>OY744483.1:119169434-119769434 GCA_963556165.1 Tipula helvola
CAGTGTTGCTGAAATTACTACAAATTACCCCAGGAAATATTGGCATCAAATAACTACGAGGCAAACTCCAGCTGTTTATGCTTCCAGAGGCATACTACCATCCGAATTGCTGAATCATAATCTATGGTGGACAGGACCAAAATGGTTTAAATTACCTGTATCCGAATGGCCAATCATATATCGACCAACTATCACCTGTAATTTACTGTCATCTCCATCAGTGATTGATTTAATCGTAGCTAATAATTCCAATTTTAATAAAATCATCTGAGTGTTGGCATATTGTAATCGATTTATTAAAAACCATTTTTTGAAACCTCAAGAAAGACTTAAGACATTTCTCAATAGTGCTGAATTAAGTGAATAAAAATTGATTTTAAGTAAATATGTGCAAGAAAAATATTTTCATACCGAAACAAAAAACCTAAAAGACAATCCCGACAAACAATCTCAATATTTAATACTGAAAAATAACTGATGAGGGACTGAAGGACCGAACTGTTTTTTGGCAGACTTGACTTTCCTCAAGTACTGTAAAAAAACCTGGTTTTGGAACACCTTGGGCGGGCTCTAATGTCTGAACGAGGACCGTAGGTTATTTTACGGTCAAATTGCCGACAATTTGTAAGTGACATTCTCCGTAAATAAACTATTATTTTGTGGGTATCAGATACCATTATACAGTCCTTTCTCCCTTAATATGTAAGTGAAATTGTTGGATATAAAACCGTGCAATAGTCGAACATTTACTTGCGAAATTTGCCGTAAATTAACCATCCCTTTATTGGTATCAGGTAATATTCTACAGTTCCTTTGCCGTTAATATGTTAGTGAAAGTGTCGGATAAAAAACCGTCCAAATGTCGAGCTTTTATATTTGAAATTTGCCGTAAATGAACTATCCCTTTGTGTGAATAGGTAACATTCTACAGTCTCCTTGTCGCTAACATGCAAATAAAATAGTCGGATAAAACACCGTCAAATTGACGAACATTTGCAAGTCAAATATCTATTGTTTATAGACAAATATATTATTTTTAATAGCATTCCAATATTTACGACTTGGTGAGCCAGTGAAATACAGGAGCCATCTACTCATAACATCTCTACAACAAATCGAACTTTATATGTTATATATAACTAAGACCGTACTGATTTAGCGAATTATTATATTCGCCAAAAATAAAAAACTCAAGGAAAATCTCTTTGTTTGTCGGGATATTTTACAGCCCACTTTACCGAAAAATAAAGGTAATTCTACCGGACTTAACACTGTCCAGATGTAAATCTGTAATCAATACATTTACATTTTGTTTGACACCCGAAATAATCATCAGTGATTTAGGTTGGGTTTTGTTTTCGTGTTTGAATCGGTTGTTGTCAATAAGTAAACTTTTTTAAATAATCTAGTTGTGTTCGCTTAATATCTACTTGTTCCGTGTTTTTTTAAATCGGATAGCCTTCGTGTAGATATTTTCTGTTTTGCTTTAATTTTTCAACCAACATTTTACGGTTTTGAAACCGTGAATGCTGCTGCGGTTAACAATTGTTTGTCGGGAATTTACCATTACTAAAAACCCATAAACTTATTAAGCTTACGTGTCATAATTTTGTGATTAATTAATTTTATTTCGTATTTTTCTGTACAAATCTTAGACATCTAACGTACACTAGTAAAACTAAAGATAAATTTAGCAAGTATTATTTTATTTGGTCAGAGCCAACTTTGATGTATTTTTCAAAATGAAAGTTTGAAAAATATATTTTAGAAATAATTTAAATTTCAAATTTCTGCAGTTAATATTTACTTAGGTGGTTTGGCGTCTATTGGAAGGGGCTCCGTAAAGTTCCAGTAGGCGCAAGTGTACGTACTGCCTCCTCGTGGCAACCACCGGTAACTGTAACCATTAGGCTGAATGTAGACTTTTGTGACAGGCTAAAGTACGGCGCTAAAGGAGAAAACCTTGACAAAAAATCCCTAATCTAAGGTGGAACAGCATATGCCGATGGATGAATGGCTGATAGGTTAATCAGTCTATATATGCGGACTCTGGATACCAGGCACCCTCCAGTTTTATTTAGCCTTCCTGTAGTAAACCTGGGTAACCTACAGGCGAATTTTTTATTCCCAGCAACTCGCAAGAGTCAAATCAAACGGTAGACGAGGCACGGGAAGGAATACACGGGAGTGGGTCTGCCCTCTCAAAGTCCTTGAGTCCTAATGCTACCGCTTTTCTAGCAGAAGTAAATGTTATTATGCTACCGCTTTTCTACCAGAAGTAAATGTTATTATATCTAGGAGGGAGAGCAATGAGCCCAGATAGTATGTAACGCGTGTAGAAGTACTTCCTACAGTAAACATCTAGGAGGGAGAGCAATGAGCCCAGATAGTATGTCCCAGCAACTCGCAAGAGTAAAATCAAAACGGTAGACGAGGCACGGATGGGTATATACGGGAGTGGGTCTGCCCTCTCGAAGTCCTTGAGTCCCAATGCTACCGCTCTTCTAGCAGAAGTAAATGTTATTACATCTAGGAGGGAGAGCAATGAGCCCAGATAGTATGTATCACGTACCGGTCGGCAGTATTATCAGGTTCATTAAGAGCCTGAATATTGACTGGACGGATAATTAAGTAGGGCTTGATGCATAAAAGATCTTTTAGGTCGCAGTGCGGGGTGGCTTGAGCCCCCACATGGCCCTCAAGTAATAATAATAATAATAATATTTACTTAATACCAATGTAGCCTTCTTGTATATTGTTATTAAAGATACGTAAAGAAGTTTTATCTAAACGTTTTATAATATTTTTGCTTTTTTCATTGAAAAACTTGCAGCTTAAAATACCTTTTGCTTTTGTCATGAAATTATTAGCGACAACTGGTTCAATTTCATTGGCGCCAAAACCGAATTCAACGAACATTTCAATATTGTAAACGATATTCAAATTTCCAATTATCGTACTAGAACCAAATTGGTTCACATTTTGGGGGAATTTATGAGGCAGCAGTGAAGTCATTAAAATATTACCTAAAAAGAGCATTATTAGATGCTTTACTCACCTATGAAGAAATGGCAACTCTCCTGGCACAGATTGAATCCATCCTGAATTCCAGACCAATTTGTATTAATTCGAACGGTGACTTAAATCCGTTAACGCCGGCAAATTTTTTGATTGGTCACCCATACACCTATCTACCGGAGCCAGACACCAGTCATCTTAATTCACAAAAATCTGCAGCTCGAAAATTTTTATGATTGCTTTATTTTATTTTACCAAATAAATGAGAGCAAAAGTTACATTTTTCCCTCAAAAACGTGGTTTACTTGTTTGCCAAGAAATTTATAATAATGTAACCAATTAAGTTTTTAAAGTTATTATAAAAAAATATGTAATAAATTCGAATATGTAAGAAATTATAATTAAAATAATTCATAACCAAAACTTTTGCAACAAAGTATTTATTTATAAATGAACGTTAAAACTGTTTTACATGTTTCATTTTACAAAAGAACAAAAAAATACGAAGAATATCGTTAATATAAAATATTCTTAATAAACTACTAAGTGTATGTATACAATAGTACCACTACAATGATGTCTTCTTTTTTCTTTTTGGTGTACATATTTTGCATAAGGCAACAATAAGAAAACTTTTTATTTTAATATTTTAAATTTTCCAACGATGTTGTAGGAGCATAATTTTTTCAATTCCTTCTTATTTTTTTTCTTGTCGTGTCTTTTTAATAAAATTGGAATAAACTTATATACATAAAATGGGAAAAGGCCATAAAAAGCTCAAATTATTTTTATTATAATTTATATAATTTCGTGAAAGCTCATATATTTTGTTGAAATCTAATTTCTTATGGTAACAAATGTACGAATGAAGAAGAAGCAGCAACGCAAATTAAAACGAGAAGCTTATGAAGCTTTTTGAATTATTTATCTATATGTATACGTATGTACGTCAGCCTTTTGTTTTATGAGGGGTTAGAGCTTTTGATATAAAAAGATATTAAATTAAATTAAAGAATACAGAAGAGAAACGAGAAACATTAAATCTCAAAGATTTTTTTTTTTTTTTCGTTAGACATTGTAGAAATAATAAAAATATTTAAGATTCAAGAATATTTTGTGGGAACAATTCGCCAGACTAAAACTATTTATATTTGTCTTGTGGTTCGGGGTTTGAGAATTATTACAAACACATTGCCTTTTTATATTGAATTCAGTCTATAGACTTGAAATCAACTAACACGACGTATTATGATCCCCATTATACTATTTAAATAAATACTTTAAACTAACCAAACAACCATTAAAATAGCATAACAATAAGTTTTTGTATCTTTATTTATTATCTATGTATCTTCACTTCATATCATGTTAGTTTGTGAGACACATAACACTTTAAAACAGAAATAGAACAAAACTTTGTTGTTTTAAGTCGTCTACACAATCATGTCGTATGGATACGATGAAAGTTTTGAAAAATTGAAACAAATAATCAACTTAATGGCATGTTAAATGTTTCAATTATGTGGAAAGCTTTTTTCTTCGTCATCTACTTATTCGTTCGTGTAATAATCTACCTTGTTCTAACTCTATGTAATATTATACTCATTCTCTTATAAATAATCATTGTGAATAATTTTGAAATTTTTCGTCGTGAAATACATTCAGATGATTAGACAAGAGTGCTAGAAGTATAAAAACAACGAATACACATAGTACATATACGTTTAAGCAAAATGAGATTTTTTACTTAATTTTCTTGTTGCGATAAGCTTTATATAGGTTATATGCCTGTATCTTATCAACATCATGATTGTCATTTACATTTGAATTGGATTTTCGTACGAGATAAGGTTATAACAGTAAACTAAACATACATATGTAATACATATTTATATTCAAATAGTGTCTTGTTAGTTTTAATACAATACATAAATCAAAAATGTAAATTACCAAAGTTTTATATTATCGAAGAAGTGTTTGAGTTAAATAAAAATATGCACATACATATTTATACATTTTTGTGCACATGTCACTGTCGTTCGATCGCAATATGAACAGAGACCAAAATTAGGTAATAGTTAAATTTATTATTGAACATTTTAAAATGAATTTTTTGTAAATGTTAAAAATGCAATTTTATTCAACGACGTTAACCACTGGATCACTCGATGGTAACCACTGAGTCTCGAGACTCTGGTGCTTAATTTTGCAAAAAATATATCAGGAATCTCATCAAATTCCTTATTTCATGATTTTATATGTAGAACTCAGTAATAATTTCATTTTATTATACATCTTTCAGGGTACAATTCTAACCCCATACATACATGGCAACTATTTAGTCTGATTTTTAGTGTATGCGTACAGACTTTAACAATGATAGAAGAAGGAAAATTCTTTAATGAATCTTTAAGAAGGACGAAAATTCTTTAATGAATAGCTATTCAAATCTGCGCTATAGTAGAAGAACTGTTATCTTAGATGTTACCGTCAGGTTTAATTTTGGCCGATAAACGGCATTTTCCCTGTGAATCTTAATATACCAAAAATAGAGTATTTATTAGATAAAACAGCAGTCTTTCAGAAAAGTGTAAAACTGAGTTTGTACTTGACCTATTTTACCCAGCAGATCACCGCAAAGTTGAAAAAACGTCTTTTTTTATATAAAAAATAATTATGTTTGTGGTAATCACTTAAACAAGTGATTAAAGATAGTGTAAACCTTGAAATATTGTGGCTATAGTTTGACCAACAGGGCTACAAATCTGAAATTTATGGATTTGTCTACCTAAAACTTGTCAAATATTGGATAACACAACGGATGGAAATTTGATTTACACTCCGACACTCCTCCTTCTCCTACGGTCCTACGGTTAAACCGCCCAAGGTCATACCAAGGTCAAAGTTGGAATATGAAATTAGTGCATTTTTCATATATTCTTCACACCAAGCATTTTAGTTATAATGTTTAAAATCAGTTTTGATACCGAAAAGAATCTGCTTCACTTAGGCCACACAATTATTGTTGTCATTAAGAGAACATAAATTAAAATAAAAGAACAAATGTTATTTTTACAAAATCAGTTTTAGTTTTTTATAAACTTTTTGTACCAAAAACTTATATTTGCCGAAAGAGAACTCGAAAATATTTTAATTTTATTAGAATCTGAATCAGAGCCCGGCATTATTTGATGAGCTGACGAATATTTTTCAACTTGGTATACTTTGAAAATCTTTCATTAAGTTTCTTTATTCGCGTAAATTTTGTCTTAAATCTGTCCTAAAAATCGTCCATAAAAATTATTATTTACATGTATTAGTGTAAAAGTAGAAACTGTCGTTATAACGAATTTCATTTAATAAGCATAATAAAAATAATTTATGAATTTATGGTATGTATGTGTAGCACATAAATACTATATGTTTAAGTAAGGCGTTACCTTTTATATTTCCTTTATAAATTAATATAGCGAATTGTGAAGCTATGACACCAAAGTAAATGGCATAATACCTAGGCTATTCCAAACAAGTTTCAGTTTTGGAAAAAATACGAGATTAGGGTATTAAGGACAACCATGTTCAATACCATCTTATTTGTTCATAATATTTGGTCTATATTGGGTGAAATAAATACGTATGTCAATCCTAATGCCTTTTTCTCCAAAACCGAAACTTGTTTCGGGTAGCCTATGTATTATTCCAACTTTGCATATAGGCCAATTTGGTGTGGTGTAAGCTTCCTAGGATTTTCTCAAGAAAATCGGGAAAATTATATTTGGTATATGTATGGGTTAGCGCGTGTCCAACATGGTTGAACTTAACAGAACACCCTAATCCCCTTTATTAATGTTTATTATTTATGAAGAAGCCGTTTATTTATATTCCTTTTTGTTTTTGCTTTTTATTTGTTTTTATTAACGATTGCGACATGGTGACTACACTTTATTATGTTCTTATATACTCGCACACATTACTAAAACAACAAATTCTAAAATAAAAAAAAAAAAATATTACGAATGTGGCCGACGAAGAATGCATAAATTAAAAATCATTTATTTATGTTACTTTTTTTTTTTTTTGAGACGAGAATTTTTTTTGTTTACGTTTATGTATTTTATTTTGGTTTTTTATTAACGAAACCAAATGAATGTTGTCGGTTACAACAGCGATAGAGACAAAAACATGAATTCCTCATGTTAGAAGAAACGGACAAATGACTCAAAGCTAGCGTAAGCATCAAAAATGTGAACCGATTTCACCGGCTTCGCTTATTTTGATACTTACCATGAGAAAACAAATGAGAAAATACACTAATACAATAAACATATTTGACTGCACACAATATCAAAATACCTACCTAGGTTTTATGACAACTTTGCATATAGGCCACTTTGGTGTCAGGCTCCTAGTATTTTCTCAAGAAAATATTTTTTATAATATTTGGTATATGTATATTGTTTTTGGGTGAGATCGTATCAAGTATAACTCGACATCTTTCGATTCGAAACACACGCTTTTTCACAAAAATTTAAATTTATTTAATTTAATTTAAACAATTTTTAAGTTTAAAAACACTTTCTTTATTTGTGAAATTATTATATTTTTATTTACACACTACTAGTTTCGAACATAATTGTTCATCATCAGGTAGTTTTTAAAACTGAACAAAAATTATATTTTACAAACTTATTTAAATACTTTTGGACCATATTACATGATGTACATACATATAAAATAAAATATAAAACAAAATATACATATAACATTACTAATTGCAATCTATATATTATATACTAATTATATACTCGTAAATTTGATTTCTCCTGATTTTGTCATTTAATAGGTTTGTGTTGTTTCTGTGTTGGTATATTTCTATTTCTTCCAACCTATCTAGTTTATGGCTCTTATTGCATTTATGTATTACTGACAGATTATTATCGTAACTAGTAAATGTGTGGTTTTCTGTCTTCAAATGTAGTGCGTAATTTGATCTGATTGTTTGTGTTGGTTGCTTTATTTCTCGAATGTGCTCGCTGAATCTTTTTTGGTAATTTCTCCCAGTCTTTCCTACATAAGGTAATTTCTCCCAGTCTGGCCTACGTAAGGTATCAAGCATGTTTGTTTTAACCACCCTAATACCCTTGACAGACTGCGATTAATTAAATCCGATTTAGCTAAACTCGTTTTAAATTACGATTAATACACTTAAACTGTTATTGTTTTCATAATATTTGTTAATAATACACTCCTGTTATATCGTTTTAGTCACTAAACTCAAACTAAAGCATAAATACCGCATATTTAACTAAGACTAATCTCTAAAATTCACTGAATCGGATTTATTAAATCATAGTCTGTTAAGGGCTTTAACCCCTATTTTGGGATAATGAGACATTTTGATATTTTACTAATACATGTACACACAATATGTTTTTCTTATTTTTAGGATTTATTTAGGACAAAATTCACCTGTGTGTTTCTTTTTGGATTTTGCATATACTACTTTGCTTACATAACCGAAAAGAATAGATTTCATGTTGCTTTTATGTTTATACCATTCAAAAAATCGTGTTCAGTATTAAGAAGGCTCTCGTCAACACTTCTCAAGGAACATGTTCCAGCAGTCCTCTTAACCCTCTCATGCATATATCCGCCTAAAGGCGGATTACGTTATCATGAATTGTGTAACTTTACGTTATCGTGAATATTTTTTCTTTAGTTTTTACATGAGTTATTCTCTTTTAAAGTAGGTACTCTCGTCAGAACGGTTTGATTTTTGTTGTTGCATTATGCATATTTGTTCAACAACTACGAGTTGAAAGCAAAGTTTTGAAAGATGATTAAAAATTCATGCATTAGAGGGTTAATAGTTCCTCCACCAGAATCTAATGGTTCCTTACCGTGGTTTATATGGCAAAGAAGTGAGTATCACTCTTCTCTTTGTGGGGAACAGTCGTGTTTGCAATAATAAAAATAATAAAAAAAAATTAAAAATAATAATAATCCATAATTATAAATCGATAAATTTTTGGTTGTTTACTTCAAAAATTAATAAAAAATCGATAGTGTGCATATTATGTCTCTATAAGTGAAATGGGTTTTGTTTTGAAGTGATTTTATTTATTTGCTTGTCTACATAGAAATCTTGCTGTTATTTATATACTTTTAGTGCTTTATTTTTTAAATCAGTTAATTATAGTTAATAGTTTTCAGTGCTTGTACAAAATGAGTAATACTAGATGTTTTATTTGTAACAACCGGGTTTTTCGTGATGACAGTAAAACAAACCTTGACGTTATTGATTGTGTTGTGTGTAACAAGTTTTGTCATGCTTCGTGTGTTCATATGCTACCTAGTGATGTTGAGTTTCTTCATAATAGTAAGAAGTCATATATACTTGTGATACCTGTCTCAATAAAAAGAAAACAACTCATTTGGAGCGTTCAGTTTCCGCACCTGTATTATTAAAATCTAACAGTGCATCAAAACCAAATAATTCACCGTCTGGACCTAGCGCTTCTATTTTTGAAGAATACACAACTTTACATGCTAGTGTTAATGCCATTCATGACCTTGTCGTTTCATTTAAAAATGAGATGAATGTACGCCTTGATAACATCGAGTCAAAATTAAAGTTGTATGACGCTGCATTATCTAAAATTGACAGTCTGGCGAAAAAAAATGATGATTTGCAGAAATAATTGGATGTATAATTAAACTTAAACTAGACAATTCCGAAAATACTGCTAATCGTAATTCGATAGATATTTCTGGTGTTCCGTTCTTTGATTCGGGAACTTTAACGGATTCAATTGTTAAAATTGTAAATGATGGTGCAGGCATATCTTTATCTTCGTCCAACATTGATTTTTGTTTTCGTCGAGGTCGTTCGAAAGAAGATTACAGGTTTAAAATTGTTTGTGTTCGGTTTGTATCTGATTTGAGGAAAGGCGATGTGATGAATGCAGTGCGAAACAAAATTAAAGCCAAACAATATATAACAACAGCTGTTTGTGCGTATGGGAAAGATAGATTGTTTTTCAATGATGTTTTATCAACGAATAATCGGAACATTTTTAATTTGGCGAGAGCTGAGAAGAAAGCAGGGAAAATTCAACATGGGTGGACCAGAAATTCCTTGATCTATATAAGTGTCAAGGAAGGGGATAAGCCACTACTAATTAAATCAGCTGTGGATCTGAGAGCTATAACTTAGTATCTTTTAATTAATTTAATTTTAATATTTTAATGTCTTCATCAACTAACTCTCAGAATTTATCTTCAGCTGTTACTAATGATTCAATTTTTTCTTCTTCTCTTGTAGATAGCTCAATCGTGGAAACTATTTCAACCGTTTAACTAATGAAACATACTATGACACCAGTGCTAGCAACATATCTTTCATCCAGCAAAACATACGCAGCTTAATTAAAAATTTCGATGTGTGCCTAGCTCACATTTCTGCGCTCAACTATATTCCACAACTAATTTTTTTGACAGAAATTTGGGTTTTCGATGATATTGATGAGTTAATTTCATATAATATACCGAATTATCAACTCTATGCTAATTGTAATAACTCTTATCGTTCCGGGGGCGCTGCCGTTTTCGTTCATAATTCTATTTCTGCCAATTTCGTTAAATTTAATTGCTTTGAGAGCATGGATGATTTCAAGCTGGACTTTATTCATGGCAATGAAAGGTATAGTTTTATTTGTATATATCGCTTCCACTGGATTAACTCCTCAGTATTCATATTAGAACTAAGTGATTTATTAGATAAAATCAATACAAAAAATTTAATTTTGTTAGGGGACATTAATATCGACGTCTTAAAAGTCACCTCTATCGTTGATGATTATTTATCATTATTGTCTAGTTTTGGTCTTGAAAATATTACTAAGGAGCCTACTAGAATTCAAAATTGTGCATCTTCGTGCATCGATCATATTTTCTTGCGACTGAAGAAACAGTATGATAATATTGTCAAATGTTTTATTCAACATTTGGGAATTTCTGATCATGCGTTCATTTCATGTTCAATCAATCCTACTGTGGTAAATTTAAAATCATCCAGATACAGCAAGTCAAAAACTTTTAAAGTTATTAATTATGTGGAACTGAATAATGCTTTACTGTTTGAGGACTGGAATCAGGTTTATTCTGAAACTAATGCGTCTAAGAAATTTGATATTTTTTTATCAATCTTATCGCAATATATTGATAAATGGACAGACTGTCAAACAGTAAAAGTCCCTACAAAATTAAAACCCTGGATTACTTACAACCTAATCCGTAAGATTAATAAAAGAAACATATTATTAACCTTGTCAAAAAACATCCTAACAATCGCAAGCTTGCCAAATTTTCACAAAAGTATTCGTCGAAAATTAACTTGGAAGTATCTACAACTCGGGAAATGTATTATAAGGATCAATTTATTTTGAACAACAATGACATTAGGAAAAATGGTCCCTTGTTAATGAAGTCTTTGGTTCAACTAATGATATGTCTGATCAATTTTCGTTAAATATCGATGATCAATCTATAAATGATCCTGTACAGGTGGCAAACGCGTTTAATAATTATTTTTCAAATGTTGCAATCAATTTACGTTCGCAGTATTTTAATAATCCAGAAATGAATGATGTAGACAGCGCTCTTATTAATCCTGGGCTTTCCAATAGTTTTCATTTTATTCCATTCAGCTCTCTTGAAATCATCAAAATTATTACCTCACTCAGTAATAAGCGTTCGACGGATATATTAGGAATTAGTAGTTTTTGCTTGAAACAAATAAATTTTAACATTGCTGATATTCTGTCGCATTTATTTAACTCCTCAATTTTTTCCGGTGTTTTCCCTGACTCGCTTAAATGCTCCCTAGTGCTTCCTCAACATAAATAGGGTCTAAAAACAGAATTAAAGAATTATAGACCATTTCATTGACGTCAGTGTTCTCAAAAGTATTTGAAAAATTAGATAAAATTCGATTTAAAAAATTGAAGATGCTCTGGTAAATTTTTTGAATATTTTAAACTGTGGGATAGATCAGAAAAAATTTACAGCTAGCTTATTTGTTGACATATCTAAAGCTTTTGACACTGTTGATCATCGTCTCTTATGCATCAAGCTTTATAATTATGGCTTCCGCGGATTTGTTTATGACTGGATTGCGTCGTTTTTATCTGATAGAACCCAAAAAGTTCGGATTGGAAATCATTTTAGTGAACTTAAACATGTTGAGTGTGGTGTTCCGCAAGGGTCCGTACTTGGACCATTGCTGTTCTTAGTTTATGTTAATTCAATTTATTCGCAAGCTTTTCAAGGTTCAATTACTTCTTTTGCTGATGATATGGCTTTTACATACGTTAATAAATTGAATATGACTAAGTATTTTTAAAAAAACAATCCGGAGACGATCCAAGCTGACCAACTGTAACAATATATTGCGTTAAGTATTAACTAATCAATCACATTTATTACAAACATATCTTTAGTCATATAACAACAACTTAATCTCTTGTATAGTCATTTCTACAAATAGCAATAGAAGCGACTATACCAACTATAGTTTAGTGAATAGGTTAATTAGTAACATAGAAGATTTGTAATATAATCTTCAACTGCTAATATACATTCTCCATCCACATGCAGCTCAAGGAAGCTGTCGACTGACATTCATACTTCTGTTGAATTACCCCAACTAATGTAATTGTTTCTGAAGAAATTCTCGACCGAAAGCCGCCATATCTTTCCTGTCTTCTTGATTAAATTCTTTGATTTTATTACTAAGTGTTTTGTTGCCTGGAACCTATTCGTAATTCTGAGCACTAACGAATGCTCAGATACTAAACTCGCGTTTAAATACTTCCACGAAGTTGTTGAGAAGATCCCCTTAGTCATCATAATCTGAATCGGAATGTTCAGAATATTTTCATAAGTGAATTTTACCATGCTTTTCCGTTATTTATGTTCAAAACCTGGTTCTGAGAGCCGGTGCTAAATATGTTGATACGCTGCTTCAAAAAACTCTTGTTGTCTGTGATATTCTTTTCGATTGACCTGGATATTATACAACGGCATGTAGCTGAATTGAGTAAAACATCAACTTCATTTAAACAATAGTACAATTTTAAGTTGAATTTACTTCATATTCTTCCATTTGTTATTTCACGATTTAAAAACGTTTGAGCTTGTTCAACGAATAGCTCTAGAATTTTCATTGTGCATCTTGTATTTTGACTTTACGAAATTTACGAAAAAGATACTTTATAATTTAATATTTTAAATATAAACTAAATATCCTAAAAATGTATACCTACGTCTATTTATATGGCGGTTGCCGGTAATATTATAAATTAGGGTAGTGGTAAAATAATTAGGCAGTACCAATCAATAATACAATAAAATGAAACTAGTTGAAATTGGTGAGACAGATAACCGAAAAGCCGAAGTAATTTTTTTTTTATAAAATAAGCTACAAGTATTCCAAGTTATACTGTATTGGTCCTTTCGCCGTACTGAAATATGTCGTTCTGAAACATTCCGTAGTGAGAGCGAGCATTCACAATGAAACAACTTTCTACTTTTTACCTACAGCTTTACAAACCTGTAGGTCAAAAGTAAAAAGTTTTTTCGCCGTGAGTGCTCTGTTAGTTTTAGTTTTGTAGATCTATATAGATTTCGTCAGCTACTTTGCTAATATTACATACCAATACTCTTAGTTGAACAATTAAGAGTATTGATAATGTAAGAAAAACATCTCACGAAATCTGTAATATTTAGATCTACAAAAATAAAAATAAGTGTGAAATATAAAAAGTGTTTCTATTATTTATAATAAATTCAAATCTGTTAAATTTCCACGAAGATCAAAAAATAGCGACATTTCTTAAAACATTAATGGCGGATCTTTCAGGTATAGGATTTTTACCCTAGGGTATTTTTTCCGAACCCCTAAATTAATCAAATCACATTTTATTTTTTGGTTATTTTAGTGATTGATTGGTTTAGGAGCACCACAATAAATAACTAGGGTGCTATAAGTGATAAAACACCTAACAGTAAAAGAGCACATTATCGTTAAGATTATATTCTAAATACATAAGCTATTCCATATTATATTGTATTAGTACTAATTTGATGTTCAATAGCATTAAGCATTAAAATGACGAATACAAAATATTTAGCCTAGTTATAATTTAAAATTACTTGGTATGGTTTAGGTACATGATACAAAGAATTAATAAGGTATGCTCAATAGATGTAATTACGCCATCCGGTGACAGAAATTTGTTTTTTATTTTTTGTTACTTCTCTATTTTATTTTGTTTTTAGCACGTCATTCGGTAGTATCGTGGTGCAGCATCGAATGACGTGCTAAAAAACAAAACAAAATGGAGAAATTTGTACAAAAAATAAAAAATAAAAAACAAATTTCTGTCACCGGATGGCGTAATTACATCTATTGAGCATACCTTATTAATTCTTTGTATCATGGTTTAGGTATGATGTACAAATAACGAGTTGAATGAACAATTATAATTACGACTATTCATACAAAAATATACAAACCATTTTTACGTATTTTTTCGAATTCCATGAATAAACCCAAATTATCAACGCAAGAATGTGTAATTATGAGTTACATACATATTTGCTGGAGGGAAATAATTTCAAAACAAAGACGTGTGGGAAATGTCCGAAAAAATTGTATTTAATGATTAATGAATTTAATAATGTTCTTTCATTTAGGAAACAAGGATTAAGTAAATACATCAATTAACGAGAATTAAGATACATTTCGGAAAAATTTGTCTAATCTCATTGTCCGATAAAAATTATAAATGTGTGTTAGCATTTTCAAAATAAAGTTGGTTTTATTTTTTCGAAATAGTTTCAGAAAATATATGACAACACAATGATAAAACGCGCTCCTCACGTATGGAACTATGTACAACATCAGACCACAGAAACTTCGTACAAATCACTCCGAGATACAAGAATTTCAAGATAATTGGTCAAACTATAAATATACACGACAGAAAACAAATCGAGAAAGTGTAGCTAAAGAACAAGTACATATATCATGAGTTCTGATCATTGATATTGTCTTATACAGGGTGAGCCATTCTAATCGACGGATCCAATTATCTAAAATACGCAAGCTACAAAAAAATGATAATAGGGGTTATCTGTACTAATGCCCTTGACCTTCAGGCCAATTGTGAAGGTCATATGAAAGTCAAGGTAATTTTTTTTTAAATTGAACAATTTTTTTGACCAAGGTCACCGGAAGGAATATATTTTAAAGTATTCATGTACATATTTATAATGCTCATGATTTCTTAAGAAAATTAAAATTTTTGTTTTTTTAATTTTCATTGCAAATCATTTTGGGAGGTCATAGATAATACATAGTCAGACATAAAATTTCCCATTCTTTTGGAATCCGGTGTCAAAAATCGGGATTTCCATTTAAAAAAATGACCTTGACCTTTAAATGACCTTAACAATTGACCTGAAGGTCAAGGGCATTAGTGCAGATAGATGACTCCCGTTGTCCTTGACAATTTTTCTCTAAACCATTTTTCTTGTAGCTGGCGTATTTTAGGAGATGGCAGCACGCCACAATAAAACAATAAAAACAAGCAATGCAAGTCAAAAACCGGTGGAGGATGAAATTTTATTTTGTGTTGTTTTATTTTCGTTTTTATGCGTGAATTATTAATGATGTGAATGACTGAGCGCTGATATATGTGATTAAAATATCGTGGTGGTGAGACGAATGTATGAATTTTAATGAGTGAGCCGCTACAATTTGTAATGTCAACATTTTACATAATCCATCCATTTGGATCTAGTGTGAATTAAAATGGTAGCCCTATTAGTTTGAGCACCGCTTTGTTCAGTTCCCCTCGTTTCTTTTGTGTACCGTAATAGTCTCCCATACATTCTTCGTGCTTCGATTCACGCGCTGTCATGCTGTTGTTGCCTTTAACAAATGAATTAGATAATAAAAAACGTTGTATCAGTTTTCAGTTTGCGAAAATAATTTAACTTAGGTTACTTCTCACTATAATTCTGAATGTTTTTTCTATTACTTCCGATATAATCAGTATGTATTTCATTTCGAATAAGTTTCTGTTTTGTTATTATATGCTTTTTAGGCTTAGTTTATTGAGTATGACATTTTATGCAAATAATTTTGGAATTAGCAAATCTGCAATTTATGGATTTAGGCTATTTTGTATTTGTATCAAATTACAGTTGTGTTGCAAAACTGCAAGATCCTCCACAACGACGTCAGTTAATGTTTTACGTCAATTAAAGGAACTTTAACGTTTTTTATTGACAATTTATAAAGCTAAACACTTCAAAAATATGAAAATAAACCTACGTATAGTACTTAGAATAATATTTTTTCAATAGCGTAATTTCCCCATTCCTTAATCTTCAACTGTGTATAACCTCTACAGACACCAAATATATACACAGGTGAATAAATTATATACTAATTAAACACGCTAATTTTTGAACGGAATAAATTAACAATATACAATTTCACAAGGAGCTACCCACTGTATGTAATATATACATTTGTTTACCTCCTCCTAAAAATAATAATTTGAGTTATGTACAGAACAACACAATCTGAATATACAGCAGCATCTTATTATCATAAAAAAATATAAATTATTATAATATTTCAAAGAATCTGAGTCAAATGATTAATTCCCCGGGGCATTCTAAAAGTATTAAGGCAATAAAATATTATTAAATGAAAGATATTGTTTTAAACAGTTTTTTTAGGTAAACATTAATATTGCTACGTAATAGATGAATATTAATGAACATTAATTTATGAAATATTTATGATTCTGCTTACCATCTATATATAATACATATGGTTTCATTTTCAAATATATCAAATTATTGAGTATACATATGTATATAGCCGCGTCGTTAGCTAAAACACTTGCGATGCTGAGTTCGAGGCTGGTGGTTGGTTGTCGATTGGTTTGCTTTTTTTCGTATATAAATAGAGAAAAGTTCAAGGCTATACGACAGGCACGCCGCCTGAATGATTCGATAAACTGTAAAGCAGCGGTGTCCCATACTTTAAGTTTAGTGTAACGTGAGTATTTTATTGTTGGACCTGTATCTTGCAGATATCCTTATTGTGATGCGTTAGTTTTTAAAAGTGAGCTAAAAACAAGTTGTTGTTATAATAGCAAATTGTCCCTTTTACAAATTTCGACAGAAAATCTCCCAATGGAGAATAAAAATTATTTTTTAATTCATAATAATGCTAATGCTTTCGCTTCGATGGGCGCAAAAATTGACAATTTAAGCGGTATACATAGTGTAAATATCCGGAGAAGTTTATCATTGCTCATCGAAAAAAATTTACTTAATCCAGCTAATTATATAAATCGGGGACCAAATGTTTCTTGTGCCGAGTTGTTTTCATACGATACAAATACTACAGCAAATATTCGAATGAGAAATCTAACAGCGATGATGTGGCTTTAATTTATGTACCTGATGTCAGTAATAATGAAACCATCAAACGCATAAATTCTCTTTCAAACTATACAGATCCAATGTTATTTCCGCTATTTTTTCTGACTGGCATTTCGGATCAACTTCTAATATGTATCATAAATCATAATATACATCACACTACTTCGTACAAAATAATATAACTGTTCTTCAGTTTTACTCTTTTACAATTGCAGTTAGTGAAAATATTTTCAATGTATTGCACTGCGATGTTTAACTTTTTCTGTTTTCAAAAATGAAAAGAACTTAAACCTCCTGACCCTAATATTGTTACTTTGATCGGCAGGTTGGAATTCAATTCTGCTCAGGGTTTAGCATTAGTTCAACATTAGTATTATATTTGCCAGGTTTGTAAATGATACCAACATCAAAGTCGTCTAGCTCTATCCTCCAGCGCATTAACCGGGATGACAAGTTCTTTGCTTTATTAAGCCACACTAGGGGTTTATGGTCCCTTATTATGGTAAATTTAACACCATACAAATACGGATGGAAACGCTTTACAGCAAAAACAATTGCGAGCAACTCTTTCTTTCTCGACAGTGGAATAGCATAACGGGCAAATCATCATAATCGTTATTACGCTGTGAAAGAATAGCTCCAAGTCCTGCATCGCTAGCATCTGTGGTGACGAAAAACTGTTTTTTAAAATTTGGGTATTGCAAGATGGGAGGTTCGATTAACTTATGGGTTTGCTAGTTCAGAAAATTTATGAATAAATCGCCGATAATACCCTATTAAACCCAGAAAAGATTGTATTTTTTTTTCATTTTTTGGAGTTGGGTAATTTTGAACGACTTCTACTTTCGAGGGATCTGGTTTTATTCCGCAGTTAGTCACTAATTATGTAACCCAAATAACCAGTTTCTTTACGAACAAAGTGAACTTTTTGAGGCTGCAGTTTTAAGTTAAATTTACGAAAAGTTTGGAAAGTTTGAATTAGCTTTTTTTTATTGTCCATAAGATTGTAACCGTAGATTACCACATCGTCCAAGTACACAAAGCATTTCAGCCCGCTTAAACTTGCCAGACTGTTATTTAATATACGCTGAAATGTTACGGGTGCACTCTTCAGACTAAAAGGCATTCTTGTAAAATGGTAGAGCCCTGTTTGGGTGTTAAAGGCAGTTTTCTCTTTATCGTTGTCACTAAGTGGAATTTGATGGTATCCTTCTGCCAAATCCAAAGTTGTAAAATAAACGACATCAGCCAACTGTTCCACAGAATCTTAGTTATGTTTGGCAAGGGAAAAACATCATTTATGGTTACGTCATTTAAACGGCGAAAATCTACAACGACGCGCCAACGTTTGCATCCATCGCTTGATTTTTTAGGAACGACAAGTAAAGGAGAGTTAAATAGGCTGTTACTGTTTTCAATTACACCACTTTGTTTCAAGCATTTTGGCAACTTGAGAATTAATTTCAGATTTGGTTGAATGAGGAAGACGATACGGTTTAATATGAATTGGCTGGGCATCGGGTTTTAATTGAATATGATGGTGTCCATCATTTGTAATCGAAAGTTGATCCCCAGGCAAATGAAATATATCGTTGAACTCTTGACAAACTTTAATTATATACGATTTTTCCTCTTGGTTCATGTGATTTGTATCAATTTCATTTTCTAATATTTTTAATCTATTTTGCAAATAATTTAACCAAGGATTTAATGTATAAATCATCTAAATTGACTGGATAATCGTTCGTATTAATAGCACTTACTGTAGCAAATAAGTTGATGGCTCGAATATCTGCCTTAGTTAGATAAATGCCTGGTTTGAGCATTTGGGAAGGACATAAACACTCTTATTCACCATCGATTTTAAATCTCATATTAACGATTTTTCTGTTCGACTTGGTATTTTGATTTCGGGGTTATTGGAACAAAGATTTATAGAAATGAAAATAGTATTATATATATTTATAGGTAATTGTATCAAGTTCCTTGAGTAATCTATTTTACACTTATTTTTCGAAGGAATCACTTCCAATAATACCAGCACAATTTATAGAGAATTCGTTTGATGCAATATGGAAATCATGTGACGTTATTTGATTCGGATTATAAATTTTGGAAGTATACACGGCAAGAGTTTCAATAGATTCTGCAGTAATGCCTTTGACAGTTAATTTTAAGTTAGGGAAACAAGGAGTGTCCAGCTTGATCAATCGTTTCGTGATAACATTAATGTCCGCCCCTGTATATCAACTAAAAAGAATTGAGGTTCGTGTAAAATCTTAAGATTAAATTTTAGAAGTTCGGTTGAGGTTCGCTTGATGTAATTCAGAAGTCGCCGAATTTTTCCAATATTTTGGTTCGTCGTTTGATTTGACCTTTGACGAGTTCGGCAAACGCTGATGTGATGACCGAATTTTTTGCAATATGCGCATGGATAAACATAGATTTGATTAATTCGCGGAGAAACATTATTATTAGAAAAGTTTGGAGTTTGTGGAAAAGTTCGTGTAGAAATTGGCCTATTGTTGTTGTAGGTTGAATTTGATGAATTATTTCGGAATTGTACAAGATTGGAATTACGATTAAAGCAATGCGAAGCTACGTGTCCAGTTTTAGAGCAAATTTGGCATTTGATTGGTTGATTTTTTAGAAACGAAAATTGATTAGCTTTAGGTGTATGAGATCGATTTAAAGTTTCTTCTTCACTACTTTTGGCAGTTGCATCTTTTAAATTTGTGAATCTACATGCATGTTCTCAGAACGCATATGTGCTTTATCTTAGGCGTCTATGAATTAACAGTGACCGAATTAAAGTTCACGGAGAACTGATACGTTTTAACGTTTTTAAATTATAAATTATATGTGCGTGCTAGTATTATTAAGTTTTGTATTAAGTAGGTACTTATTAAAGTTAAAATTTTAATAGTGCACTATGAATTATATATATCACGACTTTTTTTAAATTTTTTTTTTATTTTTACAATAAATGAAAATGATTACAACTACATATCTTATAAATATTCAAATTTATATAATGTACATAATAAACTATTTAACTTTTTTTTATAATTACTATGGAACTTCAGTCGCTCGAACCTAAGAAAGTTATAACGCAACTTTACAATTTCATTATTTATTTATCTATTTTTTAATTCTTTAATGTATTACTTTTTATAATGTACGCTACATTAATTTCCGGTTGATTTAATTTACAAAATATTAAGAAAAAATTCATATAATTCATTTATAATTAGCTAGTTCTAAAAATATCATTAAATAAAATATACACCAGTTTAGTTTACAAACCAAAGATCAAAATTTTTGTTCACACGTTTTGACGACATCAGGTTTCAATTACTTTTCAGGTAGTCTGTTTTTTTATTTTTGAAAATTTTCTGATTCGTTATGTTTCTAAGCTCTGTGGAGAGTTCATTATATTGTACAATGGCAGTTCTCGATATTAAACATTATTATTAGAAGAGCCTGTTCTGAAATAATCCACTGCAAAATGTGATTTCTATTTAGTACTGTAGTCGTGGTTTGTTATGAATTTTGATCAATTCAAAATTGTGCTTTATATGGTTACAGATTATTTTATTTACCGGCATTAAAAGTTCACGATCAATTTAAAAACTGAGTGACTTAAATTGCTAAAAAAGTTGTTCTGTTGGACACCTTATTGGGGCATTAATGATTTGCTTTAAACTAATCGCGACTGAATGTAAGCAAAGTATAAAAGTAGTAGAGATTTTTTTGGGAGTACATGCCTTATTCGGTTAATAGCAAAAATATAAGGTAATATAGGTTTTTTGATTTTATCAATATGTTCGACCATTTCAGTTTGCTATCAATCACCAAGCCCAAATAAGTAAAATTAATAACTCTTTCAATTACGAAAGAATAATAAGTAAAAGTACTAGAATTTAAGGTATCCATCCCCAAATTTTTATTCTGAAACACTATGTACTTTATTTTACTGTGGTTTAAGGTTAGATGATTTCTACTAAACCAATTTTTAAGCGTTAGTAAATCGTTTTGTATTTGTAAAAGTAATACCTATAGAGATTCTGCAGCATACATAAACAATAATAATAATATTTTATCAATAAATTAAGAAAAACCATAACGCGAGTACTTTCACTAGATGGTAGTGTTACGGCCACCGTGATGGAGATAAACCAACGGATATTATTTGAATTATATAATTATTAATTAACGCCATCTGTGGTTCTATATTATTACTAAAAAATATTATTTTCTCCTTAATTTTAACTAATGCCATCTAGGGATGGACATTCCTATTATAAAGAAAACCGAACGCAATAATTTCTGTCAAATAAAGAAAATGAAATAAAAAAGATTTTAATCGCAATAGAACTTTTGTAAGGAACACACGCAGAGTTTTATTTTAATTACTTTGTGTTTGTGCTGAAGCGCAAACAGGTAGAGGCTGATTTTTGTACCGCTGTCACCAAATATTGTTGTGGTTTCTCGTATTAATAAAATATCTTTAAGATTTTTTAATTATATAACTTGATTTTTATTTTTAATAATTTTAGATACATATGTATTAATTTTACATAGTTTTAGGATATTTTGATTTATAATTTATTTATTATTTTATTCATTTTTGTTTTTATATTTAGAAAGTACTTATCGGCTTGATCCAATATAAAGCTTACATTACAATTTTTTATTACAAAGATAATTCTTAATCCATTACAACAAAGTTGTATTGATTGTACAAAACAGGAGTATACAGCACTTTTTTCTTTTCTTTTCTTTGCAGCGCTACTTCATCATTAAAATCTAAAAATACCTATAGTATCCCATTACAGTCACTATTTTAATTTAAAAAAAATTAAATTTAATAATTTTCTTTTAATTTTTTACTATCGGCTGGAAACCTTCATCTAACTTAACCCTAATCAGCATGGGTCATTTTACTTACGTAAAGGTATGCGATGAGTCTCATAGACTCATATATAATTTGTAAAGAAAAATGAAAATATTTACTATATTTATAAAAATGTATTTACAGATTACAATAACAAAAATAAAAATTTAATTTGACAGTTACATAGTTGATGAATCTGCCTAAGTGCTGAAAGAGAAATGCGCCACTTAAACTTTTAATATCTTCAAGACCAAATAATCGTCACATAATATTTCTACAAAATTTAGTACTGGTGCTTGGCCAAAACATGCAATGGCCCAGTAAATGCCTTCTGTAAGTTGTTGCATTAATTCCTTTATCTATTTCTATTTGGCATAACCAATTTCTATTATAAATTTACAAGAAATATTTGACTAATCGTCATTATTCTCGTTTTGCTAATTGGCTTGCTGTAGTATTACAATTGTATTGCGACTACACTACCATCTATACTTCATAAAGTAGGGTTAACGCCTGGCCTGGGGTCATTGGTTAGCTTTCTTTGAAGAAATTACAGTGACACGGAAAATGCAGTCTCAACCAACCTTTCAACTTTCCGTATTATAGCCAAAAATAGTTTTTAATTATTGACGTTTTTGAAATCTGTATTGGGATCATTGACGATATAAGTGATTTTGAGCAAAGTTCAAATTTTGAAAACCAAAAACATTTCATTCATAAGGGTTTCACGCTTAGAAAGTAACTCCTCTAGACTTTCTGATTTATCAGAATCGAAAAAAAGTGAAATCCTATATTGCAGTCTTTGAGCCAACTCGAAACTACTCAAGCTTTTCGAATGTGACGTTGCAAGGACTATAGTAGTATATGGAGTACACCGTTCTTCTTCGCTGTTTCTGTGCGGACGCTCATTTCCAAAATTAGGAATTCCTCGGATTGGTTGTTGAACTATCGCAAATCTACTAAATTTTCATTTCATATTTATCAAGTTTATGTGTAATTTAGTGCTGGAAAGAAATCTTTCTCGAGATTGATACATCCGCACAGTAACAGTATGTACATTTCTTAACTACTTCTGACTGATCATTCTTCTGAATCGCGAAATCGTAAATATTGGCATCCTTTGATTTTGTTATTGTTGTCATAAACCAAATATTTTATAAATTCATGTATCACAATTTTCATTTGCATTATTGGAGTGTATAATCAAAATGCATAACATGATAGAAATACATCTTTGCGTTGAATTTCCATTTACCAATAAGGTAAAAGGACTAAAATTCTCCATATCACTGTTCTTTAAAATTCAGAACTATTCTATTATGAAGTTTAAATTGAACAAATAAGATGTTATTTCCTCCATTTATATTGAAATTACCTATTGAGTCTAAGAGACTCAACGCATGCTTTTATGTTTGTTTTTTGAAAATGGGCCGGTTAAGCCTACATTCGGTACGATTAAAAAAATATTAGTAGGTGATTCTAGATCTTAAATAATAAGTATTGGAATACACAAAGCTAAATTTTCTTAAAAATTTATTTTTCTGTTATTTTTTAGCTAATAAACTTAAAATGAGTCTGCGAGACTCAACCTATGCTGATTAGGGTTAAAAAGGCGTATTAACAAGAGTGCCTTTATGTATTTACTAAATACTAATTTTGGGTGTTTTTGATAAATAGTCGTATATGCACATACAATTAATTCAGTCATATTGTTTTACAATATTTACTTTATTTACACCAACCAATTGTAGGTTAGCATATTTGACACAAAACTCACCCACCGGGAGTATCATAATGCGCAAAATATGAATTCGGTGAGTTGAAGTCACCGGGTGACTAAAATGTGAAAACAAAATGTAAAATATGAAGCAATTAATAATTTATAATAACTAAATTTAATTAAATAGAAAACATTAATTTATTAAATAAATGAAAATCGTGTATTACGATATAAGTTCTTTAGTTTGTTATACAATAGAATATTTAAATAAGCCAAAATAGCCAATTTAAATACCGAATTTCGTAAAAAAGGCCCACTTTTTTCGGACTTCATTTTTGTTTTGTACTTTTTATCTTAACAATGACATAACAATTATTCAGAGGCTTTTACTTAACCGGAAAACGTTTTTTCTTTTTTTATTTTAATCCTAATGTGTAATGCGTAAGCTATTATAATCGACCGACAAAAATCGCAATATTATCACAATAGAACAAAAAAATAAATCAACAATAGGAAAAATGTTTTCCAATTGTATCATTTTTTGTACCAATTTTGCACGTTCAATTCCTAGAAAGATATTGTATTGCTCCAGAAAAGGGAAACGAAGAGCTAAGAAGAGAAATTCTTTATTTTATTTTCATGTTGTGGAAATGTTCGTTAATGCATTGAATATTGGATTTCTTTATAAATTGAATAGATTCGATTTACATAATTGTATTCCAATAATAGGAGATACATACATATGTATATTCTTTCTATTTACTTATCCAATTGGGAATTCGATAGTAATAGAGGTCAATCATTATTTATTACAATTTTTTTTTATTTTCAAAATTGGTAATAATTAATAAATGAATCAATAAAGTATGTTCTCGTTTACACACATAAAATAAAATAACCCCTAGAGCTTATCGGCTACCAAACATACATGTTTATTTATGCCACATGCATTTTAAAAAAGCACAACGTTTTTGATTTTTGTCTGTAATTTATATTATTTATTGATTGTTTTCTGCTATGTGCATATACATAAGTACGTATGTGTACAATTTAATTATAAAATATGTAAAATTATAATCCGTTTTCCTTTAAATGTACATTGTGAAATTCAAAATTATGCCCGACAAATAAATATAATTATCGTTTGTGTGAATAAATGTTTAATGGAACGGAAATTTATTTCAATTGCAAATTATTATCGTAATTAAATATGTATGTACTCGTATGAATAGTTGTTTGAGTGTGACCACAACGTGATAACTACACTTTTAGTAACAACCACAGCAATTTTCCAATTGAAGAATTTTGTTTTTGTGGTCAATGTAAAATTTGTTAAAATTAAATTTTTGATTTGCTTGTAAAAGTAAACAATGTCATCTCCAATAAACAAGTTCAACGTGTCGGTTATGGATTCGGGAACAGTATCAACATTAATCCCAAGGCGACCTAAAAACTTCTCTAAGATCGGAGAATTATCAATAGATGACCATTCATCTTCATGTTCGTCAGAACTTGATTCTGACTCAGATGGGACAGTTCGACGGATAAATCTTCGAGGTCGTGGAATAATGTCTGCATCGTCACTCACCTCATCACTCTGCCTATCGATATCACTGTCACTCGAATAATCTAACAAATTATCCGCACAAATTTCTTGGTCGCTTTCGTTGTCACTGTATCTCATCTTATCTTATGAGTAAAATTGGTTAAAATTAAATTTTTGATTTGCTTGTAAAAGTGATCTTGCGTGGCTTTATTCAGTCCTTTTCATGCCCGAAGGGGTCGAAAGGCCGTTTGTCTCGAAATTGATTTTAATTTTTCATCTTTTTATGAATGAACATTTTCAAAATTTTTATTTTTATGAAAACCAAAATTTATATTTTTTTCAAAATTTTTGTATCATCGCCTCAAATATTTAAATCTTCTTACGTTTTTTGTGTCATTTAATTAAATTAATTAATTATAATAAAAAAAGAAAAATATTTTTTGAGTTGGCTAGCTTATCTAGCAAAAAAATAATACAGAAACTGAAAATCCTGAAAAAAAAATCCAGAAACAAAAAAATTCAGAAAAACAAAAATCCAGAAAGCTCAAATCCATAAACACAATTATCAAAGTGCGGACCAAATTAAAATTTATAAAATGTCTATCGAATTTGATTTTTTCCGTAAAGTTCTTAATAATTACGATAATGGAAATTGCCAACCTTGTAGACACAAAGGAATCGTATCGCTCATATCGCTTCTACTGATAGTTCTACCACAAATGTTTCAAGTTATTTTTCTACGATAGTGCAGTAAACTATACTTTCGATGATGATTTTTGAATTTAAATTATATAAGAAAAGGCTCCTTTGCGTCGTATACTAAAATCGTGTGGAAATACATATTCTCATTACACACCGATTTCTTAATATTGCTACACGATTTGTGAAAACCCAAATGTTTTAATGGTTTAATAAATTTGTGTTGATCCGTACAAGTTTGTAATTTATTATGTTTCTACTTATTTATAAATGTTACAGGGCTATTGTATCGTAGAAAAAATAGTGTGTATAACTCGTGTGAAAATGAGTCATTGCAATACTCAAGTGATTGCAGCCCTCGCTATCGCTCAGGCTGCAAATTTCACTTTCGTATTGCAATGACTCGTTTTCTTTACTTGTTATACAATATACTATTGTGGTTAGCTTAATTCGTTGGGTTAGTATGGCATTGACGAATGTATTGGAGCAAATTGCCGATTTAATACTTCGTAAATGCTTCGTCAACCTTGCAGACACATATCAAAGGAATTGTATTGCTCGTATCGCTTTTACTACCACAAATGTGTGTCGGCCTTTTAACCCATTCGGCTTTTCGACATTCGGCCTTTCGACCCATTCGGCTTATTGACATTCGGCCATTCGACATTCGGCCTTCCGAAAATTAGGCCTTTCAACATCGAACATGGGATGTTCGAAGAGGTGCGGATGGATGGACTTGATTTCCAGTAATGGTGTTGTAGAGATTCTATTGGAAATGTATATGTATGTATATAGCAATGAATATGAGAACTTTACTTTGGGAATTTTATAACAACAGTGCCGTGTATTTTTCGTTCCGATTGGAATAGTTTCAGGCCAAGCTTTGTTTGTATAGAACTATTCTAGCAATATTTTTGGAAATTTTATTGTTTTAATTAATTTTTGGTGTCAACTGATATAAGTAAAGGAAATTATATAACCCATTATATTATTATATGGCCGTGGCTTATATATCATTTGATAAGTACTTAAATTAAAATAGGATTGAAATTTTATAAGGTTTGCTCCAACTAATTTTTCTTCTAGAAACACAATAAATTTTTATTTTTACAAAATAAATTTAACACAAATTAGAAAACCAAAAACGTAGCTTCATTTAGTGATAAAATACTTTAATTATTTGGAAGAACCAGTTTTCGGATATTCATCCTTTTAAAATTTTATTTGACTCATTATTTGGAATAAATTTTATAGGGTTTTGGTTTTGTTTTAATTTAAGTAATTAAAGGAAATTGTTTTCGGTTTATTTTGAGCTGAAATTGCATGTATTTTTATAATTACTATTTTAATTACCACAGTAAAACGGATTGGTTTTGGTTTTATAGTTTCACAGTTTAAAATTTGATTGGCATGGAAATAGCTGAAGTCGAATCTTGAAATGACTACAGTAAAAATATATCGTTTGTGTTAACTTTATTTTTATTTAATTATTATTGATTTTATTTTATTTGTTTTATCACATTTTATTATACTCTCATCACGAGGGTAGTCCTAGTGGCAGGTTGACGACTATATTTTATATCTTTCCTTATTCAATTGTGTTTTTATTTTACTTCGTTTATCACATTTTATTACGCTTCACCACGAGCGGACTTCTGTATTTCTGTAGTCTTAAGGAAGATTGGTGACTGTGAGTGTGATGGGCATTTTTTTGAATAGGTGCATGCTACTAATTGGATTTATTATACTAGGTTATCTGAGTTATTGTTCTATAAGTTTTAAATATACATAGTTTGTATTAATGATTACTTTCTTAGAAATAACGAATAACTGATTAATTTGTTTTACATTTTTCAGAAATAATTATGATCATGATGCTGAATTTAATTAATTACATATAATATAGTAATTTTAACAACTAAACCATGAGAATTTCAGACTTTAATAATTTTTGGTTTATTTTTAAAAAAGTAGTATATTATTATCACTAATAATTAACTAATTTCGATCTTGATTTTCAGAAGCAGATTTCCGAAAACTTTGTGTCGAATTAATTTGGAATTTAAATTATTCGGTTAATTAAATAATCAATTAAAAACGGCCGGAGGAAGTGAGGTGGTTGGAAATATATAAGGGGTAATTAGTAACTAATTAATAAAGACTTTAGGATGCCAAGGATTGAACGCAGTACAAAAAGTATTTTATAAACAAAAAAATGTATCGCCCTACGCATGAACTAAACTACTAACTATTGACCGCCAAGATGTCTGTAACCGGGACGATCTCAATCCTATTCTAACCATCTTATCCAATTCAAGTTAATGTAAAAAAAGGTGTACGACCAGTTCTCAATTTAAATCGTGCAGGTAAACCACACATTATTAATATGTGTTTTCTAAGTTGGTAGCATTGTGATAGACATCTGTGACAAATTTTATGTCAGAACATTCATTAGTTTTTGCTTTACGCTTGGTTTTGATGCCTATGAAGTTTATACTATATTTTACTAAAATTTGTTTAGTTTCATTTTAGTAAATTCCTCACTTGGGCAGGTGCGGATCCAGAAGGAGCTGCAGGGAGGGGCGAATATAGAAATTATACCGTTAACAAAACAGTTTTTTTAAGAAGTATCTATATAAATTATTACATTACCAGAATAAAAAAATTAGTTTTCAGTAACTTTATTAAAAAATAGGTACAGTTACAGTAAAAACTCAATTCGCCTATTTGATTTATTGGCGTAACGGTCGATGATATCCGAAGGTTTTATTTCATTTGTAATATCGCTGTGGATATGTAAAAGTGCCAGTCATATCAATCGATTTTCCGTCATGGTTGATCGAATTTATATTTTCAATCTCCGTAATATCTAGAACTTCTTTCAGCACATACAACACTTACAGGATACGTCGATAACATAACTAAAATATTTTGAATGGCAGGCAAAGCTTCTGTTTCACAGTTGGCAAGTAAGGCTAATGCGCCAGCTGGAACGATCCCATTATTTCGTTTTCCTTCGCCTAATAAGATTTCAATAGAAATATTTATTTTCTTTAAATAAAATTGAAACTCGGTGAATACAGATTCAGTTGAAGTTTGTAGCGTTTTTGAAGAAATCCAATATACTGAAACTGCCGTTTCCAGATCTGATTTTAATATCTTCTATAATAGACTCTAGAAGATTTAAGAAAACTGTAGAATAGGTTTGTAGCAAGTCTTGGTAACGCAATGTCAACGTCTAATTCTTCCATTAAGTCACTCGCTTCTTTAAAAATGGTAGAAAACAAGGCTTCACTGTTCTTTCTTTGATCTTTTAAAGTTGCTAAGCAATCTGACAATGCATTTTTGGCTGAAGTTTATCTAAATTAACTTTTGCAATAATTTACTGAACGGAAAAGGAATAGCTAAACTATAAGCTAAACTATCACTTTGATATTACCATTAAGGCATTAATGATTTGTGAAACCGAGGATTTAAATAATATTACAGAGTAGTGTCGCTCCACCCACCGTGTTTCACATAAAGACTTGAGCTGCTTACTGAAAATATTTTTAAGAACGAAATTTCCAACAGAATTTCTAATAGACTGTACATTTGATGATTTGCTAATACTAATATTAAGTGCGTGATTATTGCAATGACATTGAATAGCCTGTGGCAGCTCATTTTGTATTACAGCAAACACTCCTTTTTGAACTGATGTCATAACACTACAGTCATCAGTACATATTCCTATGCAATTCGAAGTAATAAAAAAGTTGTCTTTCAGAAAATTTCAGACTGTTTCCCCAATTATCTTTCCAGTGAGAACTGGTTCTTCATCGGAAAATAAATATCCGGTGTCGTAATTTTTCCCATGAAAATATGAGAACGTAACAAAATTATTCAATTTTTTATGGTGTTTCACCTGCTAGTGCTGAACCAAACGATTATTTTTTAACGTCGAGAAAATTAATTGTTTGTGTTTGCGGGGGGGGGGGGGGGGGGGGAGGGGATCGCCCCTATCGCCCCCCTTTGTAAAACGGCATGAATATTTTACTAAAACAGTACTAAACTCAAAAATATCGTTATTCAAATAATGACATTTAGGGGAATTAAGTTGGTAAGGTATCATTCAAAGTGTACTAGTAGAACTTCAGCTATATCTATGCAAAAAATTAGCAAGTTCTATTGGACTTTGCTACCCTTAGAATTAAAAACTGAAAATCTCAATTTACTACAAAGGCCGAAATATAAAATTAAATCAACCGATAGCCATCGTGTGGTTTTGGGCCAGTAAAATTTTTTTTATTAAACATTTAATTTTATATTTCGGTCATTGTAGTTAATATACATTCCAGTTTTGTGCGATACCAAATATACAATTAAATTTAATTCCCTTGAACTATTTATTTATATTAATTAAATGCAAGTCGAAAACAGCAATCTATCGATTTACGATGTATTTTTTACGAATTAACGTCATGTTAAAATTAAACTTTTACGAATTATAAAGATAATTTTTATTTTTGAATTACTAAACTAGTATGGTTTTTATAATTAAAATTATTAAATATGTATATTTCATTAATGAATTTCTAACTTTTCGTTTTTTACCCAAAATTAAATAAAAATTATCTTACCGAAATTTCGCTATTAAGTGCAATTTTTTTTTTTTCTGAATTATCAAAATATAATTTTCAAGGTTTTTTAATAATTCCATTTATTGATGAAATACCCCTGAATGTATGTGTTTGTGTAGGTAATAAATTTGTATTTAGTAAAAATTAGTAAATACTTCATTCGCGTTGGTTTTGTACGACGCTAAGTGTATTCGGCGATTTTTACAATGTTTTATTATATTGAGCAATGAAGTTGCATTAAATTTTGTTTGTGGATTGAAATTTCGGGTGCATAAACGTTAAGGATGTTACAGAAAGCCTTCGGGTTTCAAGCTCTATCGGGAGGAATGTTTACAAGTGGTATAAACAGTTCAAAGAAGGACGTGAAAACGAAGAGCGTTCCGGACCACCATCACGATAATGCACCTTCTCACACTGCACTCGTTCTTCGTGACTTTTTCGCCAAAAATTCGATCCATATCGTTCCACAACCACCGTATTCGCCTAATTTAGCATCGTGTGACTTCTGGCTATTCCCAAAACTCAAAAGATCACTGCGGGGAAATCGGAGACGACTTTAATTCTTGTTTAGATTTATGAGAATAAATAAATATTTTTTGTAATATGTAAATAGAAACTGGTTTTCAACAATTTTGTTAGCTAATACGATTTTAGATTTCTTTTTAAAGTTTTGTGAATTTTTTCCGTTAAAATTGGTACGTATGCAATTGAGTTATGCTTAATTTCTTCTAAATTATTTGATTTTTTATTTTCATAATTATGTGTATAATGTGTTTCTTTACTCTCAAGTTAAAGTGACTTAAATCGATTTAAGTCAAAAGAGATTTTAGTCCACAATTGACACTATATTTCAATTATTTAAAAATTACCCCGACTCCGATGTGTAATAAAAAATGTGCAAGCTAGATGAAATTATTACAAGATATCTCTTGTAACTTTTATCCCATCGTTAAAAGAATATTAAACTAATCTCCTAAAAATTAGCAAATTTGAAATAAGTCACTTTTCTTTGAGAGTAAAGGTTTGTAATAAATTTTTGGATAAGTTTAATCGGGTAATTATTTGTAGTTAATATCTTAAATTTTAGAAATGTTTTTTGTCTGAATTCACTGTCTGAAAGGTATAAAACTCGTTTAATAGGCGTTTTCGGAAATAGATCCTGAATAACTTCAGGCTAACTTTTAATTTTTCTTATGTTGGTAAAAAGTTATCGAAGTTATCCATCACATACAAAAAGTTAAAATAAATTTTGTTATGAAAGCAAAAGGTCGAAAATGAATTTTGAGAGATAATTTAAAGAAAAACAAAATAATTTCTCTAAAACGCATTCATATTGATCCTAACAATGTATTCGTTTTTATATTTATTTATATTTACAGCTAATTATAAAAAAATTAAAACCACAACATCTAAATTATCCTGAAGTTATCTTTTTTGTTCGTAAATAAGTGAATAAGTTTAATGGTCGAAAGTTAGCCTGAAGTTATTCAGGATCTATTTCCGAAAACGCCTAATAAAGGAATGATCAGCATTTTTTTTTCATTTGGTAAGGATGTGTCGAAACGAAATTTAATAGCGTATCTGGCTAGATAGTATATCTTTTTTATACCATTCAGATTGAATAATTTTATGGGTTGGCCATGATTATCGAGTCAAACAGTCGCGTTCTTTTTGTTTTTTATTTTCCTCAAAAATTTAATTTAAATTAATTTTATTAAAAAAAAGTGTTCCGTTGATTAAAAAGTGTATGTCTGAATTGTCCGGGTGCGTTTAACTTTGAAGTTGTACAAAGTTTTACAAAGTTTTTGTTGGATTTAGTGAAGTGTTTTGTGAACAAATGGTCCTTTGTAGACATGTGTAGGGTGCGATTATTCCCTCGTATTACGAATTGCGAGTTTCGAGAGCTCGAAATATGCTGACAAATTCTTTAAAAAGAACCTTAATCATTACGAGTTGTCGGTCGTACTACTTCATATTGTACGAGTAAACAACAACAAGGGAATCTCATTTGCGAGAACATAATCGCGTTGTCGCTTATTCTGATAACTCGAAACTTGTAATACTGACATAATCGCAACCGTGATATGTGATATATTCATAATTGATTGAATGTTGTAGGGTGCGGATGGGAGGATGTTTGGCTTGTCCCGGTGGATGGTTGCTGCAGTGTCGATTTCTGCTGGTCAATCGGAATCAGAATATTGCTGCTCTTACGGGTGTTTTATCGATTTAACTTTGTTTAAATACAATTTGTTTACTCTGACAGAGTAGCGATAGTAGTGCGAAATGTTAACTTAGGTGAACACAAAGTTGGTCGCAATTTGCAAGTTCTTTGCGATGGTACTCTAGTACAAATTTAGGTATCTTCGATCAGTTTTAGTACGTTGTTGGCAAATAAGAATTATGTTTTTGAGTTTTAGTGATTGTGTACATTTCATATTACATACATATTACATAATAACATAAATAAATAGTTTGTATTAAAAAACTCAACTGTGTAGAATTTTCAGATAAAATAGTAGTAATAAATTAAAATAATTACGTAAACTTACAATAAATAATTCTGTGAAGGTTATATTTCGTGCGATAACAAAATATTGGTGTACAAGTATAGTAGTGTATGCCAGCAAATTAAAATGTGTCCGAACCAGTTGAATCTTGGAATTTTAAGTAGTGTTTATTTATTTATTTATTGTTGTCAAATTAGACGGCAAACAGGATAAACCCAATTATATGCTGCCTCACAAAATATATACAATATAAATACAGAATTCATTCGAATACAAGAAAAATAACGATAATAATAATACATAAATTAGCAAAACAATAAAAAATTAAAGCGAAACGAAATATTAGCAAAATGACATAACACAATACCATGGGACTGAATAACGGAACTCGGAAAACAAAAAAAAACAAATAGTTAAGAACTATATTGCCAAAATTTAAATTTAAGTTATATTGTCAAAGTAACCGCGTAGGGCAACATTGCAATTTGATTTAAACTGTGACAAGGACGTGCCAAAAAGATCCAAATCTCTGAAGTACAGTAAGTGGCTATAGCTTCCAAACGATTTATTGGCGCAGACAGACCAAGATTTGTTCTAGCTGGCGATGGGTGAAACAATTGTTGATGTCGGGTCATATAAGCCGGTGCATAAAAATTAATTTTAGATATTAACGTAGCATCAAGGAGGTTGTTAAGTATTTTAAACAATAGGTATTCGTCAAGTAGGACCCGCCTGTTGTGAAGTGATAATAGGTTAAACTTTCCGCAGCGTATCTCATAACACATATGTTGCGTTGAAGGCACGTACCTACGACATACAAATTTCGTAAATCTTCTTTGAACACTCTCAATTCGGATACTATAATCACTATAGTAGGGATTCCAAACCTGTGATAGATATTCAAGGTATGTTCTAATAATGCAAGTGAATACCAGCACTAGGATTGATGGGTCCTTGTAGTCTCTGCCACGCCTAAAAATGAAGCCTAAGCACATTAAATCAATGTGCATATTAAACCGCAATTTGGAATCAAAAACGACACCTACATCCTTTACCGTATCGACTCTAGACAGAGTCGTACCACCAACGTTAAATGGATAGTTGATTATGTTGATTTTCCTGGAATAAGACATACAGACACATTTGCTTAAGTTAAGCGGTAGTCGGTTGGCGATGCACCAGTCATAAACAGAGTTTAAATCAGCTTGCAAAACTTCAAAGTCACAGGCTGTTTTGATAACTTTGAAGATCTTTAAATCATCTGCATACAGTAATAAAACTGGATTTGATTACCTCTGAGACATCATTTATAAATATAATGAAGAGTAAGGGACCCAGGATTGACCCTGAGGTACTCCAGACGGAGCTACGAAAGAATCTGAAAGTATACCATTAAGTAAAACAGTATGATTTCTATTAATTAAATACGACTGAATTTGAGCAAAATTGGTGGTATGTTAAAGGAACCAAGTTTATGTAGTAAGATTGAATGGCACACCTTGTCAAATGCTTTAGAAAAATCTGTGTATATATACAGTCCAATTGGCCGTTATCATCTACTGCTTTAAAAGAAATGTCGGAAAACTCAATTAGATTGCTTAATGTGAAACGTTTTGAGAAAAAATCATGTCGCATTGGAGTAATTTGGCTTTTAATTTTATAAAAAACAATATTGTAAATCAATTTTTCAAATACTTTGGAAAGTGAGTTCAACAAGGATATAGGTCTATAGTTCTCAATATTAGCTGTCTCCCCATTCTTATTGATCAGCAGTAAAAATGATTCTTTCCATTTTGACGGAAAGTAAGAATGATTTACAGACAAATTATAAAGTAACGTAATCGGAACAACAATAACGTGCTTTAAGTTCTTCAAAAATACATTCGGTAAGCGATCAGGACCAGCAACTTTATTAATATTAAGCGATCCCAGTACAGCTAAAACCTCAGATTCAGAAATCAAAGTTTCATGAGTACTTGATTTGCTATAAACATTATTGTATACATTACTGTCATTCACATAAATTGATTGAAAATGCTTAGCAAAAAGAGTACATAATTCAGTCTGATTGCTCGAAGCCCGTGAATGAAGGAACATGTTCTTTGGAAGCTGAGCCTTAGATGTAAATGATTTTTGGTGCAGCCAGAATAGCTTAGGTTTACGTTTTACACTATTCTCTATGTGAAATATGTAACAATTCGAGCATTTCTTAATTTCAAGTTTAACTTTCTTTCTGTAGTTAGAAAACATAGAGTAACTATGCTGAGCACCATAGGACTTAAAGCGAAAATGGGATTTTTACTTAGCTTTGCTAAGAGAAATTAGATAATGAGAATACCAACAAAGGAATTTACTGTTTTTCTTTTTAATAATACTCGAGTATTTACCTATTAAGGAGAATACCTTACTGTAGAAAATGTCAACTGCACTATCTACTGACAGGTTATCAAATAGTAATTCCCAATTAATGCAGGCAAGATCATTAGCCAAATTAATATAATCTAGCTTGTGAAAGTTTATCTGCTGAGTCGTAAACGAACGATACATTCTAACAATTCCTAAAGTAATTGTGGCAACAAAAGAGATAGATGAGTCAATATTAGAAATGAAAAGATCAAGAATTCTGTTTTGAGCATTCATAACATAATTAAAATGAAATAAGTTAGTCAACTCCAAAGTATCAATTAGATATTCAGCGGTACGTCCTTCACACTTCGCTGCCTATATGGCAGAGGGATTATCAATGTTCCACATAATCGATGAGAGATTAAAGTCTCCCACCATAATGAATTTGGTATTAACATTAAATATATTAACCAATTGAGCTAAGTGATCAAAAAATAATTTGTGATCATTAAACGAAATACCTATGTTAAAGTACACTGCACAAATAATAACGTTTCCCTCATTTTTTAGATTCACTTTAATCCAAACATCGTCGATGACATAACAATTGTCTAGACCAGCAAGCCAAACAGCATTGAAGTCTCTGATAACTGCAATAAGAGCACCCCCACCAACACGTTTCCTGTGGTGTGCAAAGTTATACGTCTCTGTCAAGAATATTATTTCAAAGCCAATAGCCTGCACAGCAATGTTAAACGACTGCACCTTTGTCTTCAGTCCTCTGGTATTCTGAGAGTACAATTCAGTAGACTTCATCGTGACGTAAATCAATGAAACTTTAACAATAATTTCTGAAAAACAAATAAAAAAACGAAAAATTAGTTAACTAACTATTAGTTTCCACCTAAATTGGATTGCGAATAATCGCAAAGGGAAATTTTTGTTTCATGTCACTGTGTTAGAGACATTTTGTATTTGTATTACCAAATAATTTTGTCAATTTAGACATTTCTAGACGTCAATAAAAAATCATAATAAAAACAATAAAGTATTCACATAGGAAACATTTTCAGCTTACTTTGTTTATCGCAGGATTGAAAATGTTCCTAAACAAAATAAGGGAAATTTTTATTTTTTTTTTGTAACTGCAAAATTTGCAATGGAAAAAGATGTAGGCATGACTACTTTTGATTGCAAATCGTATTGTAAATTTCTCTATGGTTGCGTAGACAAATTTATATATCGATATGTATTTTTTTTCAATGTAACTGTGGGTTTCCACTTGGGATGCCTTTGCGAATAATCGCAATCTGTTTTAAATTTTTTCACACGGATAGTATACATTGAAAAATATACATATCGGTATATAAATTTATCTACGCAACCATAGACAAATTTACAATACGATTTGCAATCAAAAGTAGTCATGCCTACATCTTTTTCCATTGCAAATTTTGCAGTTACAAAAAAAAAATAAAAATTTCCCTTATTTTGTCTAGGAACATTTTCAATCCTGCGATAAACAAAGCAAGCTGAAAATGTTTCCTATGTGAATACTTTATTGTTTTTATTATGATTTTTTATTGACGTCTAGGAATGTCTAAATTGACAAAATTATTTGGTTATACACATATAAAATTTTTCTAACACAGTGACATGAAACAAAAAATTTCCCTTTGCGAATATTCGCAAAGCATCCAAGTGGAAACCATAGGTAACATATACTATCGGTGTGAAAAAATTTAAAACAGATTGCAATTATTCGCAAAGGGGGAACCCATAGTAAAGAACAAATCAAAACAAAAAAGTATATATGTAGTAAATAGAAAATTGAAAATTATTTAAATCCGCATGAGTTGATAGAATAGTTGGTCGGTCTGACTCAGACTTTTTGCAGTATATATTGCCATGTGATGTCCAAATGTATTTATAATTAAATTCCCCTCCATTGTTTCGCAGCAGTGGAGGGGGGGGGGAGAGGGGGGAAGAGGGGGGAGAGGGGGGGGAGAGGGGGGAGGGAGGGCGGTTGGCTGGAGTGGTTTTTAGGAGATAGTCTCTGGCGGGGATTTAAGTAACTAAAGTTTAGAAATAACTAATTAATCACTATTTCGATTTCGATTTCGACTTCGATTATTAGAAAGTCCCGTGGGACCTGACTCGACCTTCCAGAATCTTCAAGCATGCTTGGAGAAATGCTGCATGCAGGATGCTTGGTCGTATACATTTAAAATAAATCAATCAAAGAGGTATGAAACGAGGAAGTGTTGCGTGTAAATACATGCATTTATTCACCAAAGCAATTTTAAGATATTTTGAACAGAAAGGTATTTCAAGAAAATAAACAGAAATGTCGAACAAAAGTAATTCACAATCACAATACATACATGAAAAGCCATTGAAAAGTAAGCTCGTAATTTGACTTTTCTATGAGACAATAGCAGAAGCTCAAGAGTATAGCGTTGGACAAATTAAGACACGCGCTGAATTTAAACATTAGAATTTTCTATTTTATACTTTTGCGGGTTGTTCAACGAAGTGGGACCGTAGTAATATAGTTTATATGTAGAGGTCCACAAGGTTTTTATTTATCGTTGACTTTTCATTACACGATTTAATTCAAACACCTAATTTATTTATATTAACATATTTTTATTATTAATAAACGTTAGAAAAAGTATCTCTTGTTAATTATTTTTATGTGTGTTAAAATAGTGGCAACGACATTTTGCTTCGAGTTAGAATAAACGGATCTTTTTTATTTTCCTATTTTTTCCCTTATATAGAGGTATTATTCTCCGTTGTCTCTATGATTTTTCAAACTGAATTTATAACATAATTAAAGGATGTTGCTAATAATAACTGTGAAGGGAAATTTCAATGTTCTGTATTTTGACGAAACATCAGATAACATTGACATAATAAAATTAGCGCATATGTATATTGACAGTCGATACAACGCCACTTGTATGGGGAATTTAGTGTTAGATTAAATAAAATTCTTTGGAGTAGTTTTTAAAGTTTTATTTGAATACTTTTTTAAATTACAAAAAATTTAAAAAATTTTTTTTGCAAACAGTTTTTCTTTGTTTATTTGTGATATACTAAAAATTATTTATTAAGCTACTAGTTTCCAGCACATTTTTTAAAACTAAACATAAATTAACAATTTTATACGAATTCAAATTTTTAAAAAAATTTTCTTATACATATCAATTTATTACGGGATTCCTTATTTTCAAAACTTACCATTATACCACAGAATATATATAACCAGAACAATATCTTCTATAGCGCTTTAGTCCTAAGCTGGTGAACAAATATTTTCGTTATTGTTTTTTTCAACTGATTTTGATTTAGAAAAGATAGAAAAATCATTTTATATGCAATAAATGAAACAAAAAAAATTACAAAAATGTTTGTACCCACATCATAAATAAAAATCAGTACAATTTAAACGAAAGAGAAATCTTTACACTTTATAAAGTGCTTAAAAGAGATAGACATTCGTGAATAATTTTTGATTTTGGTCTAGTTAGCTTTGCGAAACTTTAAAATCAAATCAACAAATAAACAAAGGACAAATACAAATAAATTAGAAATGCTACACAAACTCATACACAACCTTATAGGTATAAACAGAACAAGAGCGACAACGACAAGCGTCGACGAATAAAAAAAAATGTCGCCGCGATATCGCTGTAGTTAATATAAGAAGAGCGTCAGCGCATGGCGATAAAAAAATAACAACAAACGATAGCCTAAAATCTTATATTTTTGGCATATGAATATTGTAATTTAATATTGCCAAGTAGACGTTGGTGGGTATAGATTTTCCGTTTTATTTTGTAGGTGACGCTGCACTTCCGTTGAAGAAAAACTTAATGCGCCTAAAAAACCTAAATATTTTTATTTTATGTAATGTCATCAAAATGTTGCGAAAGGAATCAAATTGATTGAAAAAAATGGTTAATAATATGACAGCTATCGTATAGCCTACTTAAAAATATAAAAAAAAACAATGTGTGTAGCCTCTACGCGCGACAGAAGTGGAACTTTTTAAGCTGTAAATTTGTAATTACTACAATTTATCGTTCAATGGTCCGGATGGCATATTCAGTAAAATGTGTAGCTTTTCCGCAGCAAGAATTGAAAAAATAGTTAATTGATCCTTATAGTGTTATAGGAGTATTATACAAAGTCAGAGTAGATACATCCAAATTAGATAATTGCACATTCTACATTATCTAATTTTTTTCTCATTCTCTGATACTCCATGATCTGGTAAAACAGGATTATCACAACTCGATACAAAATCTACCTATAGAGGCCTGATAAACGGAATAAAAGCAATATTATTTACTAATACTGATATTAAAGCGACAGTTTAGCTTGAGAACGCAAGCACCATATTGTTCGGTTTATATTTTAAAGTGAATTTTGCTTAAGACAAACAATCAAGAGAAATTCAGAATACACCAATACCTCGATTTGCGACGTTTCGATTTGCGACGTTTCCAATTGCGACGGTACATTTGTTAATACCAAATTTCAGTTTTGCGTCACTTAAATTATTTGTTGCATCGTTACTTAAATGTTTTCTTTCTGGAAATGCGTCAAGGTTATTTAATTATGTTGCAATTTTATTGACAAGACGAATTTTTATGGAACGAATTACGGTCGCAAAGTGAGGTATGGGTGTACTAAATAATTTACCAAAAGTAATGCAACCAGCGATTGATGCATAGGTGCAGTTTTCTCATGTCATTTGGAACTATTGCAGAGTATAATTGCTATGTCTCATTTTGTAGTTAGCATTTAGCATAAACTAATTGTTTCATTCTTGAATTGCCCGAGAAAAAGAAATACATTCTGTATTTAGTTTAAAAATATTAAATTTAATCTTAATTGGCCAACTCTCATTGTATGATCCTTTAAATATCTATAAAATTTAAGTTTTATAAAATTTACTGCTCCATTTATTGTAAATTTACAATAAGTTATTTTACATAATAACCGCCTACATCTAAATAGTACAAAAACATTAAGTTTGAGATATTTGTGTAAAAGCAAATTATTTACAAACACAATTTTTATATTTATTTTATATGATATATGTACTTGTAAATTGCAATCAATACCTCAATATACTATACATCTAGGAGGCATTGATTCGACTGTTCGAGTGTTCGTAGATGTTGTTTTTATAATGCTTGCAAATTCATTCAATTTTGTTTCAATATTCTTTTGTTTTTTCTAATCATACCCTGCCTAAAAAAATTTTACTGCAAAAATAAAAGAAATACTGTCGCTTTTTTCATTTCATATCGTTTTTCATTTTTTGCTTGGAATGGAATTTTTGTTTTGTTTCATCGATTTTAAAAATCACCCCTGTACTAAAGAAGTTTCACTTCAGAACAGTTGGCAATATTGTATCGCCGGCGATAAAATTAGAAATAGATTCTAAAAAAAGTTCGTCGATATTGTCGTCGTCGCCAGCGACATTGGTTCTGTTAGCATCGTATGGTTTCTGTGTATTTTAATTTGACAGGCGTGATCGCTCGTCGTCGACGCTCTTGTTTTGTTTATACCTTATGGGAGTTGTAAGTTTTCTTTTTGTTATTTCTTTGATATGATTTTAAAGTTTAGCTAACTAGACCAAAATCAAAAATTATTTACGAATGTCTATCTCTTTTAAGCACTTTATAAAGTGTAAAGATTTCTCTTTCGTTTTAAAGTTGTACTGATTTTTATTTATCAATAGAAAGAGGTGGGGTACAAACATTTTTGTAATTTTTTTTTTGTTTCATTGATTGCATATAAAATGGTTTTACTATAAGGATCAATTAACTATTTTTTCAATTCTTGCTGCGGAAAAGCTACACATTTTACTGAATATGCCATCCGGACCATTGAACGATAAATTGTAGTAATTACAAATTTACAGCTTAAAAAGTTCCACTTCTGTCGCGCGTAGAGGCTACACACATTGTTTTTTTTTATATTTTTAAGTAGGCTATACGATAGCTGTCATATTATTAACCATTTTTTTCAATCAATTTGATTCCTTTCGCAACATTTTGATGACATTACATAAAATAAAAATATTTAGGTTTTTTAGGCGCATTAAGTTTTTCTTCAACGGAAGTGCAGCGTCACCTACAAAATAAAACGGAAAATCTATACCCACCAACGTCTACTTGTCAATATTAAATTACAATATTCATGTGCCAAAAATACAAGATTTTAGGCTATCGTTTGTTGTTATTTTTTATTGCCATGCGCTGACGCTCTTGTTATATTAACTACAGCGATATCGCGGCGACATTTTTTTTTTATTCGTCGACGCTTGTCGTTGTCGCTCTTGTTCTGTTTATACCTATAAGGTTGTGTTTGAGTTTGTGTAGCATTTCTAATTTATTTGTATTTGTCCTTTGTTTATTTGTTGATTTAATTTTAAAGTTTCGCAATGCTAACTAGACCAAAATCAAAAATTATTTACGAATGTCTATCTCTTTTAAGCACTTTATAAAGTGTAAAGATTTCTCTTTCGTTTTAAAGTTGTACTGATTTTTATTTATCAATAGAAAGAGGTGGGGTACAAACATTTTTGTAATTTTTTTTTGTTTCATTGATTGCATATAAAATGGTTTTTCTATCTTTTCTAAATCAAAATCAGTCGAAAAAAACAATAACGAAAATATTTGTTCACCAGCTTAGGACTAAAGCGCTATAGAAGATATTGTTCTGTTTATTATATTCTGTGGTTATACTATATTGATTCGTATATTTTGTTCTCTTATATTACGTCATTGAGTATAGCATTGTTGTTTTTGTGTTTGTAAATTTCCAATTCCTCCTTTTATTTGAAATTTATTGTGACTTGGAAAAAATAGGATTTAGTGTTTCGTCGACAATGTCACCGCCACAATAGCAAACATAGAAACTTTTTATTTAAAATTCTTTGCAAATTTGGTTAAAATTGATATAATTTCGTTTATAGTCATTTTTGTAAGTATAATTTTGTAATTTGACGGATGGATTTCAATTTGACGAACGGCAAAATTCAAAATTGAATATTTTTCAATTTAATTATATAAATTTTAACAAAATTTCCATAGTATGTATATGAGAATACAACTTTCACAAAATGGCATATTTATCGAAAATTTTACGAAGAACTGATTATTACAGCAATAGTATTTAGATTGCCATGCAAAATACGTACAACAACACGTTATTACAGCGGTAATATTACAATTTTCACCATAGTAATGCGATAATTTTACGAATTTTACCATAGCAACATGAAAATGCTAAACAATTTTCTCTAGCCTTCATCCGTCGCTCGCGTCATTTTTGACCAAATCGAATATTATTTTTCAAATATCTTGTTAAATTAAACCTTTATACATGTTTTCCTTTGTGACTTTTATTTATATATGTATTAGTTATGATGTACTCAAAGAATTGGAATTTTCTGATTAACCGTTACTCTGCTACGAAATAAGTAACACTAAAGATGTTGTGGTCAAAAATGACCAATAGATGAATTTCACATTATTTGCTATTCCAATTTTCATCTAATGGTAAACTAAAATCATTTTGTACATATACATTAGGGTGGTCCTTATAAGGGTTATTTTTGAATTTTGGTTGGTACGCCCCCTACAATCCTTCTAAATAGGTAAACAAAAATTCCTGTAAATTTTAAGCTCTGTATATTAACATTAACCCGACCCCCAAGGCGACGAAAGTTTTACATGGGAAAACACATGTATTTTTTAAAATTAAGATTCGAATTTTTATAACTTTGGTAATAATTGATGAAAAAATTTAAAATTTGGCATAAATGTAGTTACTTATATGACATATAAGTGGGTATATTCGAAACATTTCTAACCAGTTATTTTCTTACTTCTAGACATGCAGAATTATTCTTTTTTGTCATTTTTCTACTATTAGTAACTATAAGAAAATAACTGTTTAAAAATGTTTCGAATGTACCCACTTATATGTCATATAAGTAACTACATTTGTGCCAAATTTTAAAATTTTTCATCAATTAATACCAAAGTTATAAAAATTCGACGTTTGATTTTAAAAAATTCATGTGTTTTCCCATATAAAACTTTCGTCGCCTTGGGGGTCGGGTTAATGTTAATATACAGAGCTAAAAATTTACAGGATTTTTTTTTTACCTATTTAGAAGGATTGTAGGGGGCGTACCGACCAAAATTCAAAAATAACCCTTATAAGGACCACCCTAATATACATAATACATAATATTTTCCAAAGATGTCAACGGCAACTGAAGAAGAATTAGCTGAGGGAGGGCACATCATTTTCACCTTATGATACATTTCGGATTACGTGAACTTCATGTAGATTCTTGGGAAAGTAATACTTCTAAAACGGTTCAAAGTAATTTCAAGAGTCATGTCATGAGATTTGATGACTGTAGCACACGAGCTAGACATAAATGCATCATTAAGTTAGCACCAATTGGAGAAATACGAATAAAGTGGGTGGATATATTACCTAACTCGTTTCAATTAACGAGCAGTTGGTTGAATTTCGTGCACGATGCCCTTTTCGACAATATATACCGAATGGTATTATGTTTTGGGGATCGCCAAGTATGATATTATGTTTTGGCTGCTCTGCGGTAGTGAAAGCTCTTACGTTTGAAACGTACAGCCGTACATAGGAAAGAAGACAGGCACAGCACCTGAGAGAAATCAGGCTTTACTTGTAGTCTTTGGTTTGTCTATCACGCAGCTTATAAAAGATAGAAACGTTACATTTGATAACTTGTCTACATCCTACGAACTGGGCAAATGCTACTAAAACGCCACATGACCATGATTAGAACAATTCGAAAGAAAAAACATGAATACCACCGATTATTCTAGAAATCAGATATAAGCTTTTGTATTCCTCTACTTTCGCTTTTACTAAGAATACAACCTTGCTATCATACATCCCAAAAACTTGTAAGTGTGTACCTTTGAAGAGATACTGAAAAAAACCATATTTTATTGGACTGCAATAAAACGAAAGGCGGTGTCAACATGGTCGATAAAATGATTGCTTGCTATACTTGTACATGTAAAACAAATAGATAGCCAGTAGGAGTTTTCACTAACATATTGGATCAGTAATAAATGCGCTCGTGCTATTCACTAGTGTTTGCCAGAATGGAGTAATAAGAAGTATTATAAAAGCCAACTATTTATTGAAACACTGGGTGAGTCGTTGATCAAGCCACGTAGGTCTAGAAGGGTTTATCTCTCACGGTCTACATATTGTCGCAATCTGTAGCAAATTTGACATCAAACGTTGCAAAATTTTCAACCCCGTCATAATCTACAGAATTAGCAGGAGCACAAAAAAGAGGCCGTTGCAGTTTCTGACAAAATTGGTACAACAGGCACATGTAAGAAATTTATTTGCAAAGCTCATACTAAGAATGTGTGCCATCAGTGTACGAAATAAAATATGAATTTTTCTTAATAAATAAACATTGAATTGTTTTAAATTACTGTGTTATATTGTGTTTTATAATTAAATTTGGAAACAAAAATTTACATCGTATTGCTTAGCGTAAATTTGCTGTTGAATTTATTTTGGTCATTTTTGACCAAAGGAACTTTAGTGTTATTTTTTTTTAGCGACGGATGAAGGCTAGATTTGTAATTGTACTTCAATTTTTTTTTTTGTTATGTTTAATTTTTCATACACTCACCAAAGGAAAAGCCATGCAAACAAAAGCTTGTCAGATAATTTGCATACAACATAACACAAATGGATGAATCGTGATTCAATTGCTGGTCGGAAAGTTGTATTCTCTTACTAAATACAACACGTGCTGTAATTAAAGATCGATAATTTTTTACTCGGTAAAACCGACGCAGATAATTCAACTCGTGCTGCGCACTCGTTGAATTTTCAGCGCGGTTTTAACTCGTAAAAAATTAGCGATAATAATTTAGCACTAGTTGTATTACGACTCTTACGAGTGATAGTTTTTGTATTATAGTCGAGCTATTTTTTAAATAATTTTGATACAGCAAGTGTAAAAATTGGGTCAAAAATTGGCTTTGACGGTTTGGAATGCCGGTCGACATCAGTTGAATGTCGCAATGCTTTAAAACGCTATGTAAGCCTTTACATTTGTTTTTACATTTTACTTCACTAAACATATTATGTACACCTACATATTTCATATTTCAATAAAAAATAAATAATTTAATTTGCACAATCTGAAAAAAATTATACATAAGTATGTATGTATGAAACTCCAATCATACAATAACTACATGCGAGACAAGAACTTCGGTAGAACGAAATTTTGTTTTCTAAAATAAAGTAAATAGCTATGTACAATAATTATTATTTATAATAAACACATAATTATGTGCAAATCGATTTTTCGTGTTATTTACATATAGATATTAATATTAATGGATTATCTGTTGTGTGCCCAAAATTAACATATAAATTTTGTTTATTCTGAAAAATAAATTGGAACATATTTTTTAAGAAAAAAATAAAAAGAAGGAAGGATGAAATTGAAAGCCTTACGCTTAAAGGTATAAAAGCATAGATTTTTTTGTTCTGTTGGGCAAGGAAGTTAACCCAATTCGATTATCGTCTGGGTTGAAATTCCGATTAAAAAGCATCCGTTTATGTAACATATGATGAATATTCATTTTTTTCTCGTTTTATACAAAAATTTAACAAATTTGTAGTGGTTAGGTTTTCCAGGTACCATATCAACGAGAGTATTTTTGTAAATGAAATATCGAATTGTTGATATAATTGACAGGCGGTTGTGTTCGGTGATGACAGCTGTTCGCCCCCTTGTAGGTGGTTGTGAAGGCGTTGGCGGGTTGATTAGTTTAGAGAAAACGACGGCATTCATTTGACGAGTCAAATGCAGTTGAATAACTAGTGTTGTTGCTCTATGTTGCACCAGCTTCAGTTTGATCGTGTTACCGGCATTTATTTGATTCTTTCGTTCTCCGATTTGTGAGTGAGTGAGGACAGCATTTGTTGCGTTATTCTCTACTTATAATGTATCTGTCCAATGTACCATCGTGATAGGTGAAACTCCCCGTAACGAGGGTGTACAATTGGATCACAAGTTATAGCGCCCAATCACGTTGGAATCACAATTTGCGGTACAAGCACTGATTTGTGGTACTGGTCCACAATTTTATATGCGTTGAAGGATGGTTCCAGCTCAGATGGTGCGATATCATTTTTTTTTATTATATTATGACTAATTTGATTAAGTGCTTGCGCACAGCATAATATTCTAGCAAGTTTTAAGAAAACCCCATTTAAAAATATCACTGATGGAAAATTGCAGAAAATTGCAGCCGCAGAGTTTCTGATTACATCGTTTTTTTAATTATCCTGAGGAATCGGCGGGCTCGGACGCCGATTTTTGTGTTATTTTCATATTCCAATAAATTGTGGAATACATATTCCTTGAAATATAATTTGAAAATGAATTATCGATATTAATTCATTAGCTCGAAAAAAAAAAAAAATTACAAATTTCAAAATCGAGGATCATAAAACAGATAAAATCCAGAAATAAAATCACGAAAAATCAAATAAATGAAAAAAATTCAAGTTTGTAGGCTAGATTTTGTTACAAATTAAAATATTTCTAGTCCAAATCTATCAGTACAAGCGATTCAAACAATATAATTCCTTTGATCTGTGTCTGCACGGAAGCGATTTCCAGGATCATAAATACACTGCGTCAATTAAAAAACGGAACAGAAATTTTCTTCGAAAAAATACCCAGATATGAACGCTTGTATCTTGGTGAAATAACACCTTTTAAAAAAAATTTTGTTTCTAGTTGCTCGATATTTCATTCAGAAATCCAAATCGGCCATTTTATAGAGAATTTAGGAACCTTGAAAATGATAGTATGAACATTTCTGTGCGGCCTCTCCTTGTCAAGTTATTGAAGTTTAAGTGTTATAGTGACTTAAAATTTTACCGTCGAGTGCTAAGTTTACAAGATAAAAAAAATTACTTGTTCACGTTTATACGCGTTTCGATACATTTTCTCTAAAACTTCAATAACTCGACAAGGAGTGGCCGCACAGAAATTTCCATCGAATCAAGGTTTCTAAATTCTCTATGGCCGATTTGGATTTTTGAATGAAATATCGAGCAAATTCGTTTATTTCATACTATACCGAAAATCAATGTTTACGTGATTCATTTCAGTCTGGAAAACGACTCATTACGGTACAGAAAAAAAGTGTCTGGAAAACTTGATAATTTGAAAATCATTTGGATTAATTTTCTTTAAATTTCAAACTCATTTTTTTACTTTATAATTTAATTTTAAATGAAAAAATCGAATTAATGCCCCATGTAGTATGAAATAAAATGTTGAACGTTACATATACGTTAAATGATCGTCAACTCGTACTGTAACAACTCATTTACCGCCCTTGTGACGTAAATAACTATTACAGTTTCGAACAGCAGCATATTTTTTTTTTTAGACACGTTTTGTTTTACTCAAAAAAGTCATAAAAAACAACAATAGTTATTTACGTCACAAGGGCGGTAAATGAGTTATTACAGTACGAGTTCGACGTTTATGGACGAGGCGACGAAGGAGCCGAGTCCAGAATTTTGAACGAGTACTGTAACGATCATTTAACGTACGTGTAACGTACAACGTTTTATTTCATACTACATATATGGGACATTAATTCGATTTTTCCATTTAAAATTAAATTTTAAAGTAAAAACATGAGTTTGAAATTTAGAGAAAATCAATCCAAATGTTTTTCAAATTATCAAGTTACCCTAGTTATTTTATTTTTTTGTTTGGTTTTACAGTCCACTCTACTGTAACAGCTCGTTTTCCGGACACTTTTGTTCTCTGACGTAATGATTCATTTCCCGGACTGAAACCAATCACGTAAACATTGATTTTCGGTATAGTATGAAATAAAATAATATAAAACGGATTTCAGTATCGAAAAGAAGGCAAAATTTCCTTCAACTAGAAACAAAATTTGTTTTTGAAAGGTGTTATTTCACCAAGATACAAGTGTTCAAATTTGGGTATTTTTTGAAGAAAATTTCTCTTCCGTTTTTTAATTGGCGCAGTGCATTTAGAACTCTTACGGAAAAATCGAAATTTTATAAATTTTAATTTTATCTTGGGCTGATAAGTGTGTTTCTGGCAGTATAATGTGCAACGTCGACAAATCTCAGCGTCAACGATAATAGTTGACGCGTCGAAAATAATCGTTGACGCGTCGACAATAATAGTGACGCGTCAACAAAAATAGTTGAGACGTCGACGCACACCTCTGGTTTCTGGATTTCGTTTTGTGAATTTTCCTTTCGGCGTTTTCCTTTTAAGATTTGGGGTTTCTGTATTTTCGTCTAGATAAGGACAATAGTCAATTCTGTAATTATATTGGTGTCTGAGTCGGATTGGGAGCTGAAGTCAAACATTTTTTCTCAAATTCCACATCCCTGAAAAATTTGCTCGGCTGGTTTTCCAAATGTTTAAAACAAAACAGGATTGATAATACTGTTGAACGGGAAACCTGTACCATGTTTCATTAATGGTGCCATCACTTTAACCATTAATTTTGTTAAACTACATTTTGACTTCAATAGGCAGAAGAATGTTTCTTTTTCCATTAACCATTGGCAATTTTAACGATTCACTTACGTTAGAAACTTCATGAGCCTTTTACAGCGTACTTCAATCTTAATTCTGAGGTACCGCCATTAAAACATTTTTTACTAACTTTATACATACTTCTTACGATACTATAGTAATGAGTAAAGTATCGATACTTTTATTTCGATACCACATCCCTACTTATGATTATGTCCCTTTTTCTTCCAGGTACATTAGTAGGTATTGAACATACCGCCGCCCTTAAACCACTGGCTCAATATACATTTGATTGATGGATTGAGGAAGATGAGATTTTTGATTTATGGTGATCGATTTCTTCGCTAGACTCGTCATGTGCAACGAGATGTATAGATCGCCAGATTTTGTTTTCAGAGTTGCTACACGAACTATTCCATCGGATACTGGATGGATTGCAGTGACCTTCTATAACAGCTACTGATTTACTGGTATATTGTTTTCCATTATGATAACAATATCTTTGACTTTGATTGAATAGACATGAAGTTACCACATCGATGTCGTAGACAACTTGGCCAATCATGCATTACTGCTTCTATTTCAGACAGAAGTGTATTCAGTTCTCTCTTTGTCAGAATGTGGAACGGTGGAAATGTTGTAAGCGCTTCCCAAACCTCTCTAAAATATGGAGCGCTTGTAGGGTTAAAATGCCGGGTCACGCATAAACTGGAAGAAAAAGCAGAAATATTATTTAAATTTTTGATGAATTCCCTGACTCTGGTTCTGCTATCAGTTATCGAAAATGTTTGCATTGACAGTGATAATAAAATTTAAGCTACTGTAGATCTGTTGTCTTGACGTAGCTCTTCGAGGAGTAGTGAACAACCAGCCAGGACTATTCCACCATCGTTAATGTGACTTTCGCCTTTTGTCAGGTTCGCCTCGTAATGGAACCGTAAACGACTTCTGAACTCTTCGATTGGAGCTAGTTCATTGGCATTTTCCAAGAAATTTAGTATTAGCGTTAACCTATCCTTATTGAAATATCGCTGTTTTTTAAGCGATGCCAGCTTTTAAGTCATTTTCAGAATGAAATGGTGAACGTAGAATTCCGAGCTGAATGGACGACTTTACTTGGTGAATTCAAGAACCTGTAGTATGCCACTGGAAAATTGAATACTTCCAAAAATTAATACCCGTTGTTGATTGCACGTCCCTGACGTTAGAATGCACTTTTATGACGAATTGTTTTGATTTTAGTATTTAGAATTTCCGATCGTGGAATAAATTTGTTAAATTGCTAAATGAATGATTCCGAATATGGATGACCTTGGTTTGAATGTGGTTACTGCACTGCTTCCGAGAATGGAGGCCTGAATAATGTTTTTAAATTACACTCCTTAATTCACTTTACAGAATATAGCGTCCGAAAATGGAGGCTATACAGAACGAATATATTTTGATTTGATGTGAACTGTACCACTGTATAGTTTTGATTTAACTAGTTTTAATTAACTTACGATTTAATGCTTCCGAAACATAGAGGCCCGAATAATGATTTTGATTTAATCTCGTAAATTAATTGTACATAAAATGGCTTCTTGAATGCGGTCTTGCTTGGCTGAATGATGCGAATCTCGATCCGGCTCGAAGGGTCAATGTTGGTGGAGCACAAATCAAAATGTGAAAACCACTTTAATTTTTCACAAACTAATTTATTTATTTAACACAAAAATTAACTGAACACTGGTTGGCATTCCAAATTGGCACTGGTTGGCATTCCAAGTTGAAGTTGTTGTTCTGTTGAATGCTGGTGAATTTAACTTGATTAAGTGAACGGGCTTATACAACTTGCGTCGTTGTACTACTTTGCCTTCACATCAATTAACGAGATACTTCTCGTTCATTTTCTTTAAACCCTCTACAATTTTCTGGATTGGCCGCCAAGCGAGGAAAACATTCAACCACAGATCGTTCCTTCGTATCGGATTATTCCGTTTCCTTCTCGATCTCGTCCAAAACTAGTGACAAAAGATAATCTTCAAATAGATCCATCGGGTCCTCTTGTTCAGAATACTATTCGTTCTGATTCAAAACGTGTGTCATACGGCGAATTAGCTACCGTTATTGAGGCAGGTTGGAAAATGTGGGTGAAAATATACATTACAAATATACAAATGGGTGAAAATATACATTTCCCAGATTCATCAAATATGTTACTGAACCCGAATCTACTCCGATAATTGTTTCCATTCCCAACGAACGATCCAGTAATAGCTGTTAAAAATGTACCAGAAAAGGCTGGACCCTTGCCGAATTTAACCTTGGAATAGGCAAGATTTACAAATGTAAAGATTTTAGTTTTAATTTTTCAAAACATTTAACTTTTTTGGATTGAAGACGTTTTCCGGACCCAATGAAAGATTGTTTAATGCTTCATCCAAAACTAAATTGGAAATTGCTTTTTGGACCGATTGGTCTTTTATTATGACTTTAAAAATTTCTGTCCATGCGAAGGTGCACCAGTCTAAGATGCATACCATTGGAATCCATAGGTAGAATATCAGTTCCAATGGTTCTCCTGCTAGTCAATCAATCGATCGGTTTGCGTACCGCGTTGAACGGTTAATCGAAAGCAAAAATCAAAGGAAAGTTTTGTCGAGTTTTATTTAGATTTGTTGGATTCGACACTCGCACTTAGCCAAAACAGAATATGAGTACAGATTTGCAATATAAACTTACGGGTAAAAATATTACATCAGTAGCCGAGCTAGTAACTCAATGTATTGATATTTATTTTGTGTATCTAGACGACTTGCTCGTAGTTTCTTTAGACCTTAACAAACAATTATCTCTGTTTGCTATAAGGCCGTAATGTAATTTGGTGCCCCGATGATTTGAATAGATCCACAAGTGCATGATCCAGTTAAATGTTATGGGTGCGTGAATTATATTCTCGGTACAAACAGAAAAAAATGGTTCTTTGACATACACTGCATTACCGCTTCCGCATTCAGATGAAATTCCTGTTCCGGAAACATCAAACGCAACTGAAGAATATTTACCACCAACATTCGAATCTGATGAAACCGGGGAAACACCTGTATCAATGTATCAACCATAAAATGTCACTGCGCCATGCAATCACATTGAAATCTCGTAAAATCGTTTGGATCAAATAGTACTACGCCTGAAACTATCGCAGCGGCAATCCATTCTTTTGTCAAAGGATTTAAAACAACTGAACACTTTGACTCCAAATGTTCGGATATATGGAGCAATAAATCGTCATCGTCATTTTACGATTTTTTTAAATCAATTGAGAATAAACTACTCGCTTTTTGCACTGATATCCGTGGCGCATGTCGAATTTCATCATAATCGGTTAAAAATAGGCAAGTTTCATCGAACTTGGCCATATTCCAGAAGCTTATCCAGTAATAATTTGATAATCCCATTTCCATCGTGAATGTCAAATTTCACTAAAATCTATTAAGAAATGGATCCTCATGGCCATACATGTAATTTGCTACAGGTTCAACTTGAAATGTAAAAAAATCAATTTGAAGTGTAAAACCTGTAGTACTGTGCAGTGTACATACATAAAAACACTCACTTTTATATATACCGATTGCCCAACTGCTCACTAAACCCTAATCTAACCTCAACTCAACCCCAGTTCAACCCGCGAACGAAACTAAACTCAACCCTCAACTCTACCGCAAACTCTACGCCAAACTCAATCCTCAAACCAGTATATATATAAAATTGTTCGACTGTACACAATATACTGATCCAACCCCAACACAACTCTAACTCCACTTCAACTCAACCCGCAAATTGACCCCTAATTCAACCTTCAACTCAACCCCAAACTCAATGCCCAACTCTAAATTCATATACCGATTGTTTTTTTAACCTGTACAGCGATTTTGGTCGCAAAATGAGAATTCATTTGAGGATTACCGGAAGGTAATAGTATTGGTAAATTGTATTGGTGTTGAATGTGCATTTTTTCTTTAAATTTTTCGTTTAATATGATGCAAATAAGAAAAATAAAATGACGCGAGTAATGGGGATAACATAATACAAATAAGAGGAATAAGCTCAAAAGAGAACGATTGATGTATTAAATATTGAGGGGACTGAGATAGAACAACAAATTTCGAAATAAAAAAAAAATTAAAAATATTTACGACTACGAAGTACGAAGCGAGACTCAAAATAAAAAATATTAACCAAAAAAAAAACAAAAAAGTTAGAAAACAAAATGATTTTGCTTATTTGGTTTAGTATTGTGTTGCAACTCATGATGGTCGGTTGCTATGCTATACGATGTTATGTCCGAGGATGGAGAAATTTTATTGTAGCATATACACAGCAAATAAAAAAGCGAGATGTAATGTAAATTCAATAAGAAGAATTTATAAATTAAAAATCATTTATATTACTGTTAACCGAAATTGAGGACCGAAAATTTTTATGTGGCGTAATTAATTACTTTCCAATAATAATTAAATATTTCACAATTAATTCTTAAAAATGAATTAATTCATAATTAAAATTTTAATTAATTAATTGATTTAAAAAAAATTGATGTAGCAAAATTAATCCTTTATTAAAAATTAATTAATTTCACGGTAAAAATTTTGCGAAATTAATTAATTTTTGTCGTTAGAATTAATTGTTGGTAACTTAATGCAAGGGGCCAATTTAATTAAATTATACCTAAATTGTTATTAGTTATAATTTTTTTTTTTTATGAAAATCAATAAATAATTAATGAAAAGAAAAATTATAAATTATATTATATCACAATTATCACAATCTGCTTGAACAATAAACAACAATAGACACAAAAATAATTATGAATTCCCCATGTCAGAAGAAAGGGAAAAATAACTCAAGGCGAGCGTAAGCACCAAAAATTTGAACCGATTCACCCGATTCGTTTATTTTTGATACTTACCACGAGGAAACGCATGAGAAAATACACTAATACAATAAACAAAATTTTACGGCACACAATAGCAAAATGTATATTATACGTTGTGTACATATACAAAATTCTCAATCCTCAATCCTCATTTTGCGACCAAAATCGCTGCACTGATACACTCAAATATCTCGGAAAATAAGCACTCTACAAAAAAAAATTGTTAAGATCAAATTTAAATATTCCGCGGGGAAATAGTACCCCCCTCTCCTTGTAGGTGGGGCGGGGGTAACTTTGAAACTAAAATGGAAGCTCCTATTTTTTATTGCAGATTCGGATTCTAAGGCTAAAAATACGTAGGATTTGACTGAAACATTATTTTCGATTCATTATTACGCAAACGATTCTGCGATACGTCTGCAATAAAAATACCATGGTTTCTTTATAAATACTCGAAGCTAGTCTTCAACAATTTGTATTTCTTCAATTTTCAATTACTGAAAATGGCTTTTCATTGTCGTCACCCAGGAACATGCGATTAAATCGGCTTTCAAAATAATGAAATTGTTTGTACTTTGTTTTAAAAATACCGATTCAGTCCGAAGATTATTTCGAAAACAACAATACCTGTGTAAAGCTATCAATACTACTTCAGAATGGTGTATTTTACTGTACAAGAGAAAATTGAAATGATTCTGGTTTATGGAGAAGCTGGCCGGAGTCTTGATAATGCTGTCAGTCTCTATGCTTCACATTTTCCGGATAGGGTCAAACAATTTATTACTGATGGAAGTGTTCAACCGAAAAAAAGGACTCGTCCAGCAACATAGTCACCGAAGAAAATAATAAAATTGATATATTGGCTGCAGTAGCTCATAATCCTCATATTAGTACACGATAAATAGCTAGCGATTCCGGATTGTCCCAGACCAGTGTTTAGAAAATTTTAAAACGTTATAAGTATCATCCGTATCATGTGTCTTTACACCAAAATCTTTATGGCGTTGACTCCAAAATCGGGTAACTTTTTGCCGAGTCGCCTTTTACAAACCATAGAACGGTTAATCGCCATAACATGCATTACTGGAGTATTGAAAATCCGCACTGGTTTCGCCAAGTTGAACATCAGCGTCCCTGGAATATCAATGTGTGGTGTGGAATAATTGGCAACAAACTCATCGGCCCCACATTATTGAAGGCAACTTGAATGGTCAAATATGTACCTAAATATTTTAGAAAATAAACTGCCAACATTATTTGAAGACTTGAGCTTAGAAGTGCGACGAAACATGTGGTTTCAACATAATGGTTGTCCCGCTCACCATTCGTTGGTAGCACGTGTAGTACTTGATCGTGGTTTCAATGGTCGCTGGATCGGGAGAGCTGATCCGGTCAATTGGCCTGCCAGATCACCAGATCTTATTTCGCCAGATTTTTTTTTGTGGGGCTCAAGGACCCAGTTTTCAAACAAAAACCAACAACACGTGAGAATATGATTGAGCGAATCAGAAATGCTTTTGCTGAAATTCAAGCAGACACACTTCTCAGTTTTGTACACTCATTGGAAATGCGGATTAATAAGTGCATTGAAGTCGAAGGCCGTCATTTTGAGCGCTTAATTTAATTGAAAGATGAAGAGGCGAGAGGACTGATGTAAAGCACCTTTTTCCTAGTTATTCGAAATTTGCAAAATGAATAAATTGTTTAAGACTTATTTCGTGTATTTACAACGAAACTATGGTATTTTTATTGCAGACGTATTGCAGAATCGTTTGCGCATGTTTTCAGTAGGAGAATTCGAAAAAAATTGAATATCGTCAATTACAGCGCCATCTATCATGAATCGAAAATAATGTTTCAGTCAAATCCTACGTATTTTTAGCCGTAGAATCCGAATCTACAATAAAAAAATGGGGGTTCCTATCTTAGTTTCAAAGTTACTCCCGCCCCACCTACAAGGAGGGGGAGGGCTACTAATTTTAACACTAATGTATTTCCCCAGCGGAATAATTAAGTTTTGATCTCTACCATTTTTTCCGTACAGTGCTTATTTCCCGAGATATTTGAGTGTATCTGGTTAAAAAAATCACCCGGTATAAAAATTGGTAAATATTTATATAACCAGGTATTTTGGATCAAGTAGTATGGCAGGTATCCGATTCTCTTGACATACAGATTCCATAAGCTTTCCAAATCTCCGCCTTGGCGAAAAAAAATCGATGTCGGACCAGTAGTTCTCGAGATACCATGGGTACAGACATCCAGACTTCCTGACAGACGGACGGACATTTTTCTTTTTTTTGCTTTTTCAGACTCAGGAACTATCAAAACGCCGAGAAAAGTGGTTTTGGACAAACCAAATTTTTGCTCATTTTTGACAGAATTTCAATACTTTTATCTTTTTAGACCGAAGTACATAATTGAGAATTACTCAAAATTGTATTAGTTTTTGGAGTTCTGGTTTTTATCACCGGTTATTACGGTTGTTTGCAGTTGCCGGAATATTAGAAAAATTGATATGATATGACATCGAATACGAAGATTTCGAAATTGAAATAATACGTAAAACGGTATAACTGGAGTTACCACCTTTTAAATATATCCCACAGATAAATACGTTGGCCGGTGAAGTTTTTAGGTAATCGCTAGCTCTATTATCTGGAAATGGGTTCACTTGCTTGTATTTCTTGACATTTGATCTGAGCCAGTACAAATCAAGCTTCATGAAATGAAAAAGAAATGCAAACACACCTAGGGTGAACATTTTGATCTACTAAAAAAAAATTAGTTCAAATTTGACTAATATGAGCCTCGGTTAGTTGTCAAATGACAATGATTCTATACTTAACCTAACATGTCCTGCAAAATGTGGGGCACACTTTGTTCCTATGAGTTCTAGTTACTGGAGATTTTCGACCGAATTATTCCGCTTGGTCTGGTAATCCGAGCAACACAAGATGCAGCTTTATGTCGAATGTTGGAATCAAACAGTTCATTTTTTGTTGTTGTTATTATCCGATAAACTGGAACAAATATTTATAAATTGAACAGATTTAGATTAGATTTACTTTTTGTGTGGGTTACGTATTGGCGTGTACTCGCATGTACATACATATGTACAACGGATCCACAAAAAAAAAAAATTATTTGGTTTAAAAGCACACATAGACGTTCTCGTTCTGTTTCTATATGTTATCAAAATACAGCAAAATTTATGGTTTAGTTTTATTTGTTTCAAGTTTACAGAAATGTTTGTTCTAATTTTTATTAGACTTCGACATCAAAACCGATATTTTCGCGGAACAAAAATGTTGACTTTACGTACATACTTTGTCGAGAATCTTAAAAACATATTTTTATGTGAACTTTTTTTTTTCGTAAAACACATTAAAGCTGGTCTATCACATTAACGTTATAGATACCATAAAAATGCTATAAAAATCATATTACGAGTATATCTTATGGCTTTTCTCAAACTGTTATTATTTTTGAACATCGAATGCATTTTACCTGTTTTCTTAAAAAGTTTTTTATAAATAATAATTACAGCATATAAAAATATAAACTTTTGTAAAAAAAAAGCTTAAAGCTATATAAAATAAAACTGGAATGAAAGGAATATTCTACAGAATTTATTTAATTATTTTTAAATAATAAAACAAAATATTGTTTGTTTGCTTTGTAGTAACAGCGTTTTAGGGGTTTTCGTTGATTTTTTTTGTGTACCCAATATGATGAATAATAAAAACTAAACACAAACAAATTTTTGATTATTAAAAATAATTTTATTAAACAATAATATTTTTGATTATGTTTCATCAGATAAAAATAAAATTGCCTAATATGTAGCAGAGAATTATCTGGTTCGTTCGTATACAATGTAGAATGACCTGTTGTTATAAATATTGATTAAATAAATAAAGGGTTGAAATTTATGAGCATATTGATTCAAATTAAATATTGAGTTTGACAATTTTTATTAATTAGGATGGTAATCAAAGTTTCACGATAAAATTGGAATTAAGTTTCGGAAACTGTTATTTTTATTACCTTGCACTGGACTGCGAGTTGTAATGTGAACTATTAATGTATAGTAATAGGGTTTGCGAATATAGTTATACCGAAAACTTCCACAACTTTTGAAGTAATAGATTTACAACGATGATATTATAGGGTGACATCCAATTTGGCAGTTAACAGTTGATTTGTGCTCAGTTTGGTTTACCATTTCACTATGAATAGACTATAGACTTGTAAATTGTGCAAATTTGACACAAAATTTGACACAAGCCATGTGTGTGCTCTGTATGGGCTGTTGGAATTATTGGTCCAAATTTATTCAAAAATGATGCCGGTCAGAACGTTACGGTCAATGGTTACCGCTATAGAGCCAAGATTACTGACTTTTTCGTTCCCAAATTGAATGGTATTAATGTGGAACAGCTGTGGTTTCAACAAAACGGCGCAACATGTCACCGTACGCTGCTTGAATCGATTTATTGAAGGACACATTCGATGAGGGCATAATTTTACATGATGGACTGAGGAAATTACATGAGGAAATTAGCTTTACATGAGGAATTATTGAAGGCTAATTCGTGTAATTTAACACCTTTGGATTATTTTCTTTCTATAGGGATTTGTAAAATCGCTAGTCTACCCCGATAAACCAGAGACGTTCGTCAACTTAAATGCATTGCCGGCGGAAGCGCCCCGCGATCGATAAACCACAGGGGGCGCTTACTAATCAGGGCGCCAAATGGCCGATTTTATTAATTAAAGAGGATTTTGTTTATTTCAGCAACGTAATAAATCGAAAGAGATTGAACTGAAGTCAATAGTAATCAATATCAACTTTTAAAATATGATAGGTGAACGTGTAGTTCAAATAACCCCTATTTGAGCTACTGAGCTTTGTTCTTCCGTGTTCAGCACATTTGCTACTTAGTTTAGTGAAGCCAAAATATATTCCATGACAAATTGTTTGGTTTTGCCCCACATTAGAGCAATTAAAACTTTAAGCTTCGACTTCGGATAAAAACGGGTGAGAAGCAGCTCCCCAAATAGCATACCCTAATTGTGTGAGAGCACCGTTCGATAACGCTGCTATACAAGCACAGCTAGCAGTCTCTTTTCAAAAATTGGAGTTTTCAACTTTCCATGTTCCCTTGTTAGCTGTGTGGCGTTTTTAAAGAGAATAAACATGAAATGCAACATTCTCGTAATATTCAGCTTAAATTAATTGGATTTTTCAAATCTTAAAATGCGATTTGTACCCCATGCAAAAATTTTCTAAAAAGTGAATGCCGTAGTGGTCAGTTGCGTAACTACGATCCACTAACGTCCACTCGATTTGTGAAGCGTTCAAATATTAGTTCAAAACCAAGATTAGATAGATGCTAGCTCAGATTAAGGTTAAATTACCACCTTTTCAAAATTTCAAAAATGGATATTTCTAGGAAAATTCAAAGAAATAGCGATGGTCTAATTATCACAGAAAGAAGAAATCGTTCCTGTCGCAATTAGATATTTTCTACACCTAAAAATTACTTCTGGGCTGCCCAAGGCGAATGCCTGAGTATTTAGACGTAATCTGACTCCATAGATAAAAATGCCTTTAGGTTTTGATGCATATTTAGATTTAGAAGAAAATTCGTTAAACCCGTTGGAAATCAATTCGACATCAAACGATAACGATTTTATTGTTTGATTTGCAAAAGGTTGAATTTGCTTTGAAAAAGGATAAATTTGATTTGTTAAGCGGATGTAATACTAGTCTGTTTTGTTGCTAAGCAGCTTGCGAAGTACCATTGAGATGTTCGTAAAAATCAAGAAGAAATGCATGAAACTTTCTTTCTTAGGTATTCTAACCGCGATTGAAAATAATTTTTTGTTTCCCACATTACAAGCGCCTTTACAAGCGAGACAAATGAGTTAGTCTCTATAAAGAATTAACGTTCTTTCAATTTGTCGTTTCTCATTTAACGGATCTTTTTGATTACTGGTAAACGGTAACAGTCAGGTTATTCGAGATTTTCGAAATTATTTGAGTATGTTTGTTCACATTTTTCAACTTTCATCGCATGCCGCCAACAGTTTTCGACGGGTTATTATCGATAGTAGGACCCTTCATCGTTCGTGTTATGGCATAGACGTGCCAAATATTGTGGTGGGCAGTTAAACCCGACGTACTTCCCTTAGCCCACAGTTGATACGTCGAGATCCATTGCAACCTATATTTCTAGACAAATGGAATTTCCCAAGTTGCTTACGACTAGGCTTAGGATTTTTAGGTTCAAAAAAATCAAATATATGTTCCTAAAATATGTAATTAAAATTACAAAATATGTGATTAAAATGATAAATATGTGGTCAAATTTTGAAAAGAAAACCAAAACTAAACCTTATCTTAAGAGGATTTCAAATCACTCACTAACAAAAAACTATCAAGTTTTTTGCTATAAAGTTGGATAAACTAACTCTCCTATAGGTTACAAAGTGGTGGAGAAGTAGTCCGAAAATGGTTGGTTATATGATACATAGATTTTATTCAATTACAAATCAGGTTTCGTATTGCAATTTTTACTAATGGCAATTAAAATTTAGCTTGGAATATAAAACTTACACTTCTCGAATCATTTTAAAATGAAAGCTTCCTCCTTCAATTTTGTCGAATCACCTATTTGTATTCAAAATATCACAAAATTTCGATTTTATTCCAATCAAAATTACGTCAACATAAAATTTTGCTCAAACTCATTTTATAATTATAACTTAATCTTTAATTTTCATCCTTACAATTATGTTTTTGCTCAGTTCAAATTACTATTCAAATTCAATTTCTACTCAACATTTTATTCAATTGCTGCTTAAAATTTAAATACATACTTCGATACATAGGTATGTACTTACATTTCTGTTCAAAATGCTGATACAGATTTAACAAACTTTTTGACCTAAGCTAGAGTTTTAAATTCTACCCCTAAATTCCAAATAATACTCAATTTTTTCTTAAATGCACTTGCATCTAAAGCTGAAGTTTGTGTTAATTAAATTTGGAATACAAATTCAATTTTTAAATATGTCTTAAATAAATTGCAACCAAAGTTTTGCTTAAACTCTCGATTGGATTAAAATTGAATTTTTAGTCCAAACTTTGTTCAAACCTTGTTTTACTCCGTTCTAAGTAAAAATTTTGCTCGAATAATTTTAACTAAATTTTTGAAATCCACTAAAACTGTAATTAAAGGCAGTCCCGATTTCAAACTTAGGTTTTTAACTATAAGCTAATGTATTTGCTTAAATTAAATCTTAATTTAAACTCTATTTCGTATTAATGTAATTTCCAACTTAAGATTTTATTCAATTACGGTTTAAAATTGAAATGTTTCTATTATAAAAAAAAGCATTCAGATTTTTGCACGATCCTGATTTTCTAGTTAAACTAAAAAAAATGGTTGAAATAGTGTTTAAAATTTAAACTCAGTCACATAAAGTGTATTAAATATTTTGCTGAGTTTGTTTTCAAAATGTGTTCCCCAAAAAGAAGACAATTTCTACTTACAATTTCACTCAAATTTATTATATCCAGTTTAGAATTCAAGCTAATTTTTTCTCTTTAAAGTTTCGTCCTCAATCAATTTCCTCTGTCGAATGCAGTTGATCAATTTAGACTAGATTTTTGTTCAAAATTCTATTTATTTACTACCAAAACAGCTGGGAACTATATTTTTGACTAAATTTTCAAATCCATTTTGAATACCTAAATATTTGTTAAAACTTTGTTAGAACTTTAAATAAAAGTTTTTATTTCAATTTAATCCAATGAGCGTGATAAAACTTACAATCAACATTCAAGTGCAGTTTGAAAGTTTAACTCAATTTCGGATTAAAATGTCAGTCAAAGTTTATTCAAACCAGATGGAATTGTAATCTAATTTTATTCTGGATGAATTCAAGGTTTTACTCGAATTCATTAAAAATTTTATTTTCCAGTCTAATTTGTTGATCCAATTCAAATTGGTTTCAAAATTATGTATTTTGCTTTTCGCTTCACATATCTATTCTTTGCTCCATCTAGTTTGCTCTCATTTTTTTTTGTTTTCTAACTGAAAATCCACTCAGTGCATCTATAGTGCAATGTAAACTTATCGTTCTCTCAAAATTTTGTGAAATCAAAATTCGAGTTGTACAGTAGTTCCAAAGAAAATAATGCTCTAAAGAAAACAATTATGATAAACTTGCAAAAATGTTTACTCTCACCCGACTTACAAAATGCTGCAGCATTTTACTTTCAGAAATTATGGACCCTGAATTTATCTATTAACGATGCAACCTTGGATAAAAGTTATTGCGCAATGTGGGATGAAACAGTCAAAGATAGTGGAGCTTGTGAAATATTTTCATGTAAACAAATGGGCTATGGATATACTGCCGGGTACCGAAATCGAGGAGTTGATAATTTGGACAGACAGCTGTGCAGGTCAAAATATAAATTTTGTTATTACAACATGTTACTTTTGGCTACTTCGATGTATTCTGACATTAAAAATTATAAACCATAAGTTTCTCTTGAGAGGTCATACACACATGGAAGTTGATGGCATCCATTCCATAATTGAGCGAGCCAAGAAAAAATTGAACATCTCAACGATGATGGTCCTTTGGGATTGGCAACAATTTATCAGGAATTGTCGGCATAAAAATCCTGTAACAGTTTACGATTTAACTCTTAACGATTTTAGAATTATAAATTATTAACAACAATGCAAATTCTCCTTTAATTTCAAGAAAAAAGGTACAGAACATCAGCCGATCGTCAGATCGGAAATGGTACATATTCAAGGCCAGCTTGTTGGCCTGAAGAACTACAACCTATTCGGAATATACTGAAGTCTATCAACTCGTTAAAATATGAAGATCTGCAGACATCTATGAAGTGGGTACCAGCGTCCTGTCATAAATTTTATAAAGATATTCCTCAATTCCTCTCAACTTGTAATAACAAATTATTTGCAAAACAATATTTAAAACCTTCCTCTGAACAAACTCGAAAATGTCGCTTATAACAGTTTATCTCTGATGTAAATAAATTTATCCAAAAATCTCTTCTTTCTTATTCCGATGTTAAATCCAATAAGGATCAATTATTTAGCATTTTTCAATTGGAACAGCAATTTAAAAAAAAAATCTTATTAGAAATGTTCTCTAAAAATTTAACTCGTAAAATGCGTTGTGCATTTTAGAATTATAATCCGTAACACTGCCTAAGAAAATTGAAGCATTTTACAATTAGTTAACTCAGAAATCAGAATCCTTTGAAATTTAGAAAATTGGATAATATAGGAACGATAATTTTTATAGAACAAGCTTTACTGCTTATTCCTTGTGCTATACTTTACCTTGCCCACGCTTTGCCGGCTCAGCAGATAATTTTTCGGAACCATTATATGAGCCGTTAATTTTGAAAGTGGTGCAAGTCCATTTTTCAAAAAACTTAAGTTAATGATAACAATAGACAAATAAAAGTATAATCTTTCAAACGGTGAACAATTTATAGTCAAAATAAAAAAAATTACTCCCTAATACTTGTTCAAAAAATAAGAAAATGCAAAATCCCGTATAGTTTTGCATTTATTGTTTCTCTATTTCTTCATTTTCTCGTTTCAACAAAATGTGGACTTGCCCCACTTTCAAAATAAACGGCTCATATTACAAACAACGTGTCTGATTATAATCCTGTGGTTTTTATTAACCTATCGCGTCTCATTTGTTAATCACGATTTGACATTAATTACAATTTTTGATAATTTAAAATATCATATTTTTCCATAAATACTAGTTAGAGAAAAGTGGACTCATTTTTTTGACCTTGGTTTATACACTACTACAAAAAATTAAAGGAATACTAATTTTTTTCAATTTTTTTAGTGTTTTTTGAAGAGCTGTATCTTTGTAAAATACGGTCGTACAGAGATGAAAAGAAAAGCATTTTAAAGCTTCAAATCTCTAGTTTTGAGACTTTTGAGCGGAAAATTTTTGTGAGATACCGTTATCACGCAATCATAAGAAAGAGCGCGAAACAAAAAAATTCGATTTTTTTTTTTTGTAAGGATCCATGGGCGCGGGAAATTTTTTTTAAGTAAAACCAATGCATAGGTCGGTTAGTCTGTTAATTAGGCGTAAATTTAATTTCATTCTGGTCTCTCTATGTCAACTTTTTGCTGAGATATCTGACTTTGAATCAAAAGAGATCCTTTTGCCTTTGATCATCGATATCTCAGCAACCAATGATTGCACAGTAAACTTTAGGGCAGCCTTAAAAACTAGAGTAAATTTCTTACAAGACCCTTTAATGATTAGTTCAGACCAAATTTTTTTCACCCTCAATACTGATTTGAAAAAAGTACAAAAAAACGACTTTTTAGGTTGGCTTAGTAAATCTACCGTTACTTTACAAATATTGATGAAAAGACTAATGTTGCCAGGTCATTTTACAGTTTAATGTACTCCTAATAGCCCTGTATTATTTTCAAATTTTCAAATTGATCCATCCAACCGTTTTTCCGGACAGATTGATCAAAGTTTTACAAAACAATTAAAGGAACAAGTGTGATCATCAAAATAAAAAAACGAGTTTTTTCACATTTGGGTTAGTTATTTGCTAACCCTTAACGATCGTAAGATTTTTTTGCAATACTCGCCCATAAGAGACGACAGAACATTAAATAAAATTCTGCAATATGACCAATTATTATGGAACTTGGCAATTTCTCATCCGATTTTAGTGAAATTTGGTATGCGTTATTGAAATGGGATTCTAAAACGATTCGTTGATGAAGTTCTGGAAAATGGCTAACTAAGAAGGAACTTGGCCATTTCTTATCCGATTTTGATGAAATTCATCATGTACGATGGAAATTGGATTCTGAAATGATTTTTGGATACAATTCTGGAATATGGCCAACTGGGATGGAACTTGGCCATTTCTCATCCGTTTTTGATGATATTCGTCATGTACGATGGAAATGGGATTCCAAAATGATTTTTGGATAAAATTCTGGAATATGGCCAACTAGGATGGAACTTGGCCATTTCTCATCCGTTTTTGATGAAATTCGGCATGTACGATGGAAATGGGATTCTAAAATGATTTTTGGATGAAGTTATGGAAAATGGCCAACTAGGTAAGAACTTGGCCATTTCTAATCCGATTTTGAAGAAATTCAGCACGTGCCTTTGAAATGGGATTCTAAACTGATTTTTGAATAAAGTTCCAAAATTTGGCCATTTGTTATGGAACTTGGAAATTTTGTATCCTATTTTTATGAATTTCAGCATTCACGATGAAAATGAAATTCTTAAATTATTGATAAAATAAATCTTTAAATACATGGAATAACCATTTTAGTTTTTCACTTTTAAAGCACATGTCGAATTTCTTTTATTCGTTTAAGGAATAGGCAAGCGCCTTCCAAATTAACCATATAAATTTATCTAAAAATAATTTTAGAATTTTTTTTTCTATAGTACATGCTGAATTTGTTTAAAATCGGATAAAAAATGGCCATCCTAATACGGCTTATTCCAGAATTTCATCTAAACATAATTTTAAAACCCAATTTTTATTACACATGCTGAATTTCATCAAAATCTTATAAGAAATGGCCAAGTTCCTACCTAATTGGCGATATTCCAGAACTTTAGCTAAAATTCATTTTAGAATCCCATTTACATCGCCCATACCAAATTTAAGTAAAATCGGTTCAGCAATAGCCAAGTTCTATCCTAGCTGGCCATATTCCATAACTTTATCCAAAAATCACTTTTGAATCTCATTTCATTAGTTGGCCATATTCCAGAACTTTATCCAAAAAAGAATCCCATTTCCATCGTACATGCCGAATTTCATCAAAATCGGATGAGAAACGGCCAAGTTCCATCCTAGTGGGCCATATTCCAGAACTTTATCCAAAAATCATTTTAGAATCCCATTTCCATCGCGCATACCAAATTTTATCAAAAATTGATAAGAAATGGCCAAGTTCCTTCCTATTTGGCCATATTCCAGAACTTTATCCAAAAATCACTTTAGAATCCCATTTCCATCGTACATGCTGAATTACATCAAAATCGGATAAGAAATGGCCAAGTTCCTCCCTAGTTGACCATTTTCTAGAATTTCATCCAAAAATTACTTTAGTATCCCATTTCCATCGTACATGCTGAATGTCATCAAAATCGGATAAGAAACGGCCAAGTTCCATCCCAGTTGGCCATATTCCAGAACTTTATCCAAAAATCACTTTAGAATGCCATTTCCATCGTACCTACATGCTGAATTTCATCAAAATCGGATAAGAAACGGCCAAGTTCCGTCCTAGTTGGCCATATTCCAGAACTTTATCCACGAATCATTTTAGAATCCCATTTCAATAACGCATACCGAATTTCACTAAAATCGGATGAGAAATGCCCAAGTTCCATAATAATTGGTTATATTGAAGAACTTTATTAAATTTTCTGTCGTCTCTTATGGGCGAGTATTGCAAGAAAATCTAACGACCGTTAAGGGTTAACAAATAACTAACCCAAAATGTGAAAAGTACAGGGCTATTAGGAGTACATTAAACTGTAAAATGACCTGGCATCATTAGTCTTTTCATCAATATTTGTAAAGTAACGGTAGATTTACTAAGACAACCTAAAAAGTCGTTTTTTTTGTACTTTTTTCAAATCAGTATTGAGGGTTAAAAAAAAATTTGTTCTCAACTAATCATTAAAGGGTCTTGTAGGAAATTTACTGAAGTTTTTAAGGCTGCCCTAAAGTTTACTGTGCAATCATTGGTTGCTGAGATACCAATGATCAAAGGCAAAAGGATCTCTTTTGATTCAAAGTCAGATATCTCAGCAAAAAATTGACATAGAGAGACCAGAATGAAACTAAATTTACGCCTAATTAACAGGCTAACCGACCTATGCATTGGTTTTACTTAAAAAAAATTTCCCGCGCCCATGGATCCTTACAAAAAAAAAATCGAATTTTTTTATTTCGCGCTCTTTCTTATGATTGCGTGATAACGGTATCTCACAAAAATTGTCCGCTCAAAAGTCTCAAAACTAGAGATTTGAAGCTTTAAAATGCTTTTCTTTCCATCTCTGTACGACCGTATTTTACAAAGATACAGCTCTTCAAAAAACACTAAAAAAATTGAAAAAAATTAGTATTCCTTTAATTTTTTGGAGTAGTGTAGAAGGTAAGATTTTCGATGTAAAATTATCGTTCAGTGGCTGAAAATTCAAAATTAACATGTAAAATATTAGGTAAGAGTAAACATTTCTTGGTCTAGTTGTTTATTATTCTGTGACTGTACTCTCTGTCTTCAATAAAAAAGACAACGAAAGAAAAATGACAAAAAAACGACAGGGGAAAAAAAATAATGCGTGATTTACACGTTCCAACAATGTTTTTCCAACTTTTTTTTGTTGGAGACTTAGAGCTACACGCAATAGAAAAAATGTTCATGCAATAAAAAGAGAAAAGTATAAAACAAAAATGTAGGGCATGCTATAATTTTTTGGCGGTATAAAATCGACGAAGTAATTATCGACGTATTTTTGACGAATAGGACGATGATTCTACTTTATTTATCAAAATTACGACTTTTTGGCTAAAATGAAAACTTTCCAAACATAAAATTCAATTTTTAACCAAAATTTTTAAAAAAATTAAACAAAAATAAATTCCAAAAATGGTATCCACCCACATGGCCGACAACAAAAACATCGACGACAAGATAGATGACCGACATCGCCGACAGGACTGACGGCCGACAGCTACATCGCCGACAGGACTGACGGCCGACAGCTACATTGCCGACAAGACAGATGGCCGGCACATCACCGACAAACTTACGTACCTACTACAAATATACAAAATAAATCCGTACACTCATCCGTTAAAACGTAGAAAGAAATGGATTCAGATTATAAACGAAGCGTAAACATAAACATTAAACTTAGTTACGAAATTTCTTCTTTGCATCTGCCCTCGTCTGGCCCGAAACAGACTAAAGTTTCTAGAAGCACCCCTCTTTAATGACCTGACGGACCTTAGCAGACCTTAATAGCTCAAAATGGTTTCAATGAGTTGGAAGGTAAATAATTAAATCGTGTTATGGTTACGGACGTTTTTGTGTCTATGCCTGGTCCTAGTGGACCATCACCTAAACCTAACCTAACCTATTTACGAAATTAAATCTAGATAGTGAAGAACTAGAACTTACCGAGTTCCGAATAGAACCAAGAAATTAAGCTAGTGTTTGATAAAAAATCATTTTCACTTAAATTTGTTCTATAAGCAAAGCTATATGATCGATGATGTCGATGTCAGCCATCTGTCCTGTTGGCGATGTGGTTATTTCGGCCATCTGTCTTGTCGGCGATGTGGTTGTGTTGGCCATCTGTCTTGTCATTGAAGTAGATGTCGGCCCTCATTCCGGCGATGTGGTTATGTCGGCCATCTGTTTTGTCGGCGATGCGGTTGTGTCGCCCATCTGTCTTGTCGGCAATGTAGTTGTCGACGATGTCACCGGTCGGCGGAATGGTTGTCGTCCGTGTGACCCACACCCCAAAAAAAATTATTTTCAGTCACAAAATAAAAACAAAATCAAGCCATTTATACCATCAAATTTAATCGATACAGCTTATTTAATATTGGATCTTTGTGTGCAAGGTTGACGAATCACTTTTAAAACTAAATCTTTTATTTCAATTTTTTGAATTTATAATTTAATTGTTCATAGCAGTTCATGTAAACAATGGTGAACTACATATTTTCATTATTTCGACTTTGGCTTAAAAAATTTAAAGTTTTTCGGTCAAATTTAGTATCGACTGAATAAAAATTTGAAATAAAACTTATTTCTTAATGCAATGATGTCAGATCACGATTTAATTTAATTTATGTTTATTTAAATGTTGGCCTGTTACTTTAACGGGTTATAAAAAAATTATACCCGATTATTTTCTAAATTAATGAAATAAAGACAATAATTCCCAGGCGCCATTTCTACTAGTGGTCTGGCCGTTGAAAATTAATAGCCTGTTAAAAAAAAAGGCAGAAAAGAAGCAATAATTAATACCGAACGGGTGGATGTTTATTCTGACTGTAAAAATGTTGCAACATATTATTCATAATTTGCTTCCGCATGCTATGAACCCTTAGGTAAATTGGGAAGGAACATCTATGGTTTAAAAAATTGAATTGGCCGTTGGTCGCTAAATTTATTTTTATCAGATTTTTTCTCTTCAGATGGGCGCTGATATAAACCTGGCAGGAAGGCATTTTACTAATGAAAATTGAACTTCCAGCTTTATTTGAGCCGGCCGCTTGCTGCAGAAAATATAGAGTTGCAAAACCTTCACATGGGGAATTGATTGATCCCAAAACTAAACAGCTTTAATTAACCATTGTGCCCAATTATTTTTGTTACATTTCTATCATAATTGACTGTCTCACTTCTTAGCTTTTCCTTTTCCAATTAATCTCCTTCAACGATTCCAATTATTTTTCGATTTGCATTTGATAACAAAATACCCTACCTAATTTTTTGGTTTGATGAACCGTTCCGTTTTCTATATTATTTTTTGATTGTGAATGAACTCACCAAACATGTTTTAACAATTTGACCAGATTATTTTGCATGATCGCCTTTTTAGAAAACTCGATAAAATACTATAAAAAGAAATTGTACGTTGTCTTAACGACTCTTCACGTTATAATACAGAAAAAAAAAGTTTTTCAAGCCTAAAAATTATGCTAATTTTATTTTTTTTAGTTATTTATTCTACAAAAAAAAAATAAGCTTTTAGCTTTTTATTTTGCGTCTCATTATATTAAATCAGCAAATAAGTAATAAATTACAAATTTGTATTTTCTGTCGGTCGTTCCAACTAAATTAAATATTTATGAAAATATACAATTTATATTATTTACGCACAAATGTACAAAGAGATAAGTTTTAAGTATGAGTGGTCATTTTATATTGTGTGTGTATATATTTTATTGAAGATTCCATTGGCTTATTATAAAAAAATAAAAAAATGCGAAAAGAACAAAGATCCCCTTAAGATAAACAAAACAAAAGTCAATATACAGAATTATGTTAATGCCTCTCTTAATGTAGTTGATGAACATGATGATAAGCAAAAATCATGATTTTTTTCGCGCAATTGCCAGCAGCCCAGGATAGAAATGAAAATTCATCCAAACATTCTTGTTTTTATCTTTAATTGAAAACAAAATTTGTAGGTATTTGATTTATTTGGAAATATGTATAAGGTTATCCTGTACAAGATATCATTCTCAAATAAACAAAAACATCAAAATACACATTTTCGTACATAATAGTTTTAAAAAGGCAATCACCCTCCGGAAAAGTTGATTACGAAAATTCAATCGAATTCCAAAATTCAATTTTGCTACGTTTTAAAATGTTGCCCACATTTAGTCAAATAAAGAAATATTTTCCCGTAATTACACTTATGTCAGCATGACAATTAACTTGTAATATTAACTTGGTTTCTTAGAAATATTAACAAAAATTGTGGTGTATACAAAAAGCTTTCTAACTGGGCGAAATTAATCTACTTAAAGAAGAATAGACTATTACAATAGACAAAAGCCAACTTTCGAGTTTCACAATAATTATAGATATTCAACGATTTTGCCATCCATATTTGGATATTCAAAAAATACGTTTACATATTTTTGCCCCATCTTATTGTTGCTGGAAAAACTACTTAATAAAACTTTTTTCATTGTTTTTGAACAAATAAATTTCTTTGCCAAGCTTTTCACAATCCATTTGCATCTATAAGTTTTTTTCTTTGTGCAAATGATAATCAATTCTAATTTGCACTGATGATAGGTGAAGCGAACAAATGGAAACTTATAAAGAAAACTAAACAGTTTGACAGTAACGAATAATAAAAGATTTTTTGTTTTGCAGAAAAAATAAACTTTACCATTAATTTAATTGGACTGGAAAATTTTTTAAGATGGAGCATTTTGCCCTACATATAGAAACTATTTCTAACTAATTTATTAACAAGAACAAATGTGGCAGATTACGAAATAGAGTTATGTTTTATCTGAAACCGATCGATTAATCCCAGGACTTGTTTTATGTATATGGTACAAATAAAATCAATCGATCCGATATTTCGGTTTGCTGTAAACAACAAATACACAAACTGTGTTTAATAACAAATGTTCATTCACAAAATAAAATTCAACGGACGCACTTCATTGAAAAGTTTCAAAAAATTCAAAATGCAATAAATTAACAACACAACGAGTTAATCTACGCTCAATTATTGTATCTTTATTGTGTTGCCTTATTGACTGGCCGTTGTTGTCGCTTACTAAATCTGGTATAGGTAGTAACGATATCTCGCTTTCAAATATTCCACGTTAAAACTTTTGCTTTTGTAATTTTTTGTATCTTCGTATCTTACGTAAGTCAACTTTTATTTATTTTTTATTTGAATAAATCTGATATAATTTGCACAATTTTCGATTCGCTGGCTACCAAAATAAAACAACCGACCATATCAAACTATGCACTGCATTTATTTTTAAGAATTTTAAGAATTAAACAGTGATTGTTGTACAATTATAATTCGTTTATTCAACATTTTTGTTTATAAATAATTTTACTTTCTTTTGAAAAGATAAGTATATGCCGTGTTTTATGTGTGGTAAAACATTTAGGGTACTAGTTTTGGGTTCATGTTACACACTGCGTTAGATAATGTTATGTTAATTGTTGCGTTAAAATGTTGCGTGGCATGTAAAATGTTATATTAAATAAAAATATTTCGTCACTTTTTATTTATCACATTAAAATAGAAACAAAAACGATAAAAAAAATAGCGAGAGTACTTTCAGTGTTCACGTTATATGTATGCGGCATTGAAAATGTCATGACAATCTTTGAGGCTAAATATTTCTGTGCGTCCGACTTTTCCCAATGTTATATAATTGCATACCATAAATTTTCAATGATCATCATTTTCAAAATACAAAAAATAAAAAAAACAAATCATGTCATGTAACAAAAATATTGTTTCGAACTGGGCTTCTGAGTTCGTCCGGATTTTGCTAAAAACACTGTGTACTTTTTATTTCACTCTACTTTTATACACTTTGATATTTGCTTTGACTTTACTATTTAATTCTGTCCGCTTGCTACTGGTGTGGGCTATTTGCTTATAACACTGAACCGTCTAAGCTATTGCTGTTCATAAAGTGAGCTTGTTGTATGATGGTCAAAATCGTCACAAAATTTACCTCTCTCTATTTTTGATTTTATGTTTTACCAAACATTTGCGGTTCAGGTGGAGCTTGAACCCCATTCATTTTTTATAAGTCTCGATAGATCGCATCCAGATGTTCTCTATATTTGTGGTTAAACTGCAATTGATTCAGTTTATTTTAATCAAGAGTAACTTTTTATTTAACGTTTTATCGTTTTTAATTCATTTCCTTGAATTACACAACTTATTAATTGTACATGAAAATCTTGCTTTTTATCCAGATATGCTATCGAGACTACAGATTTTCCCTTTTATGAGTAAAGACACACATTAAAAATTTGTATTTTAGCAAGGGAGCATACCAAAGTCAATTTTTAGTACATCTATCAAACACTAGGAAACTTGTATCTGTATTGACGATTGGAGCATCACGGATTCCACCTAGTGGAAAATTTTTAAACTGAGGTACCTGATAATTTGACGTTCGAAATTATTGTAAACAATTCCAATTTTGAACTGTAAACACAATTTTTACTTACCGGATTGCTAATAATTGTAAATTATTCCAATTTCGAACTATAAAAACAATTTTTAATTACCGCAATGCTAAATTTTCTTTCGTCGCATTTGTGACAAATGTCATTTTATCAGGTGCATCATTTTAACTATTGTCCTCGAGAGGCGCTTTCTCTACTTTTACAATCGTCAATAGGAACCAAGCGCAAATTTTAGAGAAAAAAAACTCGATATAAAATTTTATTTAAAAAAAAAGAAAATTGAACGCAACCAAAACTGCTGTAAAATAATTTCGGGTATGAAAGCAAATTAAAAAACTCGATATTTTAGCGAAAATTTTATTAGTACGTATGAAGGTACTTATAAAAAATTAAAAGGTCGTTTATAATTTGTAAACCAAAATAAATGATCGTTTTATGCATTTTCAATAAGTTATGCGAGCAAAATTTGCATTTCTATTTTTATGTTAGCTACCAAAGACATTCATAATATAATTTAAGTATACGACTGGATTATTTGTGATTACCTACTTATTTCAAACCCAAAATGGTACGCGTTTGCTAAATTACTTGATGAGCATTTTCTGTTTTTTCAAGGTAAACAAACGTCCCACTTTTCTTTGTAAATTCCTTGTAATAATTCTTACTTATAGGGAACTAGACAATCGACAAAAAAAAATTAGAATTCCGTACCTTACTGAAGAAAATTAGAAATCCGTTGCGCCCTTTACACTTTCGTGGAAAAAAATAATTGGTGGATCCACTGGGACATACGCTAATCTTTCATATAGAGTTTGAGAATTTGAAACACTATGCAACTTTAAAAAAATTAAAATGAAACAACGTTTTACCGGGACTGGGTCTTTAATATACAATTTATGTTGCATTTCATTAAAAAAATTGGGCTGTATGTCATAAATTAACTTTATTTAAATGATTCAGCATTATGTTTGTTTGACGGCATATGCCGTTTTATCCCCAAAAGTGTTTACAAAAATTGGTGAACTATTGGCCAAACGATTTTTAAACGCTCATATTAAATGTAATTTATTCTATTAATTTTTAATTATAAATAAATTAAAATCGCGCCAACTAAAAGTATCCGTATCTAATCTCTATGCCTGCACCAGGATTCCGGTTTGATGGGAAATTTGTCATATGGGTTTTATTCGACTGAAAATTCTAATTGGTATAAAAACTGAGAAATTGCGATTCCGGTTCTATGAGTGGCAAATGAAAACCCATAACAAACGTCAAAAGAAACCATAATTTTTTTTTATATGAGAAGTCGGTTTTTATATGTATTTTATAAATTTATTTTATCAAAATATGTATTTCAAAAATATAAATTATTGAGCAATAAATTATTTGTATTTATAATATTTTATTGTAACATAATATTTTGTTTTTATTAGACAGCGACCGCGCAAAAAAAAAGCTAGCAAATGGCAGTAAAATTATTTGTTTAAACTTATTTGAAAAAACATTGATCTTAAAATGGTCACTTGCATCTCATAAATTACGTCTAATTTTCACTAGACGAAACCAAAAGCACAATAAATTTAATTTATTTGAAGTTACTATTTCTGAAAAATTGTAAGCGAACCTACTTAATCCAGTTTCGAACTAATGAGCTTATGATTATGAAAAAATCAATCCTTCTCATCAGGCCGCGGCGACTGGACTGATTATACCACAATTTACATTCTATATATACAGAATGTACTGTGCAAGTTGTATTAGCGAATTATACTAATACAGGTAAACTCTCTTACAAATTTTTCTTCGTCACATTCACACAACTCTATAACTGTGTAAGCAAATTTTATCAATTAACAAATTTTTTTAATTTAATTCATGTAATATTGCATATTAGAAATTACATGAATTAAATTAAAAAAATTATTAATTGACACAATAAATTTAATTAACAAATTAACTGTTAAGCTTGAGTTATCTTCGATTTAAACCTCGTCTTCTACTCATACGAAAAATTATGTAGTCCATAATTTGTTTTGAATTTCAAAAATATCTATTTCGATACCAAATTTTAATGGTGTACTTTATTAAAAGAGATTATAATATGAAACATAATCTATGTATTCAAACTGTAAGACTAAAACCCGTATTAGCGTAGCTCTAATTATTAAGTTTATAAAATAACTGAACAATTCGCGTGAATACAAAATTATTACAGAAGCTTTGAAATTAATTTTTTGATTTACACCATATTCAAAATCTAATTTATTATTTAAAAAAATTACCCATCATACCAAAATAAGTCATATTTCTAATTTATACCAAATTAAAACACATTGGTCTAATCGGAATCGGGATTTTTATGAGAATGAGAACTGACTGGTCGAAAAAATATTTCGTAATATTTACCATTCTCAGTTGTCATAGAACCGGAATCTGGGTGCTGATGCCATGCCACAACAATTTTGTCAAAACGTCAAAATGTTTTGTAAACATAGCAAAATGAATAAAAATTGCACAGGCGTCTGCTGTAAAAAAAGAAAAATTTAAAATTGAACGTAAGTTTTTCTAGCCAACTACAAGAAATTTATATCGAGTTTTTTTTTCGCTAAAATTTGCGCTTGGTTCCTATGCAGATTTACATTTAACCTTTTACTCTATTTTAAAAGACAGAGCATGTACGTTAAAAGTATTCATTTTATTATTATTTCCTTCCATTATGACGGCCTCTTATGAAGGCCTATATTCAAAATGTGTTATTTAATACTATTTATCGCAATTCACAAGTTTTTTTTGGCGAAAAAAAATGGAAAAATCGAAAAATAAACCTGTTTATTATTTTTCGTAAAAGTTGCTCAAAATTTAAACGATCATAGTAACATTTTGAAAAAAAAAAGTTTTAGTATGTCATGCATTTATACTTTGGGAATAACAAAATACATATAATGAAAACAACAATGACGTAGCGTTGACAAAAAAACACAATTCTTAGTGCTGCGAGTGCCAGTATATTTAAGTGGATGATAGAAGTAGCTACAATTTCCCATTTTTTTTGTTTGCAAATACGTGAAAATCCGGTAAGCAATATGCCACTTTGTCGGTGGTAACTACTCCTCTATTACTACCACCAAATCCCCAACTTAAGATTTTCTATGGCTTGCCATTTCTTACGCTGTTGGAGAGTATTCAGGTAGTCGGTTTTAAATGACTTCCAGAATGTTTGTGATATGTGCTGAATCAATTGCCATCTGCTTAGTCTGTTGGTGTTAGTTGTTTTCAATCTGGGTTCTGGTATAGCGAGCAAAGGTTCCCCTATTAGAAAATGGCCCGGTGATAAGTAGTTACATTCTTCGATGTCGTCTGATTGACTGCACAGGTTTGGAATTCAAAACAACTTCTATTTGGCACAACAGAGTGTACATAATACTCGTTGAAGGTAAGTACTCACATGAATTTCCATTTTGTGTTGTGTATCAGTAGATGGTTATAATTCTATGGTCATCTCCTAAATAACGATAGACTGTGGACAGAACGCTTTTTATTAAAAATAATTCAGATTGCAACCTTTTGAGCTATTATTAAAGGTTTAATATTTGAGAAATATATTCCACCATATAATGCTAAATCGTACTCAAACTTTGAATTGAAAATACCATACCTTTAAAATAACATCGAACGGACAAATAGGTCGAAGTAAATACAACTTCTTTAGGGCATAATTTAAATAATTCTGTACGTTACTGATATGGGATTTTAAATTTAGCTTAATAACAATGGTTAATCCCAGATATTTAAATTCATGGATAAGCTGTAGTTTTAAGTAATTACTAGAGTCTACACTTATCGTCATGATAAAATACATTTAAATCCATCAAGATTTGAAGCCGACATTAAATACCACTCCTCTAGATTTATTACTTAAGCGCATGTGATGATGTATAAACTACGTTCGCGATTGCAGCTGATCAGCATTAGCATAAGGTTTGAACATTTTAAGTGATTTTCACAATTTTCAATATAGCGTCGCACATGCCCAACTCTTTTTATCTTAATAACAAAAATTGTTTCGGATAGATTGACCTGCCTACTCTATGAAAAAATTGCTCCATACCTTGCTATACTGGTTATTTAAACTTTTTTATGTAGGCCTACACTTTTTCCTTACACTTACACTTTTCGTTAATTTGTGTAGCTACACTTTGTGTGAAGTACTTCACACAGGTACTGTAGGGAACAGTGACTGTTTTATTTTTTAAATTACGTCAAGGTCAGATACTGATTTAATTAATTTTGATTCAGAACCTTCAGATTCCCTTACCAAAATATTTCCATTACGGATCCATAAGTATTTAAATTTGTTTAATTTTTTCCTGTTCCTGGCTTCAGCATAAAGATGATTCTTGTATTTGGTTAGATTTTCATTTAAAAAGATTTCCACTGATGGTAAACACCCGATGCAATCAGTGCTCAGCCGTTGCTTCCTCTTAGCTGCAAAAATGGAGTCACGAACATGATGATCACTGAATTTAACAATAATTTTTTTCATTCTCATTGTATTTACTTGGAACAGTGATTGCACGGCATTTGTATCGATGTTTAAATTTAGTCCCTTGTTGATCAAGTTAACTGTATGGTCCGTTAACTTGTTTTTGTCAGCTGTGATTGTATTAGGCAAACCAAATATCTCCAGCGAATTATTTCTGCCATTCCAATTTAGCAGCTTTGTTTTTTAAATTGTAATTATCTAACTGTAACCAGGGCCGTTCTTATATATTTAGGCGCCCTGGGCTAAAAATATTAGGCGCCTTTGTAGAAGCAAACAAAAAATTTCCAGTGCAAAATCATCTTCTGTTTTAAAACCAGTACATTCGACATCATGAAACTCTAGAGAAAATACAAGACATGAAGTTCAAGCATCTAGAAAGAGAGGCAATTATTTCTAAAAACGAAAAAAAGTTAGTGATTTCGACGATCCTATCCGATCCTATCCGATCCTATCCGATCCTATCCGATCCTATCCGATCCTATCCGATCCTATCCGTTCCTATCCGTTCCTATCCGTTCCTATCCGATCCTATCCGATCCTATCCGATCCTATCCGATCCTATCCGATCCTATCCGATCCTATCCGATCCTATCCGATCCTATCCGATCCTATCCGATCCTATCCGATCCTATCCGATCCTATCCGATCCTATCCGATCCTATCCAATCCTATCCGATCCTATCCGATCCTATCCGATCCTATCCGATCCTATCCGATCCTATCCGATCCTATTAGATCCGATCCGATCCGATCCGATCCTATCCGATCCTATCCGATCCTATCCGATCCTATCCGATCCTATCCGATCCTATCCGATCCGATCCGATCCGATCCGATCCTATCCGATCCTATCCGATCCTATCCGATCCTATCCGATCCGATCCGATCCGATCCGATCCGATCCGATCCGATCCGATCCGATCCGATCCGATCCGATCCGATCCGATCCGATCCGATCCGATCCGATCCGATCCTATCCGATCCTATCCGATCCTATCCGATCCTATCCGATCCTATCCGATCCTATCCGATCCTATCCGATCCTATCCGATCCTATCCGATCCTATCCGATCCTATCCGATCCTATCCGATCCTATCCGATCCTATCCGATCCGATCCGATCCGATCCGATCCGATCCGATCCGATCCGATCCGATCCGATCCGATCCGATCCGATCCGATCCTATCCGATCCTATCCGATCCTATCCGATCCTATCCGATCCTATCCGATCCTATCCGATCCTATCCGATCCTATCCGATCCTATCCGATCCTATCCGATCCTATCCGATCCTATCCGATCCTATCCGATCCTATCCGATCCTATCCAATCCTATCCGATCCTATCCGATCCTATCCGATCCTATCCGATCCTATCCGATCCTATCCGATCCTATTAGATCCGATCCGATCCGATCCGATCCTATCCGATCCTATCCGATCCTATCCGATCCTATCCGATCCTATCCGATCCGATCCGATCCGATCCGATCCTATCCGATCCTATCCGATCCTATCCGATCCTATCCGATCCGATCCGATCCGATCCGATCCGATCCGATCCGATCCGATCCGATCCGATCCGATCCGATCCGATCCGATCCGATCCGATCCTATCCGATCCTATCCGATCCTATCCGATCCTATCCGATCCTATCCGATCCTATCCGATCCTATCCGATCCTATCCGATCCTATCCGATCCTATCCGATCCTATCCGATCCTATCCGATCCTATCCGATCCTATCCGATCCTATCCGATCCTATCCGATCCTATCCGATCCTATCCGATCCTATCCGATCCGATCCGATCCGATCCGATCCGATCCTATCCGATCCGATCCGATCCGATCCGATCCGATCCGATCCGATCCGATCCTATCCGATCCGATCCGATCCTATCCGATCCGATCCGATCCTATCCGATCCGATCCTATCCGATCCGATCCGATCCGATCCGATCCGATCCGATCCGATCCGATCCGATCCGATCCGATCCGATCCGATCCGATCCGATCCGATCCGATCCGATCCGATCCGATCCGATCCGATCCGATCCGATCCGATCCGATCCGATCTACATTATCTAACTGTAACCAGGGCCGTTCTTATATATTTAGGCGCCCTGGGCTAAAAATATTAGGCGCCTTTGTAGAAGCAAACAAAAATTTTCCAGTGCAAAATCATCTTCTGTTTTAAAACCAGTACATTCGACATCATGAAACTCTAGAGAAAATACAAGACATGAAGTTCATACAGCATCTAGAAAGAGAGGCAATTATTTCTAAAAACGAAAAAAAGTTAGTGATTTCGACGATCCTATCCGATCCTATCCGATCCTATCCGATCCTATCCGATCCGATCCGATCCGATCCGATCCGATCCGATCCGATCCTATCCGATCCTATCCGATCCTATCCGCTCCTATCCGATCCTATCCGATCCGATCCGATCCTATCCGATCCTATCCGATCCTATCCGATCCTATCCGATCCTATCCGATCCTATCCGATCCTATCCGATCCTATCCGATCCTATCCGATCCTATCCGATCCTATCCGATCCTATCCAATCCTATCCGATCCTATCCGATCCTATCCGATCCTATCCGATCCTATCCGATCCTATCCGATCCTATTAGATCCGATCCGATCCGATCCGATCCGATCCGATCCGATCCTATCCGATCCTATCCGATCCTATCCGATCCTATCCGATCCTATCCGATCCTATCCGATCCTATCCGATCCGATCCGATCCGATCTACATTATCTAACTGTAACCAGGGCCGTTCTTATATATTTAGGCGCCCTGGGCTAAAAATATTAGGCGCCTTTGTAGAAGCAAACAAAAATTTTCCAGTGCAAAATCATCTTCTGTTTTAAAACCAGTACATTCGACAACATGAAACTCTAGAGAAAATACAAGACATGAAGTTCATACAGCATCTAGAAAGAGAGGCAATTATTTCTAAAAACGAAAAAAAGTTAGTGATTTCGACGATCCTATCCGATCCTATCCGATCCTATCCGATCCTATCCGATCCTATCCGATCCTATCCGATCCTATCCGATCCTATCCGATCCTATCCGATCCTATCCGATCCTATCCGATCCTATCCGATCCTATCCGATCCTATCCGATCCTATCCGATCCTATCCGATCCTATCCGATCCTATCCGATCCTATCCGATCCTATCCGATCCTATCCGATCCTATCCGATCCTATCCGATCCTATCCGATCCTATCCGATCCTATCCCATCCTATCCGATCCTATCCGATCCTATCCGATCCTATCCGATCCTATCCGATGCTATCCGATCCTATCCGATCCTATCCGATCCTATCCGATCCTATCCGATCCTATCCGATCCTATCCGATCCTATCCGATCCTATCCGATCCTATCCGATCCTATCCGATCCTATCCGATCATATCCGATCATATCCGATCCTATCCGATCCTATCCGATCCTATCCGATCCTATCCGATCCTATCCGATCCTATCCGATCCTATCCGATCCTATCCGGTCCTATCCGATCCTATCCGATCCTATCCGATCCTATCCGATCCTATCCGATCCTATCCGATCCTATCCGATCCTATCCGATCCTATCCGATCCTATCCGATCCTATCCGATCCTATCCGATCCTATCCGATCCTATCCGATCCTATCCGATCCTATCCGATCCTATCCGATCCTATCCGATCCTATCCGATCCTATCCGATCCTATCCGATCCTATCCGATCCTATCCGATCCTATCCGATCCTATCCGATCCTATCCTATCCTATCCGATCCGATCCGATCCGATCCGATCCGATCCGATCCGATCCGATCCGATCCGATCCGATCCGATCCGATCCGATCCGATCCGATCCGATCCGATCCGATCCGATCCGATCCGATCCGATCCGATCCGATCCGATCCGATCCGATCCGATCCGATCCGATCCGATCCGATCCGATCCGATCCGATCCGATCCGATCCGATCCGATCCGATCCGATCCGATCCGATCCGATCCGATCCGATCCGATCCGATCCGATCCGATCCGATCCGATCCGATCCGATCCGATCCGATCCGATCCGATCCGATCCGATCCGATCCGATCCGATCCGATCCGATCCGATCCGATCCGATCCGATCCGATCCGATCCGATCCGATCCGATCCGATCCGATCCGATCCGATCCGATCCGATCCGATCCGATCCGATCCGATCCGATCCGATCCGATCCGATCCGATCCGATCCGATCCGATCCGATCCGATCCGATCCGATCCGATCCGATCCGATCCGATCCGATCCGATCCGATCCGATCCGATCCGATCCGATCCGATCCGATCCGATCCGATCCGATCCGATCCGATCCGATCCGATCCGATCCGATCCGATCCGATCCGATCCGATCCGATCCGATCCGATCCGATCCGATCCGATCCGATCCGATCCGATCCGATCCGATCCGATCCGATCCGATCCGATCCGATCCGATCCGATCCGATCCGATCCGATCCGATCCGATCCGATCCGATCCGATCCGATCCGATCCGATCCGATCCGATCCGATCCGATCCGATCCGATCCGATCCGATCCGATCCGATCCGATCCGATCCGATCCGATCCGATCCGATCCGATCCGATCCGATCCGATCCGATCCGATCCGATCCGATCCGATCCGATCCGATCCGATCCGATCCGATCCGATCCGATCCGATCCGATCCGATCCGATCCGATCCGATCCGATCCGATCCGATCCGATCCGATCCGATCCGATCCGATCCGATCCGATCCGATCCGATCCGATCCGATCCGATCCGATCCGATCCGATCCGATCCGATCCGATCCGATCCGATCCGATCCGATCCGATCCGATCCGATCCGATCCGATCCGATCCGATCCGATCCGATCCGATCCGATCCGATCCGATCCGATCCGATCCGATCCGATCCGATCCGATCCGATCCGATCCGATCCGATCCGATCCGATCCGATCCGATCCGATCCGATCCGATCCGATCCGATCCGATCCGATCCGATCCGATCCGATCCGATCCGATCCGATCCGATCCGATCCGATCCGATCCGATCCGATCCGATCCGATCCGATCCGGAAATTGTTTAATACGTATTTTCAATTAATCACTTACCTAATTTAAATGTTATTAATATTGAAAGTTTAGCGCGTCCGAACCCGTTTGATTTATATGGTAAACTAAGGAATTACACATTCTGCGTATAGTTTTTACACTCACCCACTTTTCTTTTTTCTCATAGGATCGGATAGGATCGGATAGGATCGGATAGGATCGGATAGGATCGGATAGGATCGGATAGGATCGGATAGGATCGGATAGGATCGGATAGGATCGGATAGGATCGGATAGGATCGGATAGGATCGGATAGGATCGGATAGGATCGGATAGGATCGGATAGGATCGGATAGGATCGGATAGGATCGGATAGGATCGGATAGGATCGGATAGGATCGGATAGGATCGGATAGGATCGGATAGGATCGGATAGGATCGGATCGGATCGGATCGGATCGGATCGGATCGGATCGGATCGGATCGGATCGGATCGGATCGGATCGGATCGGATCGGATCGGATCGGATAGGATCGGATCGGATAGGATCGGATAGGATCGGATAGGATCGGATAGGATCGGATAGGATCGGATAGGATCGAATAGGATCGAATAGGATCGGATAGGATCGGATAGGATCGGATAGGATCGGATAGGATCGGATAGGATCGGATAGGATCGGATCGGATCGGATCGGATCGGATCGGATCGGATCGGATCGGATCGGATCGGATCGGATAGGATCGGATAGGATCGGATAGGATCGGATAGGATCGGATAGGATCGGATCGGATCGGATCGGATCGGATCGGATCGGATCGGATCGGATCGGATCGGATCGGATCGGATAGGATAGGAAATATCAATTTTGATTGATTTATTGTCTTATGTTTTATTTGGTATTATATTTTAGAACTTTTACTCTACTCTTAATATTTTATAAATACAATTCTGTATATCTTCTTGATTTTAAAATTAATGCAACATATGTATATTACGTCGGCGAGAAAGAAATGCAGAATGAGTAAGTCCATTTTTGTCAAGTTTAAGTTTTCTATGTACATACCTACAACGAACGAAAGAGGCTAAAATTCTGTATCTTCGCACACTTATAAAATACTATAAAACGAAATTTTAACAGTAAAAATGAGAAAAAAGAAATGTGGGTGAGTGTAAAAACTATACGCAGAATGTGTAATTCCTTAGTTTACCATATAAATCAAACGGGTTCGGACGCGCTAAACTTTCAATATTAATAACATTTAAATTAGGTAAGTGATTAATTGAAAATACGTATTAAACAATTTCCGATTTAAATTACAAGGCTTGTGATTAATAAATGTGATGTTTTGTAGTTTATTGGCAAAACTGTTAATACTGGACTTAATCAAATTTCAATGTTTCATATTTTGGACTTACATATTTTGCTCGCTTAAAGCCAATACTAATTTTGTTGAATTCACGTGAGAGAGTTAGTTCAAAATATAAAAAATGTACAAAATAATCATCAGCCTATAATGGCAAGCTTGCATAATGCGGGCAAACTCAAATTTATATAAAATATAATAAAATTCAAATTAATATTTATATCTACCGCCATGAAAACTGAATACAAGTCTGAATTATTCAGACAATCATTTACTGCTGTGCTATTATGATTTTACCTAACTACATTTTTGGCCAAATTGAATATTGATGCCAATCGATATCTAATAATAAACTTTACCATTAGAGTTAAACAAAAATAATAAAAACGCGAGAACGCGTAATAAGGTAGTTTTCATTTTTGCTTCAAAATACACTAATTTCAAAACTTTAACATCGATTCAAGACGCACTTTATGTAGTTATACACGTCAATTTTTCCTTTCTAAGATCAGGAAACTTGTATTTATGTTTTATTTCAAGCACTTCAAATATAACACTGTAACAATTTTATGCTTACCTTAATAATTAAGTCTGTATAATATACATTATATAATCTATGTATCTGGATAATTGGATATTAACATTTTTTATATTAACTTTTTTCACATAAACAACTTTTCAAGTAAACGCTCAAAATCGAAATGAAGACGAACGCGATTATTAGACAAATAAGACAGCGAGGACCACTATTAGATGAACAAGACGCGGAGAAGCAGAAAGTCGTTACAATTTTAACACTACAGATTCATTTAAATTCAATTAAAATTTTACTGTTGTTAACGAAAATATTTATTAACTTTAATAAGCTTCATTGGATTCATTAACTAATTTATAAAATTCAACAAATAGTTTAAAAATTAATTAAAATATTATTATTTGATTAATTTTTCCTTCAATGCCATTAAAACATTTATTTACTTTATAATTTTTTTTATTAGGTGTATAGAGGTTAAGCAGGTGAATTTTTTTATAAAATTTAAGAGTATTTTAACATATAGCATTTTTGGTGCAATTTATATTTATTTTAAATCAAATTTATACTGACTGCTACTGAAGCAGACAAGCTATATTGTATCTATTAAAATGAAATTCAATTATTCAAAAAATAACTGCACTTTTAACAACTTTTCTTGGATTACGTAACAGTCGGTATTATCTAAATAAGACGAAGTGAAAAACCGAATGCCAATTTTCCTTTCCTGCAATCACAAAACGAAATCTTTTTGAAATATTGGCAACTAAGATGAAAACAGTCTGACCGTCCATTCGTTGAATTGCGTCTGTAAAATACTGAAGCAACCAGAGCTAACGCGATCAGAGAGGAGAGGGAAGTAGGACGCCAAGACCAATTCTAGAGACGCAAACAAGAAATTGACAAGCAATATGTTATATATATTCTAGAGTGTTGTGGTACGATAATCAAACATTTATTTAGGAAATTATTAAGAAAAGGTTTGGAATTAGGTTAAAACCTCATTCCAATTTTGACTCTGAATTTCGGTCAAGAACACAATTACCACCAGACAATTTATTTAGCCATTTTATATAAAAATCAGTTTATATAATTCATTTTTATTTTTGAATGAATGAAGTTTTTATATAATTTAAGAAATATGTTCCAACATAATAAAGTGGTAATTCCCCATCAAACTAAATAAGTGCAATAATAAAACAATAAATACTTTATCGATTCAACGAATTATTCTTTCGGAAAATCATTTAAATACGTTTAATTTATTAACCATTTCTCAAGTGGAATAAACTGGTTTTTACTAGTTTTTTCTTATTAACTTAGTTTATAACGTTGTTAAAACTTTTATTAACTTCCCTAGATTTCAGGATATTAACGAGAAGTCGGTCAATAAATGGCTATTAATTGAATTGACGACGCGGTTATTAATTTATAATCGTGTTTATTTTAGAATTAATGTGACCAGTTAATAAATTCATTGGTTCAAAGAATTTTTCTTCCGAAAAATTTAATCAAATGGATTCATTGAAATATTTTTTTCAGTGTAGGCGTTGAGACCTGTAATTGTCATACCAAGTGCCATTTGGATCGGTCGAATATTTCTATACGTTTCGTGGAAAATTCAATTTTTTTGAAAATCAACTGAAATATAGTCCACAAATTCAGAGCCATAAAAATCGAAAATCTGCAAATGTGCTCCGATTTCGATGATTGATACCTCTATCAATAGGCGTTAAGACCTGTAATTGTCATACCAAGGGCCATTTGAATCTGTCGAATATTTCTACACGTTTCGTGGAAAATTCAATTTTTTTGAAAATCAACTGAAATATAGCCCACAAATTCAGAGCCATAAAAATCGAAAATCTGCAAATGTGCTCCGATTTCGATGATTGATACCTCTTCAATAATTCAAAGAGCAAACACATGGTGGGTGACCTTGGATACGGATTAAAACCGTATCTGATGACTCCCTTCAAGGATACAGACAATTTGACGCATGAACATCAAACGTATAATAAAGAACATTCTTCAGCTAGGCTCACTATCGAACGGGCATTTGGCTTACTAAAAGGCAGATTTCGATGCCTTAACGGGTTGAACACGAGGCGCCCCGACCTGATTCCATTACTAATTATGGTAGGATGCATTTTGCATAATGTATGCTTAGACGAGCAAGACAATATGCCAGATGAGTGTCACACTGATAGTGATGATGGAAGCAACGATCCGGTAATGAGAAATATTGACCATTAAACCAAATCCTAAGTATTTTAAATACTTGAATAATGTATTGTAGCGCCTCACGCATTCAATTATATAAATTGTTTATTTATATAAATTGATTTACGTTCGCCAACACGTACACATTTGGGTTTACGCATAAGATAATCTCTTTGCGTAACAAAACTTTTTATTCGTCATCTAGCGAAAATGATATGGACACAAAATATAGTGGAACATTAAATTATATTTTGTGATTCTCGCTCCATCTCATTTTCGTTAGTTAACTCAATTCGAACTCGAATTGATAATTTCGGTTTCCATCGCGCGTTCACAAGAACAGCGAATTTGACATTACGATTGTTCGTATGTCAACACCAATTATTTGGTAAGAAAGAGATAGTTATACATTGAAAATAATTATATTTCGGAACGGTTTTGATACATAAGAAAGTAGATACGCTTCATACTTCGATGAGGAAAAAGTTAATTTCTTTTGTGATCGCGGATATTTTAATATAGTAAGTTTTGCTTGGCATTTTCGCCATTTTTAAAATAACTCGTGAAATAAAAATAATCAGTGCGTGGTGAAAAATATTAAATTTAGATTTTTATTCTTAATATTGAAAAATAAAATTGTAAACAATTTGTACAATTAATTTGGGTGATATAATTCCCAACAATAAATATCAATAATTTTGTTCTTAAATTGTGCGTGGTTATATTATTTCTGTGGTGTATTGAGACGCTTAAAGCGAGTGTGGCGTTTTATACAAATAGCCGAGAGCTCATCAGCGCCCCAACGAAATCTACATTGAGTGAAAATATTTACAGTATATACATACAATATATTTTTATTATTTAATTCAGTTAATTCATTCATTTATTCAATAAATATACTTGTACACAAATAAATCATAAATTTAATTTAAAAAGAAAATGTTATCTAAATTTTTTCAATCAGCTTTTGAAAAAGGTCCAAAAATTTATCCGTCCTTGCCATTTTTTCGGTATGTATTTTGCTTTTTTCAGCAGATTTCAGATCGTCATTTGTTTTCCTTTTTCTGTTGAGCGACGAAGGAGGAGTTACTATTGATCTTTCTTCTATCAAATCGGCAAAATCGTAATCTTCTCAAGAGGCATTAGTACGGTTTACGGTCACATCGGGGTCACTGCTCGAGCAGGTTGCAGGAGGGTTCACTTCTGGTCGTTCATTTAGGACTTCGTCCATCAGTTCAAAATACTCCCATTTTTTGTGTGAATTGCCGCTTATGTTATTGTGGTCCTTCACATGTTTGTACATGGACTTTAGCCCTTTCCATTTGCCATCGCATTGCTCGGCAGTGACCCTGGTACTCGATAGATGATCTAAAAATAAAATAATAACATTAATAATAATTAAAATTCTTATAACGTTTGCAAGAAAATTACTGGCAATATCGATCCACACTTTTCGACGTAGGACTACGTCTTTGTTTTCATTATATGTATATGGGGGTAAACCAAAATTTTAATGTGATGGCGCGCGTCACGGAATTGACGTATTTAGGAAATTTATTTGATTAAAGCAATGTCTCTGGATAAATATAAATGTAATGTTTTAAAAACTGTAAAAATCAAACAAAGTTAAATAAAAATTTTTGAATTGAAAAACAATTAAAACAACAAATTATTAATTTGTATTTTAATTTCAATTTTAATTAAATAGTGATGCACTTGATCAAATATGCCGCACGCCATATTGATTTAAAGCTATAAAATAAAAATAAAAAAGTTCAAAAATTTTTTATTTTCATGATGTAAAATATTGGGTACATTTTTGAATTTATATGCTGTATAACATATGCAATCCTAGAAAAATGTATAGTCGCCAGGATTAGGCCGCAAAATGTTTAGGTTTTTGAGTTATGGGGCTTCAAAGTTTCCAAGTGACCGGAAACTAATTAGATTAATACGTCATTTGAATCGTCAATATTTAAAAATAAATTATATCTAGTATGCTTTTGTTAATAGCAAGATATTCCCCCACAAATCACATATGTATAAAAGATTACGCATTCCTGTGTTTCATTTTTGTATTCTACTGCGCATTACGTCATCTATGCGATGTCGGTAACCAAATATTTTTATTTTCCTATGAAACGTAAAAATATCATATGGGATTTTCAAATACATTTTTTTATATCGTTTTTATTTTCAATTTACATGAATATTTTTAGTTACAAATATAAATAATATGTTATTAAATATATCCAAATGCAATTTGTGAACAATTTTGATTAAAATTAATAATCATTTAATAGGTAATTTAATCATTTTTTTTTTAATTTGTGACGTCAAACACTCAAACATTAATTTATATTTAAATTACTGTGCAATATCCAAAAGAAAATACTACACTACTAAAAAAATATTAAAATATGGAATTTTTCTATAAATTGTAAATAAAACATTGTTTTTAAAATATTGTCTTCATTGTTTTTATTTAGCGCTTCAAACATCAATATAATTTCTTAATTCTTTAAGTTATAATTTTTTTATATTTATGTTTCCTAGATTTTGATTCAAGAATTGATTTATTTAATTTTCTTATTCGAAAATACATCCGCGCTCGAAAGAATAATTTTTTTATTTTTATGTCACAATCGATGCTTTGTGCCAAATCTATGAGGTGCTTCAGATAATTATTTTTTATTAGAAGCTCGTCTCCGTTAGCGTTATTAAAAATATTCTCTAAACATGCCATGTGTATCATCACACCTTGTGTTGGTTTTAAAAGTCCATCTTCATTAAGATGATCCACCCACGTTGAACATTGAGCTTCATTCGCAGCAAATGCGGGATCTACTCGAATATTAGGTACTTGGCCATGTAATTTGTGAAAAATATATCCAGCTAATTTTTCGAGGCCGTTGTATTCCATTGATTTAAACGCGTTTTCTTCTGGGCACTCTTCGGAATTTACGTTTAGTAGTGAGAAGTTTTTGAAAATTGTTCCTAAAGAAGTAAAGAAATTTTTAAGTAATAAGTTACCTATGAGAGTTGATTCTTGGCATTCCAAATCGGGGGTGTCATCGATGCCAACGTTTGCATTTTGAGATATTACCGCTTCATTATGTCCTAAAATGTACGACCTTAAACGAAATTTAAATTCCTGTCTATCAGGATGGTCGTGGAGACCACCCTTCGCTCGGATGGTACCGAAAAAATTTTCAAGAACATCTTGATTTAGTCTGTTGTCAAAATATATTTGAAATTGAACCGTTTTTTCATATCACTCTAAAACAATTTTATTGCGTTATTTGATTGAATTATGTCTTTAAGAAAAATTTAATAAGTTTTTGTAAATTTCTAAAGCTAAATCAGTTTAGCTCTTTGAAATGGCAATAACGTTTTCTTTCCAAATACATTTGTTTCCGCCATCAGTTTGGGCATTCGGTCTAAAATATCATCTTGAACATCAACTGCCACTCTGTAGGCCTTTACTCGATCTCTGGAATCCTTAGCAAATAGTCTAACGTTCATTACGTCAAACCAATCATTCGTCTAAAAAGCAATAGAATAAGATAACTGCACATAATATCGAAACTTGCTAATTTTACCAGCTTAAATAAATTGTAGTATTCCTCCCAATTATTATCTGTTATCAATCCTAAGTTGACTGCTCTGAGGGCTTGTGCTACAGTATGTGAAAACAGCTTTGTTGCCATTTCGACTTTTTGTCTTTCAGCTCCTGCCACGCTCAAATGATTAGTGGATATTTTGTGAGCCACACTCAGTTCTGTTGATGTACAGGTTAAAAGTTTCAAGACAATCCTTTTTCACGCATTTTCCGTTGATGACAAGTCCATTATCAATAAAATGATTTCTTAAAAGCTTAATTAAATGAGGGACGTCCGCAAATACATAAATTTTATTGTTATCAAATGTAAACCTAATTAAATTAAATGAATAAATATTAAATAAGTAATGAAATTATAGACATACAGAAATTATATGTATCTTACCATGGTTTATCAACTTCTATATTGAGCTCTTTGTACAATCCTATATTACCTCCGCCAAGATCACTGGTAATAGCCGCCACGGTATACCCACAAACTTTAACACTTTCTAATATTTCAAATAATTTTTTTTTTGTCATTTTACGGTCAAAATCGTAAAAAAAATGTTGTTTCCATTTACACATTAATCCTGAAATTAACAAAAATTGTTGAAATTAGATAAACACATTATTTTGACAAATTACATCTCAATATTACAACTTGACAATATTTCGCTGGGTAGTATGTGGTGTCAGGTAATTTATCTTCATTTCGTCAAAACTTAAAACGCATACTTTTTGGGATCTAGTTAGTTGAGTTGCCGATTTCATTATTTTAATAACAGGATCAAGAATACCGGGTGAAATTTCAATTTTTTGTGCCCACATTTGTAGTGTACGGACCGCAGGGAGAGGACATTTCTTATTTCGCAATAATTTATATGCTCGAGGGCTTGCCGAATTTAGAGTAATCGATTTAGCTATAGCAGCTTCCGTCCATTACAATCGCTTGCTGCCATTTTGAAGTTTTTCGATTTGGCCCAAAGTAAATATTTCAGCTAATTTATTCTCCATATTAGTCCTTTCGAATTCATTTTTCTGTAAATTTATTTGAAGACTTTTGGCTTCGTTTTTCAACAGTTGGACTTCTTGTTTTGATTTTTCCAAAGTTTCTTTAAGAAGCTGATTCTCTCGTTTAAAATTCTCCCTAAATTTATAAGATGACATTAATCTTTAATAGAAGCTGAAGCATCATTTAAATACATGCTTCATATTCCATTCTACTAATTAGTTGGCCGGTCTCTTCTCGGTCGGTTGTATGAAGGACGTTGAATAAGCACGCCTGTTCATTCAAGTTGAATTCACACGGATCCGGCATTTTAGATGTCGTTTCATTAATTAGAGTCGCAACTAATCTTTTATTATCCCTAACTTGGATTCGATTCATTCGATTTTGATCTCTCATCATACTCTCGTGGTTCACCTTAGATAACTAAAATAATTATATGTAATTAAAATTTAAGCATTATTCAACACTTAATATCTTACCCATTTCAAATTCTAATTTATTTTCGAAGTCCTCGTCAGTAAAATGGATGCCACACATTCTCGCAGTTTTAAGGTTAAATTCGTCCTTTCTCTTACAAAAATGTAACCATTTTTTTAATCTTTTGTTACTTTTTGGAAATAAATGATAACTGACCACACATATTTTTTTAGTGTCATTGTTACTGCCGCAACTGTAAACTGCACACCTCATTTTTATTTAAAAAAATAAATATTTCCACACAAAACAACACAACAATCGCAAATATGACGTAATTTGACTGCTATACGAATTGAAGTGCATAGCAGGCGTGGTGCGCAATGCGTAATCTATTTATATGTGATTTGTGAGATATTCCCATTTCTGTATCATTGACATTTTTGTGACGTTTTATTGACATTTTGTGACATTTTAATGATTGAAATTTCAATGATATATTGATCGATATATTATTTGTGAATTGCTTTATTAAAATCGGGTTTAAAGGTATTATTTCTGAGTAATAAATTCTCTTATACCATTGACAGACACACAAATTATAATCTCAGATCGCGATTTCATCTTCATTTTAAAAATGACATCAAAATAAAATATTTCTATTTCACTTACATATGTATACTTTCTGTCTCTTTTTTGTATTTCATGTTTATCGAGCTTATACAACTAGATTACGATAATCAAATTATGAAGCGCGGTAATCTTGAAAGAATTAAAATCGTGTTGTGACAGACTGAAAAAAATAACAGCATAATCTCGAATTCGCGGTTATCTAGTTTGTGTCTGTCTAGTTTGGGTATTAGTATAAGACTATAAGGTCGTATGTAAACCTTAATAGCAAATTGTTATGGGACGACATTATATTGGAGCAAGTTTTGGAGAAAAGCGCTGGGAGATACATAAAATGAAATGGTATGTGACGAGAGGTGGGATTCGGTGCTAAAAAAAAAATTTACGTTAATTCTGATTTTGTATTATTTGTGTTTTACTATTTTGTATTCTTGAATGATCCACGGTGATGCCAGGCACTGAGTGAATAATCATATCGGTCAATTCTGACGTTTCTCACATAATATTGTCGGATTTTCAACAGTATACTAGAGATGTATAACTGGATCTAATTGTTACAGGTCGTAGATGAAAACACGTTTCAGATCTGAGTAGTCTAACAAGGGAACCGTTTGAACTGTCAAATTCAAAAAATTATAAAAACTGTTCTAAGTTGTACTCTTTGAGACATTAACGAAACCTTTTAATTAACCTCAAAACGTGTTTTTCTTTCGGTAGGTATATCTCGACTTCTACTCCACTTTTTTTGATAAAACAAATTGGTAATTATTTCTCATAAAAAGTTCAAAATTCATAGTAAATTAAATTATGAAGGTTGCATCTCTATTTTTTAGGGATGAAATTACCTTTTTTCGCAAATTAAGGGTGGTTTTAACGTCTAAATAGGGTTTGGGTGCCGATAAGAAAAATGGTTTTGTTAAGGTCTCACAGAATACTATATTTTTATCTTAGAATAGTTTTTATGCATGAGAGTAGAAAATTTATATTGTCGTGACCAATTGTGATATTGGGGAAGAGGTCTCCAAATTTAAGAAAATGCCTGTTCAAAACTAACAGGAAATAGTTGTAAAATATAAATGGTTGGTTTGGTGATCTTTAACGGACGCTTTGTGGGAAAAGTGTTGTACGAGGAGCCGGATAGACCCCAATTTTTTATTTTTATTTTAGAACGGCATTTCATTGTGATATAACGAATTGAGAAATATAAAATTTAGTATTGTATAAACAATAAATATAAAAATTAAGAAAAAATATGTACAATGGGTACTCTTATGCTAATACAGCATAATGCATAAAGATGGCAGAATTAATTAATAATTGACGGTAATTGATAATTAACGGTTTTATTTATAATTTATAACTTCTAAATTTTAGTTTCATTTAAACTGTACAAATTAAAGTTTTCTCAATTTTACGTAGTCCTACGTTAATAGCTCGTGTCTCGGATACAAGCTCGTCGGTTTTATTTTTGAATATTTATCAAAAGATGTGGAGTTTTAGATAAATAAGTTTATAAGACATCTAATATCCCCCGGACTCCATTTAAATTTGTCTTTGCCTGAAATTAAAAACATAATCTCAATGCATTGTATACACGTATTTTCTAATAGCGCACATAAATAATAAACACTAACCTTCATTATAATTATCATTGATATCCATTATTTTATAATATCTAACAAAAATTTATCGATTAAACGCGGAAAAGTGGTATGTACATATAACAATTGAAGAATGCCAATTTAGAGAATATTCTTTTTAAGCGACGTTTGATATGGTAGAAACAGAATGCGTTCGGTATTATTCTAAATAAATAAAAAAACATAGAAAAGAAGGAATAGAATACATAGAATAAATAAAAAAACGTTTTATGTCACTTTCGAAACGTTCGGAATATACGGAATGAATTAAAAAAAACACCCATTATTACGTTTTGTTGATTAGTCAAACAAATGTAAAAACAAAAGTTATTCAAGAGAAAATAAAATGGTCTTGCTGTAATTATTTTAATTTTAAATTAAATTTTTTTTTTAAATTTTATTAACATTTTATAATTAAAATATAATAAATAAAATAATTTAATTAAAAAATTTATATTAAATTCAATAAACACTAAACACTTACCATTGTGAAGGATTTTCGATAATTGATTAATAAAAATAAAAAAATCATACCGCACCATGGAAAAAGCATGGGCGACTTGTGATATTTGAGAATGTAGCACCAACAATTTGAACCGATTTCACCCGATTCAATTGTTTTTGATACTAGCGATCATAAAAAAATGCACTAACACAAGTAAAATATTTGATCCAACACAATCGCAAGAAGTATATTATACACCATGTATGTATATACGAAACGCACATCGCACATTTTTTGGACTGAAATTCATACCGAGAGCGTTCACATTGAAAAAGCTTTTTATTTTTGACTTACAGGTTTATATCAACTTCCAAGAAAACGATCAAAAATTTGTGTTCGTTAATTTGAAAATTCATACAAACCTGTAAGTAAAGTGTTTTTTCATAGTATGTGTTTGTTTCTTTTAACTTTCATTGTAGCTTTTTTTTCCTTTTGTTTGTTAAAAATGGCTAATAACATTTAAAAAAAATTCAAAGATAAAATAAATAAAAAATAAATTTGTGTATTCATGTGTATGTACTAAGTCTAATAAAAAATTTAAATTGTTTTATCATGCATAAAAATATAAGTTAGCAGCCGTTACTGTTTATCTGCTTCCATTTCCAATTTACCAGTTCTTTTTTGAAGTTTTTGTTTTCCAATATAATTATTGAGTGTTATGTCCCGAAATTTCTTAGATTTCTTTTACTTTGTTTTTTTATTTAATTGATTACATATACAATAAAAATATTTTGTCCACGACTAACGTATAATATGCTCATTATACGTTTGTTTCATCACTTATAATGATATCCATTATTCACTGCTAGTTTATCTAGTAGTCTCTGCTTTCATTATTCAATATTTCCAAGTAAATTATTTGATTTTTGAAATTTTATCTAGTAGTCTCTTGCCATTTTCATTATTATTAAACTGTAACGTCAAAATGTCGTCGAAAATTATTTGAAGAGTATTTAAAGGATTTGATTATAAAACATAAAGGCCGGTATTCACGTACAATTAAATTGCGCAATATAATTGTGTGACGTCAATATTGCACAATAAAATTCCAAAATCTTGAATAAAATTTGAGAATATTGTGCAATGTTCTGACGTCACACAATTATATTGCGCAATTTAATTGTACGTGAATACCGGCCTTAATAGTATTTGTCAGTCGTGGACAAAGTATCGTATTCTACTCGCATATAATGGCTGTTATTCACTCAGATGATTTACGACATTCGCCTATCGGCTCGTGTCGGTAAACTTCATCTTCGTGAATAACAGCTATCATTATATGCTCGTTGAATAATATACTATTTTCAGGGAAAACGTCCAATTCATTTCTCGTGGTATATTTATTACACACTAAAGTTGAGAAAGCTACTATTTTGTATAGCCGAACGAAAAGCTTTTAGCCCAATGTGTAAGGGCTAGAAGCTTTTCGTTCGGCTATACATAATAGTAGCTTTCTCAACTTTGGTGTGTAATATACTACTGCACTATTGCACAGAACATGTTGAAAGAGTCGTACATTTTGTAAAAGCGTTTTATTATTCTTTGGAAACAAAAAATTATAAAAATTGGGCAACTATTGTTCTATGTTTATAAATTTAAAAACTGAACTAAACGAATATAGCGATTACAAAAATAGCATTGAGGAAGGTATTCAAATTGTTCTGTACTTTCTGTTATGAAATTTAAAATTCAGTTTCCTTATACCTACAAATTGTTTTCAAAATCTAATAAAATTGTTGAAATGGAAAATCTCGCTTTTTTCCCAGTAAAATTGAATTACTAAAGTAATACCGTGTATAATTGAATGCTCAATCAGGAAAATAAATTTCCCTCTAAATTATATGATACATTGTAAAAAAAGATTTGAATGTGAAACACAATTTTTCTTATCATCACTAATTGATCGATCAATCAATCAAAGAAATATCGTATCTATAAAAATTGTGTTTTAATAAAAGCTTCGTAACATCGGGGGCAAACAACAAAAAAAAAAAAAAAATCACAGAATCTCTTTTTTGTGTGTGTGTGTGTGTTTATTTTCCGACACGCAGGCAAAAATGATTAAATATGAAAGAAAAATGAAAGCTTTTCTTTTGAAGGTTGAACATTTACAAAGCTTAGGCATATACGAGTCTCTTTTATGTTTGGTGAAAATATCAAAAAACATATTTCAGGATTGAGAGATATCATTATTTAGGAAAAACAATTTTTTATCATTTGATTTATAATGCAAAAATTATGAATTCTGAAACTTATGTTTGTTAAACGAAGCTGATTTTTTTGTTTTTATAGAAAATAACACAGAGTTCACACAAACATTGAACTTTCGTCAATACATAAATCTGTCCATTTTTTTTCTTCAATATTCTATTGTTGTCGCCTTATTCGTACTATATAAAAAATATTTTTTGCCCTTAAGTGTAGTTTCGGTATTAAAATTTTGCTGCTGTCGTTTTCTTATGCGTTGTTTGTCTTAAGTTTTTTTATTTTTTTATATGATATTATTATCAGACAAAACAAACAAACACTGCAAACAGAGTCACAATCACAAGCTACACACCAACCAAGAATGAAAGGCAGATTGTATTAAAATGAAAAACAGGAAAATTGAAGAAATAATTTAGATTTATGATTTATTTATAAATAAGATTTTCATTTTTCTTTATTTTCCGTTCGCTCTCTGTTTATATTATTGTTATTATTGTTATGAATATTCCGGTCCAATGTTGAATTTATGTTGAAAAGACAATCGAAATGAATGTTTATACGGAGATATAAAGCATGATGAGTATGAGTTTATTATTATTACGTACTTGGCAACATGAAGGGTGGGTTATCATCACTCAAAAAGGCTTGCGATGGTAAAAGTTCATATCTGCGCTCGACTGAAATTGAAGATGAAGCTTAAAAGTTGGTATCTCCGCCCACACGCGATATAATCTTTTTCGTTATGACTTTTTGTGATATTATAACATCTTTTCTAAAATTATTAATTTCTTTACAACTGAAATCCATTTACTGTGCGTTATAAAATTTGGTATTAATTTTTTATTGACTGTTTTAAATTCTGTTTTCTCATCTGTGAAGCCGTTAAAGCAAAAATATATACCTACAAAACAAAATTAAGTTTAACCGACTCGTCGAACGACACTTTTTACTAATCTATATTTTTTTTTAAGACAATTTGTTTGGCAGTTTTCTCGTCCACTGCAACCTCCTGTATTTTAGACTCGAATGAACCCAAAAGTTAACACAAACTGCTTATTTCTAAAACCTATCTTTGTACAAACTGTCGACAAAAACTATCAACATTTGTGAGAATGGGAGGTAAGGACATGATATTTTTTAATCGATATTTTGGAGTCCTAGTAATAAAAAAAAACCTGGAACATAATTTCTTTCGCGGTTACAATACTTACCCAATATTATTTCGTTACAGTGGGAAAAGTAAAAAATGTGCGATAACGTCAAATTTTAATTTCCGTGTTTATGTAGGTATTTTTGTAGCCGGATTTTTACAATATGCTCGATAAGAATTATTAGAAAAGTAGGACGATTTATAAAAGTTAATCTATAAAGTTGTTATTTTATCGTATTAGCCAAAAATTAATCATAATTAATTTTGTTGTGGCCTATAAAAGTTGAAAATGTTGCTTCGATTCAGATGGGTCTTGTAACCGACGTTATTGCATTGTAAATCTTAAAGGGGAGTAAATAATTTTTTGGTTTTTTGCCTAACGCCGCTAGAAGTACGAAACAATTTAAATTAAAATAATACGGCAATTTTGTGCACGACCAGTCTAAAAAAAACGAAAATAAATAATCCACCTTTGATTTCATTTTCCGACATTTTGCGTTTTTTGTTATGATAGCACATTAGTTTATTTTATTTTATTGATATTCCATGTTTGATCTACATAAAAATAAACATAAAACAAACAAAACAGAACGTTCTAATAGGTAGGTGAACTATAGCCCACAAATTCAGAGCTTTAAAAATCGAAAATCTGCAATTGTGCTCCGATTTCGATGATTAATACCTCTATCAATAGGTGCTGAGACTTGTAATTGTGATGCCAGCGGGTATTTAGATCGCTCGAATATTTTAATCTTATTGAAAATCAACTGAACTATAGCCCACAAATTCAGAGCTTTACAAATTGAAAATCTGCAATTGTGCTCCGATTTCTATGATTGATACGTCTATCAATAGGTGCTGAGACCTATAATTGTGATGCAAACGGATATTTTGATCGTTCGAATATTTCTACACATTTTGTGGAAAATTTAATCTTATTGAAAATTAACTGAACTATAGCCCACAAATTCAGAGCTTTAAAAATCGAAAATCTGTAATTATGCTCCGATTTCTATGATTGATACGTCTATCAATAGGTGCTGAGACTTGTAATTGTGATGCCAGCGGGTATTAAGATCGCTCGAATATTTCTATACATTTTGTGGAAAATTTAATCTTATTGAAAATAAACTGAACTATAGCCCACAAATTCAGAGCTTTAAAAATCGAAAATCTGTAATTATGCTCCGATTTCGATGATTGATACCTCTATCAATAGATGATGAGACCTGTAATTGTGATGCCAGCGGGTGTTAAGATCGCTCGAATATTTCTACACATTTTGTGAAAAATTTAATTTGATTGAAAATCAACTGAACTATAGCCCACAAATTCAGAGCTTTAAAAATCGAAAATCTCCAATTATGCTCCGACTTCGATGATTGATACCTCTTTCAATAGGTGCTGAGACTTGTAATTGTGATGCCAGCGGGTATTAAGATCGCTCGAATATTTCTATACATTTTGTGGAAAATTTAATCTTATTGAAAATCAACTGAACTATAGCCCACAAATTCAGAGCTTTAAAAATCGAAAATCTGTAATTATGCTCCGATTTCTATGATTGATACGTCTATCAATAGGTGCTGAGACCTGTAATTGTGATGTCCGCGGGTTTTTAGATCGCTCGAATATTTTAATCTTATTGAAAATCAACTGAACTATAGCCCACAAATTCAGAGCTTTACAAATTGAAAATCTGCAATTGTGCTCCGATTTCTATGATTGATACGTCTATCAATAGGTGCTGAGACCTGTAATTGTGATGCCAACGGGTATTTAGATCACTCGAATATTTCTACACATTTTTTGGAAAATTTAATCTTATTGAAAATCAACTGAACTATAGCCCACAAATTCAGAGCTTTAAAAATCGAAAATCTGTAATTATGCTCCGATTTCTATGATTGATACGTCTATCAATAGGTGCTGAGACCTGTAATTGTGATGCCAGCGGGTATTAAGATCGCTCGAATATTTCTATACATTTTGTGGAAAATTTAATCTTATTGAAAATCAACTGAACTATAGCCCACAAATTCAGAGCTTTAAAAATCGAAAATCTGTAATTATGCTCCGATTTCTATGATTGATACGTCTATCAATAGGTGCTGAGACCTGTAATTGTGATGTCCGCGGGTTTTTAGATCGCTCGAATATTTTAATCTTATTGAAAATCAACTGAACTATAGCCCACAAATTCAGAGCTTTACAAATTGAAAATCTGCAATTGTGCTCCGATTTCTATGATTGATACGTCTATCAATAGGTGCTGAGACCTGTAATTGTGATGCCAACGGGTATTTAGATCACTCGAATATTTCTACACATTTTTTGGAAAATTTAATCTTATTGAAAATCAACTGAACTATAGCCCACAAATTCAGAGCTTTAAAAATCGAAAATCTGTAATTATGCTCCGATTTCTATGATTGATACGTCTATCAATAGGTGCTGAGACCTGTAATTGTGATGCCAGCGGGTATTAAGATCGCTCGAATATTTCTATACATTTTTTGGAAAATTTAATCTTATTGAAAATCAACTGAACTATAGCCCACAAATTCAGAGCTTTAAAAATCGAAAATCTGTAATTATGCTCCGATTTCGATGATTGATACCTCTATCAATAGGTGCTGAGACCTGTAATTGTGATGTCCGCGGGCATTTAAATCGTTCGAATATTTCTACACATTTTGTGGAAAATTTAATTTTATTGAAAATCAACTGAACTATAGCCCACAAATTCAGAGCTTTAAAAATCGAAAATCTGCAATTGTGCTCCGATTTCGATGATTGATACCTCTATCAATAGGTGCTGAGACCTGTAATTGTGATGTCCGCGGGCATTTAAATCGTTCGAATATTTCTACACATTTTGTGAAAAATTTAATTTGATTGAAAATCAACTGAACTATAGCCCACAAATTCAGAGCTTTAAAAATCGAAAATCTCCAATTATGCTCCGACTTCGATGATTGATACCTCTTTCAATAGGTGCTGAGACTTGTAATTGTGATGCCAGCGGGTATTAAGATCGCTCGAATATTTCTATACATTTTGTGGAAAATTTAATCTTATTGAAAATCAACTGAACTATAGCCCACAAATTCAGAGCTTTAAAAATCGAAAATCTGTAATTATGCTCCGATTTCTATGATTGATACGTCTATCAATAGGTGCTGAGACCTGTAATTGTGATGTCCGCGGGTTTTTAGATCGCTCGAATATTTTAATCTTATTGAAAATCAACTGAACTATAGCCCACAAATTCAGAGCTTTACAAATTGAAAATCTGCAATTGTGCTCCGATTTCTATGATTGATACGTCTATCAATAGGTGCTGAGACCTGTAATTGTGATGCCAACGGGTATTTAGATCACTCGAATATTTCTACACATTTTTTGGAAAATTTAATCTTATTGAAAATCAACTGAACTATAGCCCACAAATTCAGAGCTTTAAAAATCGAAAATCTGTAATTATGCTCCGATTTCTATGATTGATACGTCTATCAATAGGTGCTGAGACCTGTAATTGTGATGCCAGCGGGTATTAAGATCGCTCGAATATTTCTATACATTTTGTGGAAAATTTAATCTTATTGAAAATCAACTGAACTATAGCCCACAAATTCAGAGCTTTAAAAATCGAAAATCTGTAATTATGCTCCGATTTCTATGATTGATACGTCTATCAATAGGTGCTGAGACCTGTAATTGTGATGTCCGCGGGTTTTTAGATCGCTCGAATATTTTAATCTTATTGAAAATCAACTGAACTATAGCCCACAAATTCAGAGCTTTACAAATTGAAAATCTGCAATTGTGCTCCGATTTCTATGATTGATACGTCTATCAATAGGTGCTGAGACCTGTAATTGTGATGCCAACGGGTATTTAGATCACTCGAATATTTCTACACATTTTTTGGAAAATTTAATCTTATTGAAAATCAACTGAACTATAGCCCACAAATTCAGAGCTTTAAAAATCGAAAATCTGTAATTATGCTCCGATTTCTATGATTGATACGTCTATCAATAGGTGCTGAGACCTGTAATTGTGATGCCAGCGGGTATTAAGATCGCTCGAATATTTCTATACATTTTTTGGAAAATTTAATCTTATTGAAAATCAACTGAACTATAGCCCACAAATTCAGAGCTTTAAAAATCGAAAATCTGTAATTATGCTCCGATTTCGATGATTGATACCTCTATCAATAGGTGCTGAGACCTGTAATTGTGATGTCCGCGGGCATTTAAATCGTTCGAATATTTCTACACATTTTGTGGAAAATTTAATTTTATTGAAAATCAACTGAACTATAGCCCACAAATTCAGAGCTTTAAAAATCGAAAATCTGCAATTGTGCTCCGATTTCGATGATTGATACCTCTATCAATAGGTGCTGAGACCTGTAATTGTGATGTCCGCGGGCATTTAAATCGTTCGAATATTTCTACACATTTTGTGAAAAATTTAATTTGATTGAAAATCAACTGAACTATAGCCCACAAATTCAGAGCTTTAAAAATCGAAAATCTCCAATTATGCTCCGACTTCGATGATTGATACCTCTTTCAATAGGTGCTGAGACTTGTAATTGTGATGCCAGCGGGTATTAAGATCGCTCGAATATTTCTATACATTTTGTGGAAAATTTAATCTTATTGAAAATCAACTGAACTATAGCCCACAAATTCAGAGCTTTAAAAATCGAAAATCTCCAATTATGCTCCGACTTCGATGATTGATACCTCTTTCAATAGGTGCTGAGACTTGTAATTGTGATGCCAGCGGGTATTAAGATCGCTCGAATATTTCTATACATTTTGTGGAAAATTTAATCTTATTGAAAATCAACTGAACTATAGCCCACAAATTCAGAGCTTTAAAAATCGAAAATCTGTAATTATGCTCCGATTTCGATGATTGATACCTCTATCAATAGATGATGAGACCTGTAATTGTGATGCCAGCGGGTGTTAAGATCGCTCGAATATTTCTACACATTTTGTGAAAAATTTAATTTGATTGAAAATCAACTGAACTATAGCCCACAAATTCAGAGCTTTAAAAATCGAAAATCTCCAATTATGCTCCGACTTCGATGATTGATACCTCTTTCAATAGGTGCTGAGACTTGTAATTGTGATGCCAGCGGGTATTAAGATCGCTCGAATATTTCTATACATTTTGTGGAAAATTTAATCTTATTGAAAATCAACTGAACTATAGCCCACAAATTCAGAGCTTTAAAAATCGAAAATCTGTAATTATGCTCCGATTTCGATGATTGATACCTCTATCAATAGATGATGAGACCTGTAATTGTGATGCCAGCGGGTGTTAAGATCGCTCGAATATTTCTACACATTTTGTGAAAAATTTAATTTTATTGAAAATCAACTGAACTATAGCCCACAAATTCAGAGCTTTAAAAATCGAAAATCTCCAATTATGCTCCGACTTCGATGATTGATACCTCTTTCAATAGGTGCTGAGACTTGTAATTGTGATGCCAGCGGGTATTAAGATCGCTCGAATATTTCTATACATTTTGTGGAAAATTTAATCTTATTGAAAATCAACTGAACTATAGCCCACAAATTCAGAGCTTTAAAAATCGAAAATCTCCAATTATGCTCCGACTTCGATGATTGATACCTCTTTCAATAGGTGCTGAGACTTGTAATTGTGATGCCAGCGGGTATTAAGATCGCTCGAATATTTCTATACATTTTGTGGAAAATTTAATCTTATTGAAAATCAACTGAACTATAGCCCACAAATTCAGAGCTTTACAAATTGAAAATCTGCAATTGTGCTCCGATTTCTATGATTGATACGTCTATCAATAGGTGCTGAGACCTGTAATTGTGATGCCAACGGGTATTTAGATCACTCGAATATTTCTACACATTTTGTGGAAAATTTAATCTTATTGAAAATCAACTGAACTATAGCCCACAAATTCAGAGTTTTAAAAATCGAAAATCTGCAATTGTGCTCCGATTTCGATGATTGATACCTCTATCAATAGGTGCTGAGACCTGTAATTGTGATGTCCGCGGGCATTTAAATCGTTTGAATATTTCTACACATTTTATGGAAAATTTAATTTTATTGAAAATCAACTGAACTATAGCCCACAAATTCAGAGCTTTAAAAATCGAAAATCTGCAATTGTGCTCCGATTTCGATGATTGATACCTCTATCAATAGGTGCTGAGACCTGTAATTGTGATGTCCGCGGGCATTTAAATCGTTCGAATATTTCTACACATTTTGTGGAAAATTTAATTTTATTGAAAATCAACTGAACTATAGCCCACAAATTCAGAGCTTTAAAAATCGAAAATCTGCAATTGTGCTCCGATTTCGATGATTGATACCTCTATCAATAGGTGCTGAGATCTGTAATTGTGATGCCAATGAGTATTTAAATCGCTCGAATATTTCTACACATTTTGTGGAAAATTTAATTTTATTGAAAATCAACTGAACAATAGCCCACAAATGCAGAGCTTTAAAAATCCAAAATCTGTAATTGTGCTCCGATTTCGATGATTGATACCACATTCAATTAGTGTTGAGACCTGTAATTGTGATGCCAGCGGGTATTAAGATCGCTCGAATATTTTTACACATTTTGTGGAAAATTTAATTTGATTGAAAATTAACTGAACAATAGCCCACAAATTCAGAGCTTTAAAAATCGAAAATCTGCAATTGTGCTCCGATTTCGATGATTGATACCTCTATCAATAGGTGCTGAGACATGTAATTGTAATGCTAACGGGTATTTTGATCGTTCGAATATTTCTAGACATTTTGGGTAAAATTTAATTTTATTGAAAATCAACTGAACTATAGCCCACAAATTCAAAGCTTTAAAAATCGAAAATCTCCAATTATGCTCTGACTTCGATGATTGATACCTCTATCAATAGATGATGAGACCTGTAATTGTGATGCCAGCGGGTGTTAAGATCGCTCGAATATTTCTACACATTTTGTGGAAAATTTAATTTTATTGAAAATCAACTGAACTATAGCCCACAAATGCAAAGCTTTAAAAATCGAAAATCTGTAATTGTGCTCCGATTTCTATGATTGATACCTCTATCAATAGGTGCTGAGACTTGTAATTGTGATGCCAGCGGGTATTAAGATCGCTCGAATATTTTTACACATTTTGTGGAAAATTTAATTTTATTGAAAATTACCTGAACTATAGCTCACAAATTCAGAGCTTTAAAAATCGAAAATCTGTAATTATGCTCCGATTTCTATGATTGATACGTCTATCAATAGATGATGAGACCTGTAATTGTGATGCCAGCGGGTGTTAAGATCGCTCGAATATTTCTACACATTTTGTGAAAAATTTAATTTGATTGAAAATCAACTGAACTATAGCCCACAAATTCAGAGCTTTAAAAATCGAAAATCTCCAATTATGCTCCGACTTCGATGATTGATACCTCTTTCAATAGGTGCTGAGACCTGTAATTGTGATGCCAGCGGGTATTAAGATCATTTAAATGTGGAATAATCATTTTGTGGAAAATTTAATCTTATTGAAAATCAACTGAACTATAGCCCACAAATTCAGAGCTTTAAAAATCGAAAATCTGTAATTATGCTCCGATTTCTATGATTGATACGTCTATCAATAGGTGCTGAGACCTGTAATTGTGATGTCCGCGGGTATTTAGATCGCTCGAATATTTTAATCTTATTGAAAATCAACTGAACTATAGCCCACAAATTCAGAGCTTTACAAATTGAAAATCTGCAATTGTGCTCCGATTTCTATGATTGATACGTCTATCAATAGGTGCTGAGACCTGTAATTGTGATGCCAACGGGTATTTAGATCACTCGAATATTTCTACACATTTTGTGGAAAATTTAATCTTATTGAAAATCAACTGAACTATAGCCCACAAATTCAGAGCTTTAAAAATCGAAAATCTGCAATTGTGCTCCGATTTCGATGATTGATACCTCTATCAATAGGTGTTGAGACCTGTAATTGTGATGTCCGCGGGCATTTAAATCGTTCGAATATTTCTACACATTTTGTGGAAAATTTAATTTTATTGAAAATCAACTGAACTATAGCCCACAAATTCAGAGCTTTAAAAATCGAAAATCTGCAATTGTGCTCCGATTTCGATGATTGATACCTCTATCAATAGGTGCTGAGACCTGTAATTGTGATGTCCGCGGGCATTTAAATCGTTCGAATATTTCTACACATTTTGTGGAAAATTTAATTTTATTGAAAATCAACTGAACTATAGCCCACAAATTCAGAGCTTTAAAAATCGAAAATCTGCAATTGTGCTCCGATTTCGATGATTGATACCTCTATCAATAGGTGCTGAGATCTGTAATTGTGATGCCAATGAGTATTTAAATCGCTCGAATATTTCTACACATTTTGTGGAAAATTTAATTTTATTGAAAATCAACTGAACAATAGCCCACAAATGCAGAGCTTTAAAAATCCAAAATCTGTAATTGTGCTCCGATTTCGATGATTGATACCACATTCAATTAGTGTTGAGACCTGTAATTGTGATGCTAACGGGTATTTTGATCGTTCGAATATTTCTAGACATTTTGGGTAAAATTTAATTTTATTGAAAATCAACTGAACTATAGCCCACAAATTCAAAGCTTTAAAAATCGAAAATCTCCAATTATGCTCTGATTTCGATGATTGATACCTCTATCAATAGATGATGAGACCTGTAATTGTGATGTCCGCGGGTGTTAAGATCGCTCGAATATTTCTACACATTTTGTTGAAAATTTAATTTTATTGAAAATCAACTGAACTATAGCCCACAAATGCAAAGCTTTAAAAATCGAAAATCTGTAATTGTGCTCCGATTTCTATGATTGATACCTCTATCAATAGGTGCTGAGACCTGTAATTGTGATGCCAGCGGGTATTAAGATCGCTCGAATATTTTTACACATTTTGTGGAAAATTTAATTTTATTGAAAATTACCTGAACTATAGCTCACAAATTCAGAGCTTTAAAAATCGAAAATCTGCAATTATGCTCCGATTTCGATGATTGATACCTCTATCAATAAATGATGAGACCTGTAATTGTGATGCCAGCGGGTGTTAAGATCGCTCGAATATTTCTACACATTTTGTGAAAAATTTAATTTTATTGAAAATCAACTGAACTATAGCCCACAAATGCAAAGCTTTAAAAATCGAAAATCTGTAATTGTGCTCCGATTTCGATGATTGATACCTCTATCAATAGGTGCTGAGATCTGTAATTGTGATGCCAATGAGTATTTAAATCGCTCGAATATTTCTACACATTTTGTGGAAAATTTAATTTTATTGAAAATCAACTGAACAATAGCCCACAAATGCAGAGCTTTAAAAATCCAAAATCTGTAATTGTGCTCCGATTTCGATGATTGATACCACATTCAATTAGTGTTGAGACCTGTAATTGTGATGCCAGCGGGTATTAAGATCGCTCGAATATTTTTACACATTTTGTGGAAAATTTAATTTGATTGAAAATTAACTGAACAATAGCCCACAAATTCAGAGCTTTAAAAATCGAAAATCTGCAATTGTGCTCCGATTTCGATGATTGATACCTCTATCAATAGGTGCTGAGACATGTAATTGTAATGCTAACGGGTATTTTGATCGTTCGAATATTTCTAGACATTTTGGGTAAAATTTAATTTTATTGAAAATCAACTGAACTATAGCCCACAAATTCAAAGCTTTAAAAATCGAAAATCTCCAATTATGCTCTGATTTCGATGATTGATACCTCTATCAATAGATGATGAGACCTGTAATTGTGATGCCAGCGGGTGTTAAGATCGCTCGAATATTTCTACACATTTTGTGGAAAATTTAATCTTATTGAAAATCAACTGAACTATAGCCCACAAATTCAGAGCTTTAAAAATCGAAAATCTGCAATTGTGCTCCGATTTCGATGATTGATACCTCTATCAATAGGTGCTGAGACCTGTAATTGTGATGTCCGCGGGCATTTAAATCGTTCGAATATTTCTACACATTTTGTGGAAAATTTAATTTTATTGAAAATCAACTGAACTATAGCCCACAAATTCAGAGCTTTAAAAATCGAAAATCTGCAATTGTGCTCCGATTTCGATGATTGATACCTCTATCAATAGGTGCTGAGATCTGTAATTGTGATGCCAATGAGTATTTAAATCGCTCGAATATTTCTACACATTTTGTGAAAAATTTAATTTTATTGAAAATCAACTGAACAATAGCCCACAAATGCAGAGCTTTAAAAATCCAAAATCTGTAATTGTGCTCCGATTTCTATGATTGATACGTCTATCAATAGGTGCTGAGACCTGTAATTGTGATGTCCGCGGGTATTTAGATCGCTCGAATATTTTAATCTTATTGAAAATCAACTGAACTATAGCCCACAAATTCAGAGCTTTACAAATTGAAAATCTGCAATTGTGCTCCGATTTCTATGATTGATACGTCTATCAATAGGTGCTGAGACCTGTAATTGTGATGCCAACGGGTATTTAGATCACTCGAATATTTCTACACATTTTGTGGAAAATTTAATCTTATTGAAAATCAACTGAACTATAGCCCACAAATTCAGAGCTTTAAAAATCGAAAATCTGCAATTGTGCTCCGATTTCGATGATTGATACCTCTATCAATAGGTGTTGAGACCTGTAATTGTGATGTCCGCGGGCATTTAAATCGTTCGAATATTTCTACACATTTTGTGGAAAATTTAATTTTATTGAAAATCAACTGAACTATAGCCCACAAATTCAGAGCTTTAAAAATCGAAAATCTGCAATTGTGCTCCGATTTCGATGATTGATACCTCTATCAATAGGTGCTGAGACCTGTAATTGTGATGTCCGCGGGCATTTAAATCGTTCGAATATTTCTACACATTTTGTGGAAAATTTAATTTTATTGAAAATCAACTGAACTATAGCCCACAAATTCAGAGCTTTAAAAATCGAAAATCTGCAATTGTGCTCCGATTTCGATGATTGATACCTCTATCAATAGGTGCTGAGATCTGTAATTGTGATGCCAATGAGTATTTAAATCGCTCGAATATTTCTACACATTTTGTGGAAAATTTAATTTTATTGAAAATCAACTGAACAATAGCCCACAAATGCAGAGCTTTAAAAATCCAAAATCTGTAATTGTGCTCCGATTTCGATGATTGATACCACATTCAATAGTGTTGAGACCTGTAATTGTGATGCTAACGGGTATTTTGATCGTTCGATATTTCTAGACATTTTGGGTAAAATTTAATTTTATTGAAAATCAACTGAACTATAGCCCACAAATTCAAAGCTTTAAAATCGAAAATCTCCAATTATGCTCTGATTTCGATGATTGATACCTCTATCAATAGATGATGAGACCTGTAATTGTGATGCCAGCGGGTGTTAAGATCGCTCGAATATTTCTACACATTTTGTTGAAAATTTAATTTTATTGAAAATCAACTGAACTATAGCCCACAAATGCAAAGCTTTAAAAATCGAAAATCTGTAATTGTGCTCCGATTTCTATGATTGATACCTCTATCAATAGGTGCTGAGGACCTGTAATTGTGATGCAGCGGGTATTAAGATCGCTCGAATATTTTTACACATTTTGTGGAAAATTTAATTTTATTGAAAATTACCTGAACTATAGCTCACAAATTCAGAGCTTTAAAAATCGAAAATCTGCAATTATGCTCCGATTTCGATGATTGATACCTCTATCAATAAATGATGAGACCTGTAATTGTGATGCCAGCGGGTGTTAAGATCGCTCGAATATTTCTACACATTTTGTGAAAAATTTAATTTTATTGAAAATCAACTGAACTATAGCCCACATAATGCAAAGCTTTAAAAATCGAAAATCTGTAATTGTGCTCCGATTTCGATGATTGATACCTCTATCAATAGGTGCTGAGATCTGTAATTGTGATGCCAATGAGTATTTAAATCGCTCGAATATTTCTACACATTTTGTGGAAAATTTAATTTTATTGAAATCAACTGAACAATAGCCCACAAATGCAGAGCTTTAAAAATCCAAAATCTGTAATTGTGCTCCGATTTCGATGATTGATACCACATTCAATTAGTGTTGAGACTGTAATTGTGATGCCAGCGGGTATTAAGATCGCTCGAATATTTTTACACATTTTGTGGAAAATTTAATTTGATTGAAAATTAACTGAACAATAGCCCACAAATTCAGAGCTTTAAAAATCGAAAATCTGCAATTGTGCTCCGATTTCGATGATTGATACCTCTATCAATAGTGCTGAGACATGTAATTGTAATGCTAACGGGTATTTTGATCGTTCGAATATTTCTAGACATTTTGGGTAAAATTTAATTTTATTGAAAATCAACTGAACTATAGCCCACAAATTCAAAGCTTTAAAAATCGAAAATCTCCAATTATGCTCTGATTTCGATGATTGATACCTCTATCAATAGATGATGAGACCTGTAATTGTGATGCCAGCGGGTGGTTAAGATCGCTCGAATATTTCTACACATTTTGTGGAAAATTTAATTTTATTGAAAATTACCTGAACTATAGCTCACAAATTCAGAGCTTTAAAAATCGAAAATCTGCAATTATGCTCCGATTTCGATGATGATACCTCTATCAATAGATGATGAGACCTGTAATTGTGATGCCAGCGGGTGTTAAGATCGCTCGAATATTTCTACACATTTTGTGGAAAATTTAATTTTATTGAAAATCAACTGAACTATAGCCCACAAATGCAAAGCTTTAAAAATCGAAAATCTGTAATTGTGCTCCGATTTCTATGATTGATACCTCTATCAATAGGTGCTGAGGACTTGTAATTGTGATGCCAGCGGGTATTAAGATCGCTCGAATATTTCTACACATTTTGTGGAAAATTTAATTTTATTGAAAATCAACTAAACAATAGCCCAAAAAATGCAGAGCTTTAAAAATCGAAAATCTGTAATTATGCTCCGATTTCGATGATTGATACCTCTATCAATAGATGCTGAGACCTGTAATTGTGATGTCCGCGGTTATTTAGATCGCTCGAATATTTTAATCTTATTGAAAATCAACTGAACTATAGCCCACAAATTCAGAGCTTTACAAATCGAAAATCTGCAATTGTGCTCCGATTTCTATGATTGATACGTTTATCAATAGGTGCTGAGACCTGTAATTGTGATGCCAAGGGGTATTTAGATAGCTCGAATATTTCTACACATTTTGTGGAAAATTTAATTTTATTGAAAATTAACTGAACAATAGCCCACAAATTCAAAGCTTTAAAAATCGATAATCTCCAATTATGCTCTGATTTCGATGATTGATACCTCTATCAATAGATGATGAGACCTGTAATTGTGATGCCAGCGGGTGTTAAGATCGCTCGAATATTTCTACACATTTTGTGGAAAATTTAATTTTATTGAAAATCAACTGAACTATAGCCCACAAATTCAGAGCTTTAAAAATCGAAAATCTGCAATTGTGCTCCGATTTCTATGATTGATACGTCTATCAATAGGTGCTGAGACCTGTAATTGTGATGCCAGCGGGTATTAAGATCGCTCGAATATTTTTACACATTTTGTGGAAAATTTAATTTTATTGAAAATTACCTGAACTATAGCCCACAAATTCAGAGCTTTAAAAATCGAAAATCTGCAATTATGCTCCGATTTCGATGATTGATACCTCTATCAATAGATGATGAGACCTGTAATTGTGATGCCAGCGGGTGTTAAGATCGCTCGAATATTTCTACACATTTTGGGTAAAATTTAATTTTATTGAAAATCAACTGAACTATAGCCCACAAATGCAGAGCTTTAAAAATCGAAAATCTGTAATTGTGCTCCGATTTCGATGATTGATACCTCTATCAATAGGTGCTGAGACTTGTAATTGTGATGCCAGCGGGTATTAAGATCGCTCGAATATTTTAATCTTATTGAGAATCAACTGAACTATAGCCCACAAATTCAGAGCTTTAAAAATCGAAAATCTGCAATTATGCTCCGATTTCGATGATTGATACCTCATTCAATAGGTGTTGAGACCTGTAATTGTGATGCCAAAGGGTAGTTTGATCGTTCGAATATTTCTACACATTTTGTGGAAAATTTAATTTTATTGAAAATTACCTGAACTATAGCCCACAAATTCAGAGCTTTAAAAATCGAAAATCTGCAATTATGCTCCGATTTCGATGATTGATACCTCTATCAATAAGTGCTGAGACCTATAACTGTGATGCCAAAGGGTATTTTGATCGTTCGAATATTTCTACACATTTTGTGGAAAATTTAATCTTATTGAAAATCAACTGAACAATAGCCCACAAATTCAGAGCTTTAAAAATCGAAAATCTGCAATTATGCTCCGATTTCGATGATTGATACCTCTATCAATAGGTGCTGAGACTTGTAATTGTGATGCCAGCGGGTATTAAGATCGCTCGAATATTTCTACACATTTTGTGGAAAATTTAATTTTATTGAAAATTACCTGAACTATAGCCCACAAATTCAGAGCTTTAAAAATCGAAAATCTGCAATTATGCTCCGATTTCGATGATTGGTACCTCTATCAATAGGTGCTGAGACCTATAACTGTGATGCCAAAGGGTATTTTGATCGTTCGAATATTTCTACACATTTTGTGGAAAATTTAATTTTATTGAAAATCAACTGAACTATAGCCCACAAATTCAGAGCTTTAAAAATCGAAAATCTGCAATTATGCTCCGATTTCGATGATTGATACCTCTATCAATAGGTGCTGAGACTTGTAATTGTGATGCCAGTGGGTATTAAGATCGCTCGAATATTTCTACACATTTTGTGGAAAATTTAATTTTATTGAAAATTACCTGAACTATAGCCCACAAATTCAGAGCTTTAAAAATCGAAAATCTGTAATTGTGCTCCGATTTCGATGATTGATACCTCTATCAATAGGTGCTGACACTTGTAATTGTGATGCAAACGGGTATTAAGATCGTTCGAATATTTCTACACATTTTGCGGAAAATTTAATTTTATTGAAAATCAACTGAACTATAGCCTACAAATTCAGAGCTTTAAAAATCGAAAATCTGCAATTATGCTCCGATTTCGATGATTAATAAATCTTTCAATTGGTGTTGAGACCTGTAATTGTGATGCCAAAGGGTAGTTTGATCGTTCGAATATTTCTACACATTTTGTGAAAATTTAATTTTGTTGAAAAACAATTGAACTATAGCCCACAAATTCAGAGCTTTAAATATCGAAAATCTGCAATTATGCTCCGATTTCGATGATTAATACCTCTTTCAATTGGTGTTGAGACCTATAACTGTGATGCCAAAGGGTATTTTGATCGTTCGAATATTTCTACACATTTTGTGGAAAATTTAATTTTATTGAAAATCAACTGAACTATAGCCCACAAATTCAGAGCTTTAAAAATCGAAAATCTGCAATTATGCTCCGATTTCGATGATTGATACCTCTTTCAATAGGTGTTGAGACCTGTAAATGTGATGCCAACGGGTATTTTGATCGTTCGAATATTTCTACACATTTTGTGGAAAATTTAATTTTATTGAAAATCAACTGAACTATAGCCCACAAATTCAGAGCTTTAAAAATCGAAAATCTGCAATTATGCTCCGATTTCGATGATTGATACCTCTTTCAATTGGTGTTGAGACCTGTAATTGTGACGCTAGCGGGTATATAGATCGTTCGAATATTTCTACACATTTTGTGGAAAATTTAATCTTATTGAAAATCAACTGAATTATAGCCCACAAATTCAGAGCTTTAAAAATCGAAAATCTGCAGTTGTGCTCCGATTTCGATGATTGATACCTCTTTCAATTGGTGTTGAGACCTATAACTGTGATGCCAAAGGGTATTTTGATCGTTCGAATATTTCTACACATTTTGTGGAAAATTTAATTTTATTGAAAATCAACTGAACTATAGCCCACAAATTCAGAGCTTTAAAAATCGAAAATCTGCAATTGTGCTCCGATTTCGATGATTGATACCTCTATCAATAGGTGCTGAGACCTGTAATTGTGATGCCAGCGGGTATTAAGATCGCTCGAATATTTCTACACATTTTGTGGAAAATTTAATTTTATTGAAAATTACCTGAACTATAGCCCACAAATTCAGAGCTTTAAAAATCGAAAATCTGCAATTATGCTCCGATTTCGATGATTGATACCACTATCAATAGGTGCTGAGACTTGTAATTGTGATGCCAGCGGGTATTAAGATCGCTCGAATATTTCTACACATTTTGTGAAAAATTTAATTTTATTGAAAATCAACCGAACTATAGCCCACAAATTCAGAGCTTTAAAAATCGAAAATCTGCAATTATGCTCCGCTTTCGATGATTGATACCTCTATCAATAGGTGCTGATACCTATAACTGTGATGCCAAAGGGTATTTTGATCGTTCGAATATTTCTACACATTTTGTGGAAAATTTAATCTTATTGAAAATCAACTGAACTATAGTCCACAAATTCAGAGCTTTAAAAATCGAAAATCTGTAATTATGCTCCGATTTCGATGATTGATACCTCTATCAATAGATGATGAGACCTGTAATTGTGATGCCAGCGGGTGTTAGGATCGCTCGAATATTTCTACACATTTTGTGAAAAATTTAATTTTATTGAAAATTACCTGAACTATAGCCCATCAATTCAGAGCTTTAAAAATCGAAAATCTCCAATTATGCTCCGATTTCGATGATTGATACCTCAATCAATAGATGCTGAGACCTATAACTGTGATGCCAAAGGGTATTTTGATCGTTCGAATATTTCTACACATTTTGTGAAAAATTTAATTTTATTGAAAATCAACTGAACTATAGCCCACAAATTGAGCGTTTTAAAAATAGAAAATCTCCAATTGAGCTCCGATTTCGATGATTGATACGTCTATCAATAGGTGCTGAGACCTGTAATTGTGATGCCAACTGGTATTTAAATCTCGCTCGAATATTTCTACACATTTTGTGGAAAATTTAATCTTATTGAAAATCAACTGAATTATAGCACACAAATTCAGAGCTTTAAAAATAGAAAATCTCCAATTGAGCTCCGATTTCGATGATTGATACCTCAATCAATAGATGATGAGACCTGTAATTGTGATGCCAGCGGGTGTTAAGATCGCTCGAATATTTCTACACATTTTGCGAAAAATTTAATTTTATTGAAAATCAACTGAACTATAGCCCACAAATTCAGAGCTTTCAAAATCGAAAATCTACAATTGTGCTCGGATTTCTATGATTGATACGTCTATTAATATTTGCTGAGACCTGTAATTGTGATGCCAAAGGGTATTTTGATCGTTCGAATATTTCTACACATTTTGTGAAAAATTTAATTTTATTGAAAATCAACTGAACTATAGCCCACAAATTGAGCGCTTTAAAAATAGAAAATCTCCAATTGTGCTCCGATTTCGATGATTGATACCTCTATCAATAGGTGCTGATACCTGTAATTGTGATGCCAACGGGTATTTAGATCGTTCGAATATTTCTACACATTTTGTTAAAAATTTAATTTTATTGAAAATCAACTGAACTATAGCCCAACAATTCAGAGCTTTAAAAATCGAAAATCTCCAATTATGCTCCGATTTCGATGATTGATACCTCAATCAATAGATGCTGAGACCTATAACTGTGATGCCAAAGGGTATTTTGATCGTTCGAATATTTCTACACATTTTGTGAAAAATTTAATTTTATTGAAAATCAACTGAACTATAGCCCACAAATTGAGCGTTTTAAAAATAGAAAATCTCCAATTGAGCTCCGATTTCGATGATTGATACCTCTATCAATAGGTGCTGATACCTGTAATTGTGATGCCAACGGGTATTTAGATCGTTCGAATATTTCTACACATTTTGTGAAAAATTTAATTTTATTGAAAATCAACTGAACTATAGCCCACAAATTCAGAGCATTAAAAATCGAAAATCTCCAATTGTGCTCCGATTTCGATGATTGATACCTCTATCAATAGGTGCTGATACCTATAATTGTGATGCCAAAGGGTATTTTGATCGTTCGAATATTTCTACACATTTTGTGGAAAATTTAATCTTATTGAAAATCAACTGAACTGTAGCCCAAAAATTCAGAGCTTTAAAAATCGAAATCTCGAATTATGCTCCGATTTCTATGATTGATACCTCTATCAATAGATGATGAGACCTGTAATTGTGAAGCCAGCGGGTGTTAAGATCGCTCGAATATTTCTACACATTTTGTGGAAAATTTAATTTTATTGAAAATCAACTGAACTATAGCCCACAAATTCAGAGCATTAAAAATCGAAAATCTCCAATTGTGCTCCGATTTCGATGATTGATACCTCTATCAATAGGTGCTGAGATCTATAATTGTGATGCCAAAGGGTATTTTGATCGTTCGAATATTTCTACACATTTTGTGAAAAATTTAATTTTATTGAAAATCAACTGAACTGTAGCCCAAAAATTCAGAGCTTTAAAAATCGAAAATCTCCAATTATGCTCCGATTTCGATGATTGATACCTCTATCAATAGATGATGAGACCTGTAATTGTGATGCCAGCGGGTGTTAAGATCGCTCGAATATTTCTACACATTTTGTGGAAAATTTAATTTTATTGAAAATCAACTGAACTATAGCCCAAAAATTCAGAGCTTTAAAAATCGAAAATCTCCAATTGTGCTCCGATTTCGATGATTGATACGTCTATCAATAGGTGCTGAGACCTATAACTGTGATGCCAAAGGGTATTTTGATCGTTCGAATATTTCTACACATTTTGTGAAAAATTTAATTTTATTGAAAATCAACTGAACTGTAGCCCAAAAATTCAGAGCTTTAAAAATCGAAATCTCGAATTATGCTCCGATTTCGATGATTGATACCTCTATCAATAGATGATGAGACCTGTAATTGTGAAGCCAGCGGGTGTTAAGATCGCTCGAATATTTCTACACATTTTGTGGAAAATTTAATTTTATTGAAAATCAACTGAACTATAGCCCACAAATTCAGAGCATTAAAAATCGAAAATCTCCAATTGTGCTCCGATTTCGATGATTGATACCTCTATCAATAGGTGCTGAGATCTATAATTGTGATGCCAAAGGGTATTTTGATCGTTCGAATATTTCTACACATTTTGTGAAAAATTTAATTTTATTGAAAATCAACTGAACTGTAGCCCAAAAATTCAGAGCTTTAAAAATCGAAAATCTCCAATTATGCTCCGATTTCGATGATTGATACCTCTATCAATAGATGATGAGACTTGTATTTGTGATGCCAGCGGGTGTTAAGATCGCTCGAATATTTCTACACATTTTGTGGAAAATTTAATTTTATTGAAAATTACCTGAACTATAGCCCACAAATTCAGAGCTTTAAAAATCGAAAATCTGTAATTGTGCTCCGATTTCGATGATTGATACCTCTATCAATAGATGATGAGACCTGTAATTGTGATGCCAGCGGGTGTTAAGATCGCTCGAATATTTCTACACATTTTGTGGAAAATTTAATTTTATTGAAAATCAACCGAACTATAGCCCACAAATTCAGAGCTTTAAAAATCGAAAATCTGTAATTGTGCTCCGATTTCGATGATTGATACCTCTATCAATAGGTGCTGAGACCTATAACTGTGATGCCAAAGGGTATTTTGATCGTTCGAATATTTCTACACATTTTGTGGAAAATTTAATTTTATTGAAAATCAACTGAACTATAGCCCACAAATTCAGAGCTTTAAAAATCGAAAATCTGTAATTGTGCTCCGATTTCGATGATTGATACCTCTATCAATAGGTGCTGAGACCTATAACTGTGATGCCAGCGGGTTTATAGATCGTTCGAATATTTCTACACATTTTGTGGAAAATTTAATTTTATTGAAAATCAACTGAACTATAGCCCAAAAATTCAGAGCTTTAAAAATCGAAAATCTCCAATTGTGCTCCGATTTCGATGATTGATACCTCTATCAATAGGTGCTGAGACCTATAATTGTGATGCCAAAGGGTATTTAGATCGTTCGAATATTTCTACACATTTTGTGGAAAATTTAATTTTATTGAAAATCAACTGAACTATAGCCCACAAATTCAGAGCTTTAAAAATCGAAAATCTGCAATTATGCTCCGATTTCTATGATTGATACCTCTATCAATAGGTGCTGAGACCTATAATTGTGATGCAAACGGGTATTTTGATCGTTCGAATATTTCTACACATTTTGTGGAAAATTTAATTTTATTGAAAATCAACTGAACTATAGCCCACAAATTCAGAGCTTTAAAAATCGAAAATCTGCAATTATGCTCCGATTTCGATGGTTGATACCTCTATCATTAGGTGCTGAGACCTATAATTGCGATGCAAACGGGTATTTTGATCGTTCGAATATTTCTACACATTTTGTGGAAAATTTAATTTTGTTGAAAATCAACTGAACTATAGCCCACAAATTCAGAGCTTTAAAAATCGAAAATCTGCAATCATGCTCCGATTTCTATGATTGATACCTCTATCAATAGGTGCTGAGACCTATAATTGTGATGCAAACGGGTATTTTGATCGTTCGAATATTTCTACACATTTTGTGGAAAATTTAATTTTATTGAAAATCAACTGAACTATAGCCCACAAATTCAGAGCTTTAAAAATCGAAAATCTGCAATTATGCTCCGATTTCTATGATTGATACCTCTATCAATAGGTGCTGAGACCTATAATTGTGATGCAAACGGGTATTTTGATCGTTCGAATATTTCTACACATTTTGTGGAAAATTTAATTTTATTGAAAATCAACTGAACTATAGCCCACAAATTCAGAGCTTTAAAAATCGAAAATCTGCAATTATGCTCCGATTTCGATGGTTGATACCTCTATCATTAGGTGCTGAGACCTATAATTGCGATGCAAACGGGTATTTTGATCGTTCGAATATTTCTACACATTTTGTGGAAAATTTAATTTTGTTGAAAATCAACTGAACTATAGCCCACAAATTCAGAGCTTTAAAAATCGAAAATCTGCAATTATGCTCCGATTTCTATGATTGATACCTCTATCAATAGGTGCTGAGACCTATAATTGTGATGCAAACGGGTATTTTGATCGTTCGAATATTTCTACACATTTTGTGGAAAATTTAATTTTATTGAAAATCAACTGAACTATAGCCCACAAATTCAGAGCTTTAAAAATCGAAAATCTGCAATTATGCTCCGATTTCGATGGTTGATACCTCTATCATTAGGTGCTGAGACCTATAATTGCGATGCAAACGGGTATTTTGATCGTTCGAATATTTCTACACATTTTGTGGAAAATTTAATTTTGTTGAAAATCAACTGAACTATAGCCCACAAATTCAGAGCTTTAAAAATCGAAAATCTGCAATCATGCTCCGATTTCTATGATTGATACCTCTATCAATAGGTGCTGAGACCTATAATTGTGATGCAAACGGGTATTTTGATCGTTCGAATATTTCTACACATTTTGTGGAAAATTTAATTTTGTTGAAAATCAACTGAACTATAGCCCACAAATTCAGAGCTTTAAAAATCGAAAATCTGCAATTATGCTCCGATTTCTATGATTGATACCTCTATCAATAGGTGCTGAGACCTATAATTGTGATGCAAACGGGTATTTAGATCGTTCGAATATTTCTACACATTTTCTGGAAAATTTAATTTTGTTGAAAATCAACTGAACTATAGCCCACAAATTCAGAGCTTTAAAAATTGAAAATCTGCAATTATGCTCCGATTTCTATGATTGATACCTCTATCAATAGGTGCTGAGACCTATAATTGTGATGCAAACGGGTATTTGGATCGTTCGAATATTTCTACACATTTTGTGGAAAATTTAATTTTGTTGAAAATCAACTGAACTATAGCCCACAAATTCAGAGCTTTAAAAATCGAAAATCTGCAATCATGCTCCGATTTCTATGATTGATACCTCTATCAATAGGTGCTGAGACCTATAATTGTGATGCAAACGGGTATTTTGATCGTTCGAATATTTCTACACATTTTGTGGAAAATTTAATTTTATTGAAAATCAACTGAACTATAGCCCACAAATTCAGAGCTTTAAAAATCGAAAATCTGCAATTATGCTCCGATTTCGATGGTTGATACCTCTATCATTAGGTGCTGAGACCTATAATTGCGATGCAAACGGGTATTTTGATCGTTCGAATATTTCTACACATTTTGTGGAAAATTTAATTTTGTTGAAAATCAACTGAACTATAGCCCACAAAATTCAGAGCTTTAAAAATCAAAAATCTGCAATTATGCTCCGATTTCTATGATTGATACCTCTATCAATAGGTGCTGAGACCTATAATTGTGATGCAAACGGGTATTTTGATCGTTCGAATATTTCTACACATTTTGTGGAAAATTTAATTTTATTGAAAATCAACTGAACTATAGCCCACAAATTCAGAGCTTTAAAAATCGAAAATCTGCAATTATGCTCCGATTTCTATGATTGATACCTCTATCAATAGGTGCTGAGACCTATAATTGTGATGCAAACGGGTATTTTGATCGTTCGAATATTTCTACACATTTTGTGGAAAATTTAATTTTATTGAAAATCAACTGAACTATAGCCCACAAATTCAGAGCTTTAAAAATCGAAAATCTGCAATTATGCTCCGATTTCGATGGTTGATACCTCTATCATTAGGTGCTGAGACCTATAATTGCGATGCAAACGGGTATTTTGATCGTTCGAATATTTCTACACATTTTGTGGAAAATTTAATTTTGTTGAAAATCAACTGAACTATAGCCCACAAATTCAGAGCTTTAAAAATCGAAAATCTGCAATCATGCTCTGATTTCTATGATTGATACCTCTATCAATAGGTGCTGAGACCTATAATTGTGATGCAAACGGGTATTTTGATCGTTCGAATATTTCTACACATTTTGTGGAAAATTTAATTTTATTGAAAATCAACTGAACTATAGCCCACAAATTCAGAGCTTTAAAAATCGAAAATCTGCAATTATGCTCCGATTTCGATGGTTGATACCTCTATCATTAGGTGCTGAGACCTATAATTGCGATGCAAACGGGTATTTTGATCGTTCGAATATTTCTACACATTTTGTGGAAAATTTAATTTTGTTGAAAATCAACTGAACTATAGCCCACAAATTCAGAGCTTTAAAAATCAAAAATCTGCAATTATGCTCCGATTTCTATGATTGATACCTCTATCAATAGGTGCTGAGACCTATAATTGTGATGCAAACGGGTATTTTGATCGTTCGAATATTTCTACACATTTTGTGGAAAATTTAATTTTATTGAAAATCAACTGAACTATAGCCCACAAATTCAGAGCTTTAAAAATCGAAAATCTGCAATTATGCTCCGATTTCTATGATTGATACCTCTATCAATAGGTGCTGAGACCTATAATTGTGATGCAAACGGGTATTTTGATCGTTCGAATATTTCTACACATTTGTGGAAAATTTAATTTTATTGAAAATCAACTGAACTATAGCCCACAAATTCAGAGCTTTAAAAATCGAAAATCTGCAATTATGCTCCGATTTCGATGGTTGATACCTCTATCATTAGGTGCTGAGACCTATAATTGCGATGCAAACGGGTATTTTGATCGTTCGAATATTTCTACACATTTTGTGGAAAATTTAATTTTGTTGAAAATCAACTGAACTATAGCCCACAAATTCAGAGCTTTAAAAATCGAAAATCTGCAATCATGCTCTGATTTCTATGATTGATACCTCTATCAATAGGTGCTGAGACCTATAATTGTGATGCAAACGGGTATTTTGATCGTTCGAATATTTCTACACATTTTGTGGAAAATTTAATTTTATTGAAAATCAACTGAACTATAGCCCACAAATTCAGAGCTTTAAAAATCGAAAATCTGCAATTATGCTCCGATTTCGATGGTTGATACCTCTATCATTAGGTGCTGAGACCTATAATTGCGATGCAAACGGGTATTTTGATCGTTCGAATATTTCTACACATTTTGTGGAAAATTTAATTTTATTGAAAATCAACTGAACTATAGCCCACAAATTCAGAGCTTTAAAAATCGAAAATCTGCAATTATGCTCCGATTTCGATGGTTGATACCTCTATCATTAGGTGCTGAGACCTATAATTGCGATGCAAACGGGTATTTTGATCGTTCGAATATTTCTACACATTTTGTGGAAAATTTAATTTTGTTGAAAATCAACTGAACTATAGCCCACAAATTCAGAGCTTTAAAAATCAAAAATCTGCAATTATGCTCCGATTTCTATGATTGATACCTCTATCAATAGGTGCTGAGACCTATAATTGTGATGCAAACGGGTATTTGATCGTTCGAATATTTCTACACATTTTGTGGAAAATTTAATTTTATTGAAAATCAACTGAACTATAGCCCACAAATTCAGAGCTTTAAAAATCGAAAATCTGCAATTATGCTCCGATTTCTATGATTGATACCTCTATCAATAGGTGCTGAGACCTATAATTGTGATGCAAACGGGTATTTTGATCGTTCGAATATTTCTACACATTTTGTGGAAAATTTAATTTTATTGAAAATCAACTGAACTATAGCCCACAAATTCAGAGCTTTAAAAATCGAAAATCTGCAATTATGCTCCGATTTCGATGGTTGATACCTCTATCATTAGGTGCTGAGACCTATAATTGCGATGCAAACGGGTATTTTGATCGTTCGAATATTTCTACACATTTTGTGGAAAATTTAATTTTGTTGAAAATCAACTGAACTATAGCCCACAAATTCAGAGCTTTAAAAATCGAAAATCTGCAATCATGCTCTGATTTCTATGATTGATACCTCTATCAATAGGTGCTGAGACCTATAATTGTGATGCAAACGGGTATTTTGATCGTTCGAATATTTCTACACATTTTGTGGAAAATTTAATTTTATTGAAAATCAACTGAACTATAGCCCACAAATTCAGAGCTTTAAAAATCGAAAATCTGCAATTATGCTCCGATTCGATGGTTGATACCTCTATCATTAGGTGCTGAGACCTATAATTGCGATGCAAACGGGTATTTTGATCGTTCGAATATTTCTACACATTTTGTGGAAAATTTAATTTTGTTGAAAATCAACTGAACTATAGCCCACAAATTCAGAGCTTTAAAAATCGAAAATCTGCAATTATGCTCCGATTTCTATGATTGATACCTCTATCAATAGGTGCTGAGACCTATAATTGTGATGCAAACGGGTATTTTGATCGTTCGAATATTTCTACACATTTTGTGGAAAATTTAATCTTATTGAAAATCAACTGAACTATAGCCCACAAATTCAGAGCTTTGAAAATCGAAAATCTGCAATTATGCTCCGATTTCGATGGTTGATACCTCTATCATTAGGTGCTGAGACCTATAATTGCGATGCAAACGGGTATTTTGATCGTTCGAATATTTCTACACATTTAGTGGAAAATTTAATTTTGTTGAAAATCAACTGAACTATAGCCCACAAATTCAGAGCTTTAAAAATCGAAAATCTGCAATTATGCTCCGATTTCTATGATTGATACCTCTATCAATAGGTGCTGAGACCTATAATTGTGATGCAAACGGGTATTTTGATCGTTCGAATATTTCTACACATTTTGTGGAAAATTTAATTTTGTTGAAATCAACTGAACTATAGCCCACAAATTCAGAGCTTTAAAAATCGAAAATCTGCAATTATGCTCCGATTTCTATGATTGATACCTCTATCATTAGGTGCTGGGACCTGTAACTGTGATGCCAAAGGGTATTTTGATCGTTCGAATATTTCTACACATTTTGTGGAAAATTTAATCTTATTGAAAATCAACTGAACTATAGCCCACAAATTCAGAGCTTTAAAAATCGAAAATCTGCAATTATGCTCGATTTCTATGATTGATACCTCTATCAATAGGTGCTGAGACCTATAATTGTGATGCAAACGGGTATTTGGATCGTTCGAATATTTCTACACATTTTGTGGAAAATTTAATTTTGTTGAAAATCAACTGAACTATAGCCCACAAATTCAGAGCTTTAAAAATCGAAAATCTGCAATTATGCTCCGATTTCTATGATTGATACCTCTATCAATAGGTGCTGAGACCTATAATTGTGATGCAAACGGGTATTTTGATCGTTCGAATACACATTTTGTGGAAAATTTAATTTTGTTGAAAATCAACTGAACTATAGCCCACAAATTCAGAGCTTTAAAAATCGAAAATCTGCAATTATGCTCCGATTTCTATGATTGATACCTCTATCAATAGGTGCTGAGACCTATAATTGTGATGCAAACGGGTATTTTGATCGTTCGAATATTTCTACACATTTTGTGGAAAATTTAATTTTGTTGAAAATCAACTGAACTATAGCCCACAAATTCAGAGCTTTAAAAATCGAAAATCTGCAATCATGCTCCGATTTCTATGATTGATACCTCTATCAATAGGTGCTGAGACCTATAATTGTGATGCAAACGGGTATTTTGATCGTTCGAATATTTCTACACATTTTGTGGAAAATTTAATTTTATTGAAAATCAACTGAACTATAGCCCACAAATTCAGAGCTTTAAAAATCGAAAATCTGCAATTATGCTCCGATTTCGATGGTTGATACCTCTATCATTAGGTGCTGAGACCTATAATTGCGATGCAAACGGGTATTTTGATCGTTCGAATATTTCTACACATTTTGTGGAAAATTTAATTTTGTTGAAAATCAACTGAACTATAGCCCACAAATTCAGAGCTTTAAAAATCGAAAATCTGCAATTATGCTCCGATTTCTATGATTGATACCTCTATCAATAGGTGCTGAGACCTATAATTGTGATGCAAACGGGTATTTTGATCGTTCGAATATTTCTACACATTTTGTGGAAAATTTAATTTTGTTGAAAATCAACTGAACTATAGCCCACAAATTCAGAGCTTTAAAAATCGAAAATCTGCAATTATGCTCCGATTTCTATGATTGATACCTCTATCAATAGGTGCTGAGACCTATAATTGTGATGCAAACGGTTATTTTGATCGTTCGAATATTTCTACACATTTTGTGGAAAATTTAATTTTATTGAAAATCAACTGAACTATAGCCCACAAATTCAGAGCTTTAAAAATCGAAAATCTGCAATTATGCTCCGATTTCGATGGTTGATACCTCTATCAATAGGTGCTGCCACCTATAATTGTGATGTCCGCGGGTATTTAGATCGCTCGAATATTTGTACACATTTTGTGGAAAATTTAATCTTATTGAAAATCAACTGAACTATAGCCCACAAATTCAGAGCTTTAAAAATCGAAAATCTGTAATTGTGCTCCGATTTCGATGATTGATACCTCTATCAATAGGTGCTGAGACCTATAATTGTGATGCAAACGGGTATTTTGATCGTTCGAATATTTCTACACATTTTGTGGAAAATTTAATTTTATTGAAAATCAACTGAACTATAGCCCACAAATTCAGAGCTTTAAAAATCGAAAATCTGCAATTATGCTCCGTTTTCGATGGTTGATACCTCTATCATTAGGTGCTGAGACCTATAATTGCGATGCAAACGGGTATTTTGATCGTTCGAATATTTCTACACATTTTGTGGAAAATTTAATTTTGTTGAAAATCAACTGAACTATAGCCCACAAATTCAGAGCTTTAAAAATCGAAAATCTGCAATTATGCTCCGATTTCTATGATTGATACCTCTATCAATAGGTGCTGAGACCTATAATTGTGATGCAAACGGGTATTTTGATCGTTCGAATATTTCTACACATTTTGTGGAAAATTTAATTTTATTGAAAATCAACTGAACTATAGCCCACAAATTCAGAGCTTTAAAAATCGAAAATCTGCAATTATGCTCCGATTTCGATGGTTGATACCTCTATCATTAGGTGCTGAGACCTATAATTGCGATGCAAACGGGTATTTTGATCGTTCGAATATTTCTACACATTTTGTGGAAAATTTAATCTTATTGAAAATCAACTGATAGCCCACAAATTCAGAGCTTTAAAAATCGAAAATCTGCAATCATGCTCCGATTTCTATGATTGATACCTCTATCAATAGGTGCTGAGACCTATAATTGTGATGCAAACGGGTATTTTGATCGTTCGAATATTTCTACACATTTTGTGGAAAATTTAATTTTATTGAAAATCAACTGAACTATAGCCCACAAATTCAGAGCTTTAAAAATCGAAAATCTGCAATTATGCTCCGATTTCGATGGTTGATACCTCTATCATTAGGTGCTGAGACCTATAATTGCGATGCAAACGGGTATTTTGATCGTTCGAATATTTCTACACATTTTGTGGAAAATTTAATTTTGTTGAAAATCAACTGAACTATAGCCCACAAATTCAGAGCTTTAAAAATCGAAAATCTGCAATTATGCTCCGATTTCTATGATTGATACCTCTATCAATAGGTGCTGAGACCTATAATTGTGATGCAAACGGGTATTTTGATCGTTCGAATATTTCTACACATTTTGTGGAAAATTTAATTTTATTGAAAATCAACTGAACTATAGCCCACAAATTCAGAGCTTTAAAAATCGAAAGTCTGCAATTATGCTCCGATTTCGATGGTTGATACCTCTATCATTAGGTGCTGAGACCTATAATTGCGATGCAAACGGGTATTTTGATCGTTCGAATATTTCTACACATTTTGTGGAAAATTTAATTTTATTGAAAATCAACTGAACTATAGCCCACAAATTCAGAGCTTTAAAAATCGAAAATCTGCAATTATGCTCCGATTTCTATGATTGATACCTCTATCAATAGGTGCTGAGACCTATAATTGTGATGCAAACGGGTATTTTGATCGTTCGAATATTTCTACACATTTTGTGGAAAATTTAATTTTATTGAAAATCAACTGAACTATAGCCCACAAATTCAGAGCTTTAAAAATCGAAAATCTGCAATTATGCTCCGATTTCGATGGTTGATACCTCTATCATTAGGTGCTGAGACCTGTAATTGCGATGCAAACGGGTATTTTGATCGTTCGAATATTTCTACACATTTTGTGGAAAATTTAATTTTATTGAAAATCACCTGAACTATAGCCCACAAATTCAGAGCTTTAAAAATCGAAAATCTGCAATTATGCTCCGATTTCGATGGTTGATACATCTATCATTAGGTGCTGAGACCTATAATTGTGATGCAAACGGGTATTTTGATCGTTCGAATATTTCTACACATTTTGTGGAAAATTTAATTTTATTGAAAATCAACTGAACTATAGCCCACAAATTCAGAGCTTTAAAAATCGAAAATCTGCAATTATGCTCCGATTTCGATGGTTGATACCTCTATTAATAGGTACTGAGCCCTGCAATTGTGCTGCCAACGGGTATTTAGATCGCTCGAATATTTCTCCAAATTTTGTGGAAAATTTAATTTTATTGAAAGTCCAAATTCAAAGCTTTAAAAATCGAAAATCTGCAATTGTGCTCCGATTTCGATGATTGATACCTCTATCAATAGGTGCTGAGACCTGTAATTGTGATGCCAACGGGTATTTAGATCGTTCGAATATTTCTACACATTTTGTGGAAAATTTAATTTGGTTGAATAGCCCACAAATTCGGAGCTTTTAAAATCGAAAATCTGCAATTGTGCTCCGATTTCGATGATTGATACCTCTATCAATAGGTGCTGAGACTTGTAATTGTGATGCCAACGGGTATTTAGATCGTTCGAATATTTCTACACATTTCAGCAAAATCAACTGAAATAGCCAAGGCTAGGCAAATTACATTAAACTGAGTAATTAAAATACTTTTACGAATTACAGCAAACTCGGTAATTAAAATACAAATTACAGTTACTTTCAAGTGGTCTAATTAAAATGCAAGTTACAATTACTTTACATTTGTAAGTTGATAAATTTGATTTGACAAAATTCGGTTAGTGAAAAACGTATCATTAAAAGAACGATCATTAACATTAGGTTTTATACTGATGGCTGTGGAACCAAATTTTAATAAGCCTTTTAAAAATATAAACCAGAAATTATGAAAACTGATGTAATTAAAATACAAGTTACAAATTGTAATTTGTCTTTTCATTACGTAATTCAAATACATGTAATTCGTTACTGCCCAGCCTTGTTGATAGGTAGTATCTTTTTGTTAGCATTATATATAATAAAATATTAAGCACCAGCCACCAAAATTTCTAAGCTATGTAAATGTCCGCTAAAGTTTCTAGAAAGCTGCATGCCGTTTCTCCGGTATTTCTGAAAGTCTAAATCAAAATCAGTTAAATGTTACTAACTTTTATTTTAAACCAAACTAAAACTTTTAAAAATTAATTAAAATTCTGAAGCAAATTATAAATTTGCATCTTAGTACAACAATTGAGTTTGTATCTACAATTCCTTCGTCATTTACTAATTCATCTTTCTGGATTTATTTCTGGAAATAAGGAGTTGATTGAGCTATTAATAGTTATTGTTTCCCTTTCTATAAACTACCCCGAATTTTTTTGTGAAGAAACGCACAGCTCCCGCTGTTTGTCGGTGTATAAGGTTTTTTCTGTGATGCCCAACATATGTATGTAAAATCTTCCTTAAAAACCCTTACTTTTTGGTTTAAGGTCTATTTAAGGTACAATAGTAATTAAAGGCCTTTAATCTGAGTTATTCCTACTCGACTAAAAACTAGCGGCTAAAAAAATATCAAATTGTCAAATGGTGATTGTAGCAGCGGCCGCTGGACAAATACATTTTATATAAATTGTTTCCGTCTTAGGACGAGCTGTACCCCCTAGTTTAATAATATTTTCCCGGGTAACACCGGGTTTACCAGCTAGTAATACATAAAAATGAACTAAAAAATAATTATTTGACGTTTTGCTCAAATATGATTCTTTAACGATAAGTCAAAAATACGAGTTACATATAAATATTAAATATTTTTGTTTCATAGTTTTAGCATATTATATTTGCAACGCATTCTAAAATTATTGCCTTATAAAATACACAACACAATGATACATTGGAATTATCAGAAGCTTTTGTTTTTTTTCCTTAGTTTGTAACATCTCATGTTACAAACATATTAAAATAATTTTGGGTTTGTCTGTAAAATACTTTCCGTCCATACTACGTTCAATATTATCTACAACAACAACATTCCGATATTTAACTTTACCAATTTTGTATTTTCATCATAGATCATCTTCCGTCATAGTATCATATCATTTCTCATATTCTTCATTCTCTTAATTTTTCCCTCACAATAACATTTTATTTTATTTGGTTCTTTTGCAATAGAATTGTATGTATACTTGTTTCTCCAAGTAAGAGATTTAACCCATGATATGTACGGTGACATGTTGGTGTTGTGATAAAGATAATTTTTTGTGTATTTTAATCTCTTTTTTCCCCCACCGATTTGTATTGTGTTTTGATGGCCCATATTTCAATGGAAATAGGTTTTGGTTGTTATTTGAGGATAGGGGAAGAAAATGTTTTTTGTTATCTTGGACCAAAAAGGTGACAGTCAAATTTGAATTTTCAACCATGGTAGTAGGGTGATGGCCTTTAAAACAAAAAAATCGAAAAACTTAAAAATGAGATAAACAAAGTTTGGCTAGAAACCTTAACTAAAAGTAGAAATAAAATTGGACATAAAAATCTAAAACTTACAAAAATCAGTGAATAATAATGATAATATAAATATTGTAAGTGAGACAAGAAGTTAAATTATAAAACAAAAAACGTAAAACTACAAGTATTCCTACACATACTGTTATCGATATTTCAACCATAATCGATTTGTTATTTGATGTTAAGTAGTGTAGTAGAAAAGTAATTGGTATCGTGAAGTGAACAATTAAAATAAAAAAATTAAAAGTATAAAACAAGCAGAGACAAGGAAAAACAACACACAAGTTAAGCGTATAGCGGATTTATGTCACGCGTTTGGCGGTATTTTGGAGCGACCAATCGATTTGAAGGACAAAATTGGGTGCGGTCAAAACCAACGGAGGGCGACTATTATTTCTTCAAAGAAGCCGCTTAGTAATTAGGCTAAGTATTTATTGATGTGATAAATGAAAGTTATGTAAATTTATTTCCTTGATTTTTTTTTGTATAAACCATCTTTTTGTAATAATTAATTATGTTTTCAGAATAATGATTCATTCTTTTCTATTTTCGTCAAGATAATTTCTTTTTTTTTTTTATTTTTATCTAATAGCATATAATTTGTTTAAGTTAACGTACGCACACGTGTTAGCCGTGGACTGGATTCTCTGCGAGCGCTTGCGGCGGATCAACTCAACGGAAGAGACGATTGCGGTCGTCTGAGTTTAATTAGGTAACATATTTTTTTTTGTGACCAATTGGGTCTGCTTGATGAAGTAAAAGTAAAGGAAGTGTTCATTGTTTTTTTTTTCTTGGTTTTATGAATTTAAATCTTGTTTGGTTTTTGTATCACATTAATAAAGAAAACAAACTTTTATATGAGCTTAAATAATGGTGTTAACTTTTTTCTCTTGTTTATTATGAGTAATTAAATTATACCCACCTCAGATTGTGAAGGGAGGTAGGTAGTTGCGGGCATAGTGATGATGTGTGATTTTTTTTGTGAAGTGTTAATGTAGTGTTGTGTTTTATTTAAAGGCCGAGACATGGTTGCCAAAAGTATTGCTACAACCCCACGACGAATATACCTCCACCGACCGAGCTACAGGTTGAGGACGGCCATGTAGCAATTTGCAGCCTGCCACCAACCCAAAATTATTTTTCCCGAATAATTTATGGTAACGGTTGGTTCAAGCATGGAAAAACTTGTCAACCGTTACAAGTTACTATGAAATGAGGAATCTAGTATGAATGTCTATGGTTTTAGTAAAGAATTTAATTAAGACTTACCCATCACCATCGTACACAACATGATTACCATATTTTAGCGTTTCTTCATCGTCGTCTTGTTAAGATTGCCTATATCTCGTCGCTTTCACATAATTCACGCGCCGCCAAATAAAACAAAAGCATAAATTTAAATTCCATTGTTTTTTATGTTTTTTTTTTTTTTTTGATTATACATATTTTTTATTGGACAAGTAATTTACATCGAATTAAAATTAATTTAAGAATTTTTTTTTCCCCCATTTATAATATAATTTATTATCACAAAATTATTATTTTTATATTTTTCATTATTACATATTTTCGACAAAAAAAAAAACAAAAAAGACGATAAAAATGAAAAACTCGAAAATTATTATTGATATAATATTAAAGATAAAAAAAATAAAAGAAACATTTTTTTAATTTGTTTTGTGTACTAGTTTTGACATTAAATTAATCATGCGGGAATGATTTTTTCTTGGTTTAGTTTATAACAGTAAACATTTCCCAGTTTGTTTTATTACATTAGAACACATACTCGTATACACATATGCCTTATTGTTTAAAAATTTATTGAGTATTTTTTTTGTTTTTCGTTTGAACATTGAGGTTAGGTTAACATTATTTTATAATCGGAAAAGTTGATTTTTATTGTTTGAAAAATGAAAATAAATTCGTCTTTTAACAATATAAAACGATGGCATTTGGATTCTGATAGTTTATTTTATTGGTATCTATGCATTCAGTTTCAGTCATTTTACACATTTTATTATGATGACAGATTGTGTCACCACCATTATTTTGTAGAAATGTATGCATCCACAATTACGATTTGTAGTAGTATTTTGTATAGATTTTGTGTCCTCATTTTGAAGTATCGTACATGGCGTGGTGGTGGAATAGGAAGAAATAAAATTTTTCATTTTTATGTTGAAATTGATGTTGTTGTTGAATTTGTTCTGGAGGCAATATGTGTAATTATTTTTTTGTTTTGTTTATACATAGTTTTCATCCAATCCGTGCTGTAAATTAGAAAAATACATTCAACGATTTTGGATAAGAAACATGTTAATGTCGAGGATTATCTCTACGTACCTGCATTAGTGGACTAACCGCCCTAGGCATAGCTGATAAGTGTAAAGCGCCATTCGATCCACTTCGAAAGTTGTAATTACTATTTGGTCCTAATAATGTTGTTGTCGTAGCTGATGATGCACATGATTCACGTTTCCCATAATGTGTTAGTGGACTAAAGTTTATATTTTTTTTCGTTTTTTGTGTTGTAATTTTTTTTTTTTTTTGACAAACATAAATTTAATATAAAAATCAAAACAAAATAAACTAAATATTCAATTCAGCCAATGTTCATATGGGTGTACCAAAACATAAACTAAATTAATCATAAAGTTTAAACAAACTAAAAAAGCTCCATAAATTAATTTGTTTCCCTTTAAATTTTTTTGTCATGCCCATGCAAAATATAACTCCTATATATTTGGTATTGTAGTTTTTTATGAGTTTCAATTTCCATAAAAACCAACAACATATTTGCACACAAAACAAAAAAAAAAAAAAAATTCGTACATTTCGTAAATTTATATAGTGCGGTCAGTTGAGTAGATTATGAGTTTCGTATTATGTAATTGATCTCATTCAATCATCAGACATTGTTGTTGTTTGGTGAAGATGATAAATATGTACCAGTCGATGTTAAGCTAAAATTATAAGTTGGTGTAGAGGAAAATACCAAAGAAAATCCAAAAAGTAAATAATGAAACAAAATAATTAGGACGAAAGCTATATCTACTGGATATTAATAGACTGGAGGGTAAATAAAGCTTCAAGCTTTTAAGCAAATATAAACAATAAACAAACAAGAAAGTGTACGAAACTTGACGATTAATGTATTTGGTTTAAGGATTAACACGATTTAATTAATTATTATCTTTATGTTTGGCACGTTTTGGCAATACTTTTGATTTTGAATTTTTTTTATGGGGGTGGGTTAGTCAACCAATATGTTACGTATGTATGTAATGTAAGTAGTCACGATGATTTTGCATTTTTTGCTGTTGTTTATGTAAAGGAGTAACTAAGCAATATGGAATGGTAACATAATTTACATCACTAAAGGTTGAACCGTATGATGATATTGATAAATATGGATCATGGCGTGTGATATCCGTTACTAATTTAAATTTGATTGTTTATTCAAGCGGTGAAGTATAAAACAGAATAACGGATATAACAAGAATTAATTGAATTAATACCCTAACAAATTAGATAAGCGTGAAACAAAATTATAAACCTCTAATTTACAAAATTTGGTTTAATTCGATCGATGATGATAAATGAACCGTGTTAATAATCGCAACCTCGTTTAATACTTAAAGAAATGGCGCAGCAACGCAAGCATGCGTTGAATCGTGATTTCCATTATATGAAGCCAAAAAGGCAAATGAAAACAGCCAATACCATGATAATATTCGTTCTTACATTACCGCTTTGTCATAAGTTGGTGAGTTCCTTGGCTTGGGCGTGTTCACGATTCAAGGCCCAAATTTCTTTCAAAACGAGCTGCCTACCTTGAATAATGGACGCTTCCTCTTAAATGACAATAAAGCAGCTACAACTTGATTGAGGTGAGATTAAGACTAAGCTATAGATAAAATTACGGCATTTTAGAACAATCCCAGTATAATTACAGGTGTATTGTAAAATTTTACGAAAACTATCGACAATTAGCAGAAGACGATTAGATAGTTCTCTTTGAATAGGAAAATTTCAAATTGGGATTTTTTTTTTGTACTGGAACACGAAAGAACCGTTACCGTTGCATTCAAGTTATGCAGTTACTCTTCTTGAGACATTAATTTTAGCGATCGAGGCTGAGACATGATGATATAGGCAATGCTTATCTTGTTATGTTGTTGCAAACAGTACATGCATTGAAGTAATCGAGTACTTCACCAAATCAGATTATTGAGTAATCTGAAAATGATGAAAACAACTGGTAGTTTAACGCATTAGACAATTTGATTTGACATAAAGTAATTAACTTAAAGGGTTCAGATTGGTTAATTTTGGAAATAGCTTAAATAAATTAAAATGTAAAGTTGGTTAATTTCAAAATTAAGTTGATTAAATTTCGATTAAGCTAATGTCACATTTTTCGGGCTTTTATCGAATTTGCCGATTTGGTATTTTTTTTTTCTCGCTAATCTGCTTCGATGGTCAAGGGGAGGAATGGAAAAGCTTTTGAAAATGTACGCCAAGAGGACGGGTATACCTGCCATTCGAACTAACCCAAATCTACCTCACTTAAGTATAAAGTAAAAAAAGTGAAAAAAAGTAAAAACGGAAAATGTTAAAGAACACAAGTAAAACAGTTTGTTGGTCGAAAATCATTTTTCCAAGTTCTTGAGTCCCAAAAAGCAAAAAAAATGTCCGTCCGCCTCTCTGTAGCCGTCGTTTTCCATTGACCATGGAAAAGCGGATAATTGAAAACTTTAGGTAGTTGTACGTCAAAAGGATCGGGTACCTGCAATACGAATTGACCCACAAACCACGAGATGATGTTACCACAGTTTGAGGATTAATTTTAGCGTTGAATTTGCAGTTGAGTTGAATTGGGGGTAACAAAGCCCAGTCGTTAACGGAGCCCTCTGAATACCTGGCTACCTCCAGTTGTATTTAGCCTTACCTGCGTATACGGATCTCCGCGCAGGTGGACCAGTATTTCTCCGACACTCGTGGGAATACTATGGATGATTTAATAAATAAAAATAAGGGAGCCGGTACCCTTGAAAAACCGGAAAAATTGAAGGAAGAAAGTGGCTCTTACCTTAAAGGTGGAGCTACCTCTTCAGTGGCAGGGGTAAGTAGTACCAGGCAAGAAAGCGGGGGATCGGGAAGGATCCCTCCTGCAAAGCGACGATACAGTGAGAAACGGTCGGCGCATAAAATTCTGGATAAACTGGCCGCAACCCCTGAGGGGCAGCTTACAGTAGAACAGATGCAATCTGTGGCTTGGGCGAGGGAGATAGTCGGCCATGATAGCTCGGACAGGGTCCTTGTGAATAAAAGGCAGAGGTCCCAGGATGAGCTCGAAGTGGGCGGCAACAAACGAGCCAAGGCGGTCACAGGAGCGGTATCGGGAAATCCAAAGGAAAAACCGAAATTGTTCAGTGAAATCCTAAAGGAGAACATACTGGTGCTAGCGGTAATTGACAGAAGTCAAGAAGATGGGAGCATCACGGCAGAAAAGTGGAGGGAAGTGTATAATGCACTAAACTCCATTTTTATCAAGGTCCTGAGAGAAAATCTAGGACCCCTCCGTTCTGTAGAGATGCGGGATGGCATCAAGGGCGCGTAAAGTTAACTGCGTGCTCGGATCAAAGATCGGTGGATCTTTATAAAAAGGCAATAGCAGAAGTAGGTGAGGTGTAGATAGGCGCGAGGCTTGAGGCAGTTCGAAAGGATGAAATTCCGAGTAGACCAAGGGCACGCGTCTGGTTACCAACCAAACCAGACAAGCCAGAAGAGATCCTTGAGATTATTCAGGCAAGTAATCCAGATCTTCCAACGAAAGATTGGAAGATTGTCAAACAGGAGGAGGCTAAAGGGGGCTTCAGAATGGCAATCATGCTATTCAATAAGGAGTCCCTTATTCTCCTGTCACAGACAAAGGGGGTGATCAGCTTCGGTTTCGGGTCGATCACTCTCAACGTCTTTAAAAAAGATGAGGTAGGCATGCGCTCGGAGGACGGGCCGGAGGTGGACTTCGAACGGACCCAGCGGCAGACAGTCGAGCAAGCGCATAGGGTACAACAGACGATGACGTGGAGCTGCTATTGGAGAGAGGCAGCCTTCTCTCGCTTGGATCCGATGGGGACACCCTGTCGGCACCTGAACGAAGAGGGGCTGGAAATTCTCAATGCAGCGAAACATTAACTATGGGGGGTGACACGGCGGATACCAGCGGCCCCCCGGAGGAAGGTAGCATTAGCCTGAAACAGGGAATGCATGAAGAGGTAAGTGAGATAATGCATGATGATTAATATTTTGTAGATTAATCTTCACCATACGAAGGCTGCTTCGGCGGCTCACGTTCTCAGACTGACTAGATCAGGAGAGGAGCTAGTGTTAATCCAGGAACCTTGGATTAACAAAAACAGAATCTGTGGCCTTAAGGTGAAAAGGTATACAACTTTGTACTCAAGTAACTCTGAGAAGATAAGATCTTGCATTTTATTGAAGAATACTTTAAAAATGTTTCTACTTTCTCAATACAGTAGTGGTTACGTTACTGCGATCAGTATGGAGGTTGGCAGAGACAAGTTTTGGCTGGTCTCTGCTTATATGGATCGGGAGAAGGAGATTCCGCCGGATAACCTGGGGGACCTGATCCGAGAAGCAAAGCAAAATAGGATTGGTGTGGTACTCGGATGTGATGCAAACGCGCTTCATACAATTTGGGGAAGCACTGATATTAATGAGAGGGGTGAGTTATTTTTTGATTATTTATTAAATACTAACCTTTCAGTCTGTAATGTTGGGCAAGAACCAACATTTATCGTTAGTAATCGGCAGGAGGTTCTAGATGTGACCCTCGCCTCGGATACTATTCATCAGTTGATTAGGGGATGGAGAGTAGCGAAGGAGCATTCATTCTCTGATGACATGGTGGTCCATGGAGTTGGAGATCTTTCGGAAGGCGTGTAGGACAGCCTTTAATAAAGCAAAGAGCATGAGGCAAGTTCAAGACTGGGACTGCTATAAGGAGGACCTAAGAAAGTACAAAAAAGAATTGAGGAAGGCACAGAGGGGATGTTGAAGACTCTTCTGTTGTAGAATGGAGGAAGTCTCTGAGACTTCCCGCCTTAGGAAGATTCTATCTACTAACCCAACTAGTCCTAGTTACTTAATTAGGCCAGACGGGTCATGGACAGCTTCAAGTGCGGAATCGTTGGAGCTTCTCATCGATACCCACTTTCCGGGAAGCTTTAATGACTCGATGGAGCCTGGAGCTCATCGAGGAACACCTCCAATATATATGGAAGGCATATTGGATAGAGAGCGGATCCGGTGGGCGCTGCAGGATTTTAAGCCTTATAAATCGGCGGGTCCGCATCGGATTATACCAGCAGAGATCCAAAAGAACTCGGCAGTCATCCTCCCCTGGCTAGAGGTTATCTTCAGGGGATGTCTGAAACTAGTCTATATTCCTAGGAATTGGACAGAGGTCAAAGTAGTCTTTATCCCGAAATCGGGAAAGAGCTCACATGCTCATCCAAAGGACCTGAGGCCTATAACTCTATCATACTTTCTGCTGAAAACCCTGGAAAGGTTGATAGATGTATTTATTCTATCAAGAATTGAACCCAGGAATTGGACAATGTCGCAGCATGCATACTATAAGGGAAAGTCGGTGGACACAGCTCTGCACGATCTAGTACGCACAATTGAGAAATCAATTCCAAGAAGAGATGAGAAATTCCAATCGACCTTCATGGTAAACAGATGGCAGTCAACGTGGCTACGAGACTCTCGGCTGTCTCTCAGTGGAAGTGTCTTCATGTGGGACACTCGACGATAGGTAGATTCGCTGGCGAAGAACTGGCGAATTTGGATTTTATTACACCAACGTTGCGCTTCGATAAAGGTTTCCGGACCATCTTTCCCTCAAGGGAATCCTGGAGAAACGGATCAATACTGGAAAACGAGGCAGTGCAATTTTTCACGGACGGCTCGAAGCTAGACGATAAGGTAGGAGCCAGAGTCTTCTGTGATAAACTTAATGTTAATATTTCTGTTCGTCTCCCTGACTACTGCAGGGTGTACCAGGCTGAAGTGGTGGCGATCGGGGAAGTCATGAGTCATGACATGGTTGAAGCATAATGTGGTATCCGTGAGGGATATCGCAATTTATGTGGACAGTCAGGCAGCGGTCAAATCACTTGGGGCAGTTTGTCTGAAGTCGCGGGTGGCGCTGGATTGCCGATCATCTCTTAACGAGATGAGCGAGTATTTCAGCGTCCAGATAATCTGGGTCCCGGGTCACTCGGACGTCACGGGGAACTGCAGGGCGGATGAACTAGCTAGGTACGGTACGATTCTCCAGATGCAGCCGGAAATGGCAGGTCTGGGGAGGCCTATGGCAGTGCTAAAATGGGCGCTCAGTAAAAAGGCAATCGGCTTGACAAATGAGAGGTGGATCAACACTCGCACGTTCAGGGTAGCAAAGCAAGTTTGGCCAAAACTGGACTTGCGGCGCTCCAAAGTATTAATATCCCTGGGAAGACAAGAAATAGGATGGGTCGTAGGGATAATGACAGGTCACTGCCTTTTTGGGGAGCATGCGAGAAGGCTGGGGATACAGACGAATGACTTTTGTAGAAGTTGCATGTACGAAGAGGAGGAGGAGACTTTGGAACACTTCCTATGCTCATATCCGGCGTTATCTTACAGAAGGCATAAGTATTTGGGTGTGTACGGTATGGACAGCCTTTCGGAACTCGCGGACTGTGGAGTGCGAGATTTGTTACGCTATATAAATAGCTCTGGTTGGTTTCAACGGGAGTAATGGGGAGATGGGGTCCTGTGGTATCACAACGGGCCACTGCTGGCCTAAGTGTGCGAGAGCAGCCACTCAACCTAACCTAACCTAACCTGAATTGGGGGTAGGGTTAGGATTTAGTGATCAGTTCAGCTGGGGATTGTGGATTATTTGTGTGTGGAATTGATCGTTGAATTAGAGACAGTTTTAGTTCAGTTCATGAACGCATGTACATAACTAAAAGACCTTGTTGATTTGGAAGTTGAGTTGGATGTAAGTTTGGGGTTGATTTAGGGGCTGAGTTGCAGGTCGAGTTAAGGTTGAGTTGGGACAGGACTACGACTGAGTTGCGGTTGAATTGGAGTTGAGTGGGGGTTGAGTTGAGTAGGAGTCAACGGTTAAATTGTGAATTTATTTGGGGTTGTGTTGAGCGCTAAATTGGAAGCTTCAAATGTTTCCAGTGGGTTTCAATCGTTATCCAAAATAAAAATTCCCCAAAAATAAAAAAGCCTAAAAATCTAGTTTATGATGGGTTCCAACTCCCAATTTGACGATTTTTTGAAATTCAAACATTCATTGAAATTGGAGCATTCTCGAAAAATTTGTGTTTTTTAATAATTATTTATGTACATACTAAAACTCCTCAAAGCCGCTTAGCATTGGTCCCAAACACATATGGGACACATTGTTTTGTATTTTTGAGGATTTTTTTTTTGAATTTTTATTTTCTGCAATACGATTCTTATTCTTATTCTTATTGAATGGCCATGTGGACGGTCAGCCACCTTGCACTGCTGACCCTGCTTAATTATCCGTCCAGTTCAGACTCTTAATGAACCTGATAATACTACCGGCCAATACGCGATACGCGCTATCTGAGAACCAATTATTTGGTGGTTGATTTGAGGTTATGTTAATGGTTAACTTGAAAGTTGACTTGGGGTTGAATTGGTGATTGTATTAAGGATTGCGTAAGGATTGAGTTTGGGATGTGTATTGAGTTGAGGTTCAGTTAGACATTGATTGAAGTTATGATCACCTCATGAAGTTTCAGCCCTTCTTATTTTCCCTTTATCCTCATAAAATTCAATTAGGCCATTAGAATAATTTTGCTTCTTCAATCGCTAATCGCCTTTCTACCTATTACACACATATCCCACATTGAATCTCGTTGCTGATATCTTTATTACAACAGAGGATAGATAACTGTCTTTGCGGGCATGTTTTGCAGTGTTAAGTTCGTACCGAAAGGACCAAGGCGGGGAACTGAAAAGCTTTCGGAAGCTTTACGTTAACAGGGCAGATGGATACCTGCCATCGAATTGACCCAAAACCACATGTATAAATGTTTACCAATTTTTGGGATAGTTTGATCAATTATGAGTTTTGGGTTAAGCGGAAGATTAATTTCGGTATATATTTGAAGGTTGAGTTGGGGTTGAGTTGGAGTTGGGTTGGGGTTGGATTAAAGTTTAGTGGGCAGTTAACCAATGTTTTGCATATATGCTGGTTTGAGCATTGAGTTAGGCGTTGAGTTTGCGGTTTAGTTGAGAGATGTGTTGGGTCCCATTTGCTGGTTGAGGTTGGATTAAGTTGGAGTTTAGTAGCTGTTGGGTTAGGATTTAGTGAACAGTTCAGGTGGGGATTTATTTGGAGCTGGGAATTCCGAGAAAAGAATTATGTTGAGGATTGAGTTGGAAGTTAGCATGCAGTATTTTAAGTCTAGTTTATGTACGAATTTAGATTCTCGAGTCATGTTGATTTAAGGTTTGAATTGAATTTTGAGTTTGGGGTTAAATAGAGGTTGAGTTAGAATTGAATTGAATCCATGAATTGTATGTGTTTAGGGTTTGAGTTTGGGGTTGCGTTGACCTTTGAGTTGGGAGTTCAGTCCGAGATGAGTTGAGGTTTAGTGAGAGGTTTAATTGCGGATTGATTTAGGAACAGTTGTTAGTTTAGTTGGAAGTTAGCTTGACTTTTTTTGAGTTGAATTCATATATGCATATAATTTTTCGAAGCGTTTTGATTTTTAAATTGAGTTGGAGTTAGAGTTTAGTTGCGTAGAGGTTGAGTTGTTGTCGAGTAGGGTGTTGCATTGAGCAATGCGGCTCTGTTAGGGATTTATTTAGAGGTTGAGGTAGAGATTAAATTGGGTTCGTGTAGATATGAATTTCCGAACCGTGTTGATTTAGGGTTTGCGTTGAATTTTGAGTTTGACGTTGCGTTGAGGGTTGTGTTGGGTAAACAGTTTAAATTTAGTTCGAGCTAACTTGAGTTGATGTTTAGTTTCGATTGGGGAATTATTTTGAGGTTTATTTGGGGTTAGATTAACGGTTGATTTGAAAGTTTATTTGGCGCTGATCGGGATTGATTTGGGAGTTCAGTTAATTCCCAGAACCTAAATTATGATCACCTCGGGAAATATCAGCCCTTTAGATTGGTTCTTTAGTGATATCGATGTTCTTGATTTGTAACGGTTTAGCCTATTGCTGTCGAATTCCAGTTTTCGGTAGACATAAGGCAATAAGGTGCTTAGTAGATAAAATTCTACTTATTGATGCAAGTTTTTCTCTCATTTTATTCTATTTGAATTTGAACAAAATAGATATTTGACCTTGGCACATTTTTATTTTCAAGAAATTTTACCTCTATTTCTTCATTCATGAAATTCTTCTTGCCATTTACCCCATTGTTTTATTTCTATATATTCACCCGTATTTTAACGGTATTATGTACAAAATCGTTTGTCAGCAGGGGCTCGTTTGTATGTAGGAAAATTTCATACCAATGTTATAGATCATGACAGATTTTAGTCACTATAAATCTTCAATGCAAACATGTTGCGAGAACTGAAAATACCCGATGTGTGATTGTCTCTCTGTGAGGATTTAAAAACTATGAACCCCGTCAAACACTACAAAGCATACTGAAACCAAACTTTCATATAATATCTTACGACGAAAACGCACATTTCCCGTTCTTTCACATAATTTAATTGCTTTGAAATTTTACTGTCTGCCATGCCTGCTTTGAAGTTGTCCTTATTTAAAGGATTCGAAGCAACCTTGCATATCACAAATAGTGAAACATCTCTTCCAGAAGTATTGCCTATTTTGCATTCTAATGGAGCGGGTTACAAGTCGAAACTGAATTAATTTTTATCGATCTTTTGGTGCATTCAGCTCCGCCAACTGATGGCAATACGTTGAGTAAAATCAACGCTGTGAGTTGTAAACGCTCATGCTACATTAAAAGTTGCATGGTAATGTGTTTGTGTAAATGTTAATTTTAAATGTTGTTTTTAAAAGTTGAAAAGATAATCCCCACTAGCGACAATTGTGGTACTAAAATAAACAAATAGCATGATCTATAGCGACTGAATTGCTATTACCTTGATTATTTTCCTATGTACAGGGTGGCCGATTTTAATCCATCCACGGAAATAATTATTCAGGAAAGCCTTATACGAAAAAAGCTTAAACAAAACTTTTATGGCTCTATGGGGGACATCGATTAATGACCTTGACCTTGATGTATGGAATCAATGTCATTTAGAGGTTAAGTCAATTTTTTAAATAGAAACTCTTATTTTTGACTCCGGAAATAGAAAGAGCGCAAAATTTTACCTTCCGAATATCTATTTTGCACGACCTGTAGGGGTCATCAGAAGGTCAAAAGTCAAGCTAAGTTACATGTTATTTTTTATGAGTAAGATACCAAACTGAAATTTTAGCATATTACATTTAGTTTATATATGACAAGTTTTAACGTAATTCCCGATTTAGTTTTTGTGTCTGAAATATGGATTTGTTCTAAAGAATGCTGTGAGGTTTAGTTTACCGGTATGGAGGTGTTGGTGATTTTATTCGCAATAACATTGTAAATTTTTCAATTTAAGTTACAATTGGATCACATCTCGATCTCATGTTACTCGTTTAGATCTTGATCTTGCAGGGCGGAAATTAAATATTCATTTGTATCTACCGATTTAATAATGGGTCTATTAGCGGGTTCTGCGATGAGCTGAAAAATTTATTGGATACGCTTACAAAAATTAACGTAGCTATTCTGGGAGACATTAATCTAAATCTAAATGTTGTTCAATGCATCGTATGGTTACCAAACAATGGTAGCTTCACATGGCTTTATAAACTTTTTAAATTAACTTACTAGAAGCTAGCTCAAGGCTTCTTGAAACCACGTTTTCCTATTAGTAACATATCTATTCAATTTTCTGACCATAATTTGATCATAGTCGGTATATCTGCATCAATATTGAGATCAGGTACTGTTAATTATACACCAAATACATAACGTGCGAATTACATCAAACTAAATCACATTTTAAAGTTTGAAAATTGGAATTTTGTATATTCTCCATCCAAATGTAATCTTGGTTTTGAAAATTTTGTCAATATTCTACGGTCTCCCATGGCATGTGTCAATCTCTCAAAGCCAGTAGTAAGTAAAAATTCCTTTAAGTTCTCACCGATATTTATATTTAGAAGAAAATTAGCAAAAATCGTTTAAAATCAAAGCTTTCTACATCAAACGACTACAATTTTAGTGCTTGCCGCGTTGATTTATTTGTATTATTCGTTTTGCATAACTCCAAGTTTATCCCTTTGGTATTTAAAATTCAAATTTTTACAAATTAAATTGAGCTAAAGGCTCAATAAATCTAAAGGTCAAACCAATTCAACCTTTTACAAACAAGTTTTGATTAGAAAATGGGATCTTAAATAGTAATCTGATTTTTTCAGTCTTTCCGATACGATTCATTAATATCCAGATTTTTCTGTATTATTGAAATTGTTCGAAATCAATCGACATTCACATAGTATAAAGATTTTCCGAATTTTTCTGGGGTAATCGAAATTGTTCCGCGGTTTATTGTAGATTTCTTAAGTTTTTCTACATTCATAGGACTATTTGAGATTTTTAAAGATTTTCGAATTTATTCGAATTTTGTATGGCAATGTTCTGTGCTTAGCTTTGGGTTGTAAGGACTTGCAGAGTTACACATATAAATCTAAATGGTGATATTTAAAAGATTTTTTGAGATTATCCAAAAATTTTGATATTTCTCCAATTTTCTGTAGGTTATTCGAAATTATTTAAGAATGTTCATTTTTTTTACGTTGTATGGTGGTGATTAGCACGTATAGGATTTCCTTAATTTCGATTAGAACTCGTCTTAGCATAGAGTTGCAAGATATTTCGTTTTATTTGAGGCCATTCAAATGAATCATGTTCTGATTTATCTACTTAGTTTTCTTACGCATGGAACGCTCGAAAATGGAAACACATTTTGGATGAAGGGTATTTACATTGAGAACAAATATTCTGAATTTTTTCCAAAAAAATACCCTTTGTAATATCAAATTTCTAAGTAAAATGATTTGAGTTGAAAATCTTCGATAAGTGAAAGCTCTTAAAACATTTTAATGAAAGACAGAATTTATGGAAAGGTACAAAAATTACCGAGAAAGTATAAATAAATTATAAGCTTAAACCTCACTGAAAACAAAACCCTAAATTAATTCCAAAATACAACCTTCCTTTATAAAATCAAATTTAAAAGTCAAATGGATTGGTTTGAAAAGCTCTTAAAACTAAAAGCTCTTAATAATTTACATTGAGCACAATTACCGCCGCTGATGATGCAAAAGTGTGTCTCTATACATTTGATATTTTTAAGGAAATGAGAAAAACGAGCGAATTTGCCATAGTAGGTACACTAAAATAAGCAAACAAAATTGATTAGTTCTTCACTTTTGAACGTTTTGGTATCTCCAATTTAATTTAAGAAATAGCCAACTCTATTATTCTTACCAATAAACCAATAAGACGTTTTGACAAATTTTGTAGATACACGCTTTTGCATCGTCACCGACGCCATACTAAATCCTACTCAAAATTCCCCCTTATTTTATGAAATTTCGAAGTAAAATAGTGTGTTTAAAAGATTCAATAAGTGAAAGCTCTTAAAACTAAAGCTTTTGGCAATTTTTTCAAATACATAATTTATGCTCATAAAACATTTTATTAAAAATCAGAAATTATTAAAACGCTTAAAAATTCAAATTCAAAAAGCATGAATTAATTGTCAAGCTTAAAGCTTATTGAAAACAAATATCCCAAATTTATTCCAAAATCCGACCTTCTTTTAAACTATCGCATTTCAGCTATGTGAAAGCTCCTAAAACAAAAAGTTCAACATTTTTTGCAAATACAAAATAAAACATTTTAACAAAATTTTCGCATTATGAAAAGGCTCAGAAATGTTAAGTTCAAACCCAGAAAGTATAAATTAATTATCAATCTTAAAGCTTATAGGAAACAAACATTTTCAATATATCCCAAAATTCCGTTACAAAGGGTAATCTTGAGATAAATTGTTTAAAAAGTTTTGATCAGTGAAAGCTCTTAAAACTAAAAGCTCTTGAAACTTTTTACAAATATATATATTTTGCGCATAAAACGATGCAACTAAAACCTAATATTATTAAAAGTCTGAGAAATGTTAAGTTTAAAACCAAATACGTAGTATCAAGTTCAAATCTCATTGGAACAAATATTTATTCTAAATTAATCCCAAAATTTCGTATTTCTTTTTAATACCAAATTTCGGAGTAAAATGATTTCATTCAAAAAGCTTCGATAAACGAAAGAATATAATATTACCAAGTTCCCTAGTGAAATGGTTTGGTTTAATTAAAAGCTCTTGAAAATTTACACTGAGAACAAATATACTAAATTATCCCTAAATTCCGTTACCCTAAGGAAAATCGAATTTCTGAGTAAAATGGTTTGGTTTCAAAAGCTTTTCAAATTGAAAACTCTTAAAACTAATAGTGGTTGACATTTTTTACAAAATATAATTTATGGTTATAAAACATTTTATGATGGACGTATTTTTATCTGTTTTCGTAAGTGAAATTTTTATTATTTTAAACATAAAATTAATTAATATTAGTATGTGTTATGTTGTGCGTAGTTGATTTTAATTGGTTTGCTTTTCAAGAGTTTCAAAATTAAAATTAAAATTATAAGGATGAAATTTTTAAATATAAAAAAAAGCAAAATAAAAACTGTTATTTTTTGTATTCTTGATAATTAAAGGATTTTGGAAATCCACGATAATTGCCTGTACAGAAAAATACAGTAATTTCGGAATCGTGGAAAGAGAGAAAAGTGAAGTTTGAACATTACGAAAAAACGTGTTCAAAAAATAAATAACGGTACTGCTTAGGTACCGTTCGACAGGTATTTCACATCACAAGCACTTTTTGTATGTGATGGTGAATAAGTAAACAACATTTGGTTCCATTCTGGTTTGATTTAAGTGGCGTGTTGCTTTGGGTAAACATTTTTTCTCAACAAAAGAGTTTTATTTTGGTTATTTTCTGTGTTATCTAACATTTATATTAGTTTCTTTGAGCAAGGCTTGTGGAAGATATTTGTGTTGGTACAAAATATTTATGAAAATATATTTCTGTATATGTATTTCGTTGCCATAAAGGAAGAAACATAATAGAAGTTTATCGCGATTTTCCCATGTGATGTCTTACATCTCAATAGTTTGGCTGCGGCCGAATTCTCGAGTAAATCCGCTAAATTCAGTAAATCCATTTACCTTTTTTTGTGGAGAGTAAACGGAATTAAAATTAAATTAAATACTGAGAGCTTGGATTGGGATCTTAAATAAATTTCTTGATCTACAGATTGTTTTCAGATTTAAAAAAAATTTAAATTTAAATTTAAGAATGATTTGAAGTTCTCAACATTTGCTACGGTTAGTACAAATTTGGGTGACCGCTTGGGAACATTATGATGGAACGAAATCTCGCCCCTCCCAACCGCCGATGGGAATAATAGTGGAGACTAATACAAAATTAAATTAAGGCTTTTCAGATCTTGCGGTTGTAACAGGGGGACGCTGTATTAGGAATAATTGTGTTGTCTTGTGACGAAAACATTTTTATATTAAATCAGACAAATTTTTAACTTCGTAACTAATTTATTGTATACTAGCTGAGCCCGGTCCGCCTTGCTGGCCCTAAGAAAGTTTCTTGTGTTGTATCATTGTTTCATACTTATAACCTTATTGACCTACCATTGTCATCTGTTGACGATATAGTGAATATCTATCATTACCTGTAATTGTTTCTGGAATCAATTGCCTTGGATATCATTTACATAGAGCACTTGCCATCAATCATACATGGTTAATGTAAATTAAGTGTCCCAAATTTGTCTTTTCATCAGGAATGGGCAAGAATGAACCTGATATTATTGACCTTGCACTTTAAATGTTAAAGGGCTTTTCCCGCATGGAATTCTGTTTGTGACTATAAGAGTATCAGTAAAAAATAAATTGCCAGTGCCACCGGCCGGTGAGGATAGTCGCTACAATTAAGTTTTCTTTTAAGTCTTTAATTAGTAGCCTAGTGCCATTGCACATATTAGGAGGGCTCAAAATTCTTAAAAGCATGATAGGCGTACTGACTTTTAATGGTAGTTCGTGAGATGGCAAGCCAGAAGGATTAAGCGAATTTTAAAATTCTTGTGGATAGTGGGCTGCATCCTCGATATTGATGACTGTGTCAATCGACTTATAATTTTTCATTTGGCCGGGAACTTTTTGTATAATTAGATTGTTAATTTCATTGACAGTGTCGTTCCTGGACGATAATATTGCCCTTGAACACAGCCAATGAAAGTCTCTTTCGAGTAAATTTTCGAGGCTAGAATATACTGCATCTATCAGATGCTGCAGAAGTGAACTATCCGACCTAGAGTCTCATTTAGAACGATTTCAGCATAGTTAGTGCTCAAATTTGGAGAAGGAAAAACTCATTCCCCAAGTTTGGGCAGTTGTTGTGGGAAGTAGTTATACGAGTCTTCGCTAAGATAGGCTCTCATGTTAATTCGCAAGTTCAGGTTTTGAATGTAACTCCACAAGGTAGATGGTTTAATGGATGTTTTGATTATATCTGGACGCGCCCCTTTTGTAAGTACAGTAAGTGTTTGTCGAAAATCACCAGCAAACACAAAAATAACTCCTCTTATAATGGCGCTCGAGTCTCTAAGCTCCTTTAACATTCGGTCCACAGCTTCAACATGGGCCGTGTGACTCATGGTACACTCGTCCTTCATTATCAGTGACGCGTCATGTAACAATTTGCCAAGAGGCCCATTTTTGCGTATGGAACATACGGATTGTTGCTCCAGAAATACTGGTAATGGGCTCAATAGAGTAGCAGCAACACATGAAGAAGCGACTGCCAGGGCTATTTTTCAGATCGCCTTACCTGTGCTTTGTAGTAATAAATTGATGAGGAATGTCTTTCCTGTGCCTTCTGGGGCATCCAAAAAAATAGTTTGCCTTTATTCGCATCGCACCATTTCGTCAATGAATAGGAGAGGGTAATCCGAAATCACTTAAACTTTTGTCAACTTCGTTGTACATATCGTTATTGAAAGGCAAAGTAACATCCCGATTTTGCTCTCGAATTCTGTTTCCGATGTCTTAACAAAGATCTTCTTTAAAGTTGGCCCTCAATTTTAATGGCTCAGATGGCTGAACTCCCTCAGCTTAAATGGACATTGCGAAATGAAGCTTCTTTCAAAGTATTTTCCCAATGATTATCAGTTTCGAGCAAACCTCTACCTCGGCAAGCTGCTTGATACGTTTCTTTGACAACTCCATTTACAGTTTTTAAGTCCTCGAGTGGGGTTTGACTATGTACGTGCTGTAGTAACATTCTGAGATGAAAACACTCAGATTGAGAAGAATGTGCACCATATATTCTTCCCAAAGCAGAAACTTTCTTTATGCCTGGATGCCCATCTTATTTTTGACCGCACCTTCTTCTTGAAAATTTGTTGGTGTGCCCACGTATAATAGTGTAGGACTTCATTTTACAATAGAGTTTTTTCAAAATCGTCCGTGTTGCGGAGCTCGAAGAAACTAAAAGTGTAGTTTTGCGTGGGTTTTGGGTAACTTGTTGCGCCGTTCCTGCCGTGAAGTACACTCTTTGACAGTTTTCTAAGTGTACGGCCAAATGCACGACAGTAGAATACCGGCCGTGGATCGAAAATTCTAATATTCTCCAGACAGATTCTGATGTACTTATGTACCGGTCGTTTAAATAGTTTTCCACCTCGTCGTGCGGATCTCTGACGCGGAACGTAAAGCTTGGTCCGATCCTTTATTTATATAATTACACATGGGCATTCTCTGTCAAATAGGCCACCCCCTTGCACTGCGTCCTTGAATTTTCAAAATGACGGACCATATCTGCTAAAGAAGTCTTTAATTTTTAATAAAATTGATATAAAAACGTAATTTTAACTCTGTTAATTTACTCAAAAGTGTTTTTGGTGTCATAGATTATACATTTTTTATTAGTTTTTTACAGCTCCAAGATGGCGGATCCAAGATGGCCGCCACAATTGGTAAATCTTTCGACGTTCAGGAAGATCGTTAGAAAAATGCCCTAGAAAGTTTTCAGGGCCGCTGATCACGAATTTGAGGTCAGAATTTTAATATTCAAGATGGCGGACACAAGATGGTGGTCGAATAAGGCCGAAAGAAGGCTAATATTTTGACGGTTATAGAAATCAATCAAAACTCGGTATAGGGAGTTTTCGGGGTCGGTGATCATTAATTTTGGGTCAGAATTTGAAAATTCAAGACGGCGAACCCAAGATGGCTGCCATAAATGCCAATTTTCCAATGTTTATTAAAATCGATACAAACAGGATCTAGGGAGTTTTCGGGATACCAGAAAAGTACTAGATTCTTAATAAAAAGTGTTATTTTTAGATATTTTTTCAGAGAAGGGGCAGAGAAAGAAAAGTTTTTTGCATCGTATCGTAACTGGCAATGAAAAATGAATACGGTACGATAACCCTAAGCGTAAAATGTCGTGGGGTAAGCCTGGTCATGCTTCAACATCGTCCGCAAAGCCAGATATCCATGGTTTGAAGCTTCTCCTCTGACGGGGCTATAAGAGCAGAGACACGACAAGGTCATTTTATTATACACATTGCTAGACCAGATCTCACCCAACGTATTCACCGGGCATAGCCCCTTCGGACTATCACATATTCCGTTCGGTGGCACATGGCCTGGCTGAGCAGGGCTTCCATTCTCATGAAGATATTAAAAAATGGATTGATTCTTGGATAGCCTCTAAAGACGTCTCGTTTTTCCGACGTGGAATTCATATACTGCCAGAAAGATGGGAGAAAGTAGTAGCATGTGAGGGGCAATACTTTGAGTGTCCTATTCTTTACCATATGCTTTAAATAAAGCATTAATTTCTAAAAAAGACAGTGAGGAGTTATTAAAGGTCCCAATATATTTATTATGTTAGGTACTCTCTGAACTGCAGTTCTATAAGTTTTAAGTGAAATTTAAATTATTAATGATTACGATTTTCAGAAGTGCCCAGAAATCTGATAAAATTAGATTAGAAATAAGTTGCCATTGTGTTACTAACTATTGTGTTGCTTAAAGCTTGGTCGAACGCTGCAATCAATCAATCAAATGTATGGGCTGCAACAATTGTGTAACTGTAAATACCATTTACTTTTATTCTTGTCCTAAAAATTGCTGTTAGTGTGTGAATTAATCAAAGCCTAAACCGACAATTTTAATGCACCCTTCTTTAAATAATAAGAATAACCATCTTTAATATAATTAAGTATAGTCACAATGATAAAAATTAATTAAACCTTCCGAAATTCTACAAACATCATACCGCATCTGTTTTTCATACACAGATAATGGCAAAGTAAAACAGAAACGTTTACATTAAATGTTCAAACAATTTCAGCACGACTAAATTGTATCATCACAAGGATTTAATTCTTGTAAAATGTAAATATACCAAACCCTTTAAAAAGTTGAATGCCAAAAAATTAATCAAAATACAAATTTACATTGAAAACAATTAATATTCAGAATGAAATTGAAAAAGGTTAAAAAAAAAAGTTGAATTAATATCCACTAAGCAAACAACAGCTGAAATTTAAATTTTGTTCCGCGCCTAATTACCATTTCCTTTATGTACAAAAAATAAAGAAACATCTTTTGTTTCTTCCCATTTAGTGTTAGATCTCTTCTCTGGTATTACTTATGTATTATGTACATAGAAAAACAAAAACGGAAGCCTGCATTAATTAATGAATTTTGACCAAAAAAACGAAAAAAAAAAATTCTTTAAATTTCTGCCAACCACCTCCCCGTGGAAAGAAATACAAAATCAACAAACAAAAAGCACAACCGCACACGAGGTTTTGTCAAAACTTTTAAGTTATTTTATGTTTTCTGTTTATGTTGTTCTTCGTCGTATATTATATACATATCTATGTATTTATGTATTTTGTTCTTTTGTATTTTAGAATTTTATATTTCGGTTGGCAAAATAACAAATTTTTAATATTTATCGAAATTATAAATAATTTTTGCCTTTCTAAAGCAAATTTACATATTTTCTCGGGAAACACAAAATTGTTTGTGATGCCAAAAAAAAAGCAAAAGAAGAAACGGAGCCTGTGTTGTTTATTTCAATATTATATGTGTGTGTGTGTACGCGCGCGTTTTGCTATACATATTTTACTGTATGCTAACTATATGTATGTACATATGTATTTTATAAATGCGGTTAATTTCGTAAAACTCTTATTTGATAATCCCTCTAGAGATTATTATTTGTTTGAATTAAAGATTTCCCTCATAGTCTGTTCTGCAAATTTTAAATAACTTTATAAAAAATTATTAAAAAAGGAAAAATTATTGGTTGATAACTCTAATAACGGCTGAAATTGGTTAGTAACTCCAATAGCGGCAATAATAGCTGGTATTTACTGGATAAAGGTTTTACATTGATTAATTGACAGGCCAATAAGTGCACCCGATCGTGTTGGGGAAACACCTCACCTCAACACCTCATTTCTCTTAAATCTGAATTTCAACTGTGGTTTTGGCAGCATTTAATACATTTTTACCACATTTTGTGAAGCCTAAAAAGACCGCATTGAAAGTTCTAAATGAGGGTGGTTTTGGTTTGTATACGCCAAGTCGGAAACCCAAAAGAAGAATATCTCATAACAACTTTTTGTTAAAGTTAGACAAATTACCTATTCTTTTAAACGCAACAAAAAGTTGCGATTATTTTATAGATACTTGTGCTTTTGATGCATTAGCTCAATGGTTGGCTTCAGTAGCACAGCAGCTAAATTATCTCATTAGTGATGCATGCTCCGATGATGATCGGTCAAAGCAGCTCCTCCGCAGCATTATTAATTACAATTTAGAGCTTGCATATAAGATAGGGAAACACATTTTTTTTTACGGTTTTGGAGAAAAGAAAGACTGCACAAATAACATATTGGATGTAGCAGACAAGTTACTACCCAGTTTCAGCAGCCTTGCACTACAATTGAATCGTTTATTATTGAAAGGGCACATGTCCACTTTTTGTCAAAACTAGTTTTATGATAGTATTTAGCACAGAAACGTAAATACAAGATAACACTAGCAGTGTGACAAGGTAACACTATCATAGGCGCCCTTTCTTTAACCATATGCTATAGTTTTATGTTATCATAGAACGTATTTACGTGTCTGTGCTAAAATAATGTCATAATACTTATTTTGACAAAAAGTGGACATGTGCCTTTTCAATAATAAACGATTCAATTAGGAACTATCTTTTAGTTGATATGTGCAAGCTGGTCGACAAAGGTTTTAGAAATATAGTGCAATATTTGGATGACAGTTACTGCCCAAAACATCTGTGAAAGCGTATGATCAATTTTTCTTCAACCTGTGTGTGTGTGTGAATATCGAATAAAAAAAAATAAAATAAAACCTAAAACAAAACTAACACAAATGTATTTACACAAGCCCGCGGTTCACTTAAATGACAGATACTATAAAATAAATGTACATTGAATTCCGTCGGTGTGTTAGTGAATTTTATATTTTATGTCGTGTTTTATACGGCGACATCACTAACACTAATTTACCTTAATGTATATTTTTATATCAAATTTATAGGGACAGCACGGTTTGCATAAACAATTTTGTTGGTTTTGCCTAAAATTAAAACAGCAGCCGGCCCGGCATTTCAAAATCAAAGTGGACGAAATTATACGATTAAGAAAAATTCCGATAAAAATGAAACCAAAAATCACACACTAGCAAAACCAACATAAAGTTAGCAAGTGTAGGGTGAGTAACTACCTCGAATAAAATAAAATGGAAATATTTTTGAAACATAAACTAGCTGAGGTACCCGGCGTTGCCCGGGGTAAATAAAATATTTTTATTTTAGCAGAGAGAACCAAAATCTTTTTTTTTTTAAATTAACTCTTCAAAAGGTGGTAAAACATATTTTAACCCCCTCAATCAAGGAAACCGCCCCTTCGGATAAGAGTATGTACGATTAATTTCATTTATGCATTTATCTAAACTCAGTCCTGTATTTTTTTTTTTTTTAATTGAAATTTTAGAAAAATTATTGGAGGCACCTAGACTCAGGGGCTAGACCCTTTCGATAATACTACGAAAATCTGCTAATTTTCCTGTGAAACCACTATGCATAATTTAAATCTGATGTGATGAATAGCATGGAAACGTGTGAAGAGCATTTTCATTAGTAAAGACAGATAAATAATTTGTCTATCCCTCCCCTATTGCAATAATGTACTACTACCAAAATTTGCTTTACATGATTTGATATAAAGAATAAAGATGCACAGTTTACGTGCCCTAGTTTAACTCGGTTAGAAAACTTAATTCTATCAATTGCATTGGTGTAAACTTTGAAAAAACAGTTAAAAATTTGAATTTCGATTAATTTTCGAAATTGATATTTCGGTTTAAGAACAAAAATCCAAACAAAATATTTAAAATCTTGAACCATTAATTTTTCACAAATACATTGCCGTAAAAGTTGGAATTTAAAGATGCACCAATCATAACAGCAACGAAGCAAAATGGAGCGCTTAAGATTTGTGATGATTTTAAAGTCACAACTAATCTGCAATCGATAATCTGTAATCTGAATAAAATCAAGACAAAAATAATTTGTCGGGTTCACCGCAATGCTTGCTTTAACCCACATTGTTTGATTTTGGTCTCGGAGTTAAACACAAATTTTTTGCAGTTCCCACTCTCGGAATGAAGGTGCGTTCTCTGTACCCAATGAGAAGGATCGAGTGCTGTCAACCTGTTGGCTATAGATCTACCTACGATGCCATGTTGCCACTGTTAATTTCTAATTATTTGTAGGGGGTTGCGTCTCTGGGAAGTAAATATTGAATGTGAGCATGTGAGACAGAACTCCCATACCATAAGACCCTCATGATTCAGGTAATTGAGTTTTATGCTTAAAAAAAAAATCCTCAAGTTCTTCATTGTGCTTACATTCTTGGTTTACTTAATCGAAGAAGTTGGCGTATTCCTCGATGAGGCGTAGATTTACAGATGAACTCGCGTGTTGTCATTGAAATATGCTTGACATGCCTCCAAAGACAGATTTTGCGAATGATACCGTTACCATTAATAATCATACAATTATAACATCATACTTTCGTACTATCATACAACCACACCATATTATCATCATACCATTATTCCCCAACATCATATCATAATACAGTTAGCTCATCGTTCCATCAAGCCATTAGCCCGTTTTACCGACAAACCATTACACCATTACACCACCATAACATAATAATATCATACCATCACTCAATTGCACCATGTTACAATCGTATCTTGAAACCATCATACCTTTATACCATCAAAACCAACGCACCATCATACAAATATACTATGAAACCCTCATACCATCAAACCATCTCACCATCATGATACTATCAAACCATCATACCATCACACCATCCTTCCATCATACCATCAGCCATTGTATCATGTTACCATATCAAGCCTTCATTTTATCATACCATCCTTCCTTTAAACCATCATACCAATATACTCTTATAACCACAATCAAAATCACCATCATCATAATCATCACCATCATCATCCCACATTCCAATATCCAAAGAACCAAATATCACAAAATATCCAAAAATTAGCTCAATCGGTGAAGTTTTACAAATCCCCCTTGTAAATGGCACCTCACAGGGGAGCATGAGGAAGGGGTACCAATTTTTGAAAACTAACTCCCCTATGTTTTTTCTCGACTGCTAAAAAGTATTCGTGCAACATTTGAAAACAATCGCTCGAGTGGACCAAGAGCTTTTGTGGAACATACATACATACAAACATACATACATAGCTACTTTTCTTATATAGATATTGTACAAATATGATAATAAAAATTTGGAAATTATTAACAAAATATTTGCTCAAGCTGTTGCTGGGCTTGATCGTGAACTCGCTCGTTGTATTTTAATATTTTGTTCTGCTGCTCTAAATTTTTAAATATTTTGGTCAATTCAATATTTTTCCATCTATAAAATAAAAAACTTTTCACATTCCTAACGCAGTTTTCGCAATTACTTTCACCATTAAAAAATTCTGTGACTGCATCTAGTGCAACGCTAATTATTTGCCTAAAGCACACGTTTGCGCAACCATTTTTTCTTCGTTAATGGAAACCTCAACAGTATTGTTGAAACTGTTTGAACTGTTTTTCAACAGCAAAAATTTTCGTATTAGGTCCCGATCAAACTTCTAAATTTAGGTATGCCACTTCTGGCACATGGCACATTTTGGCTTCACTTTTTAAATACAAAGTCGATGTAGAATTTCTGGCTAGACTTCCATTTTTAAAAAAAAAAAAATTACTTCAAAATGATGTTCACAAACAAATTTTTTATTTGTGCCAAAGCATGATAATAAACCTAAATGACATTTTATAGCCCAAGTTTTAAACCGGCTGAAGTTTTTCACAGGAAATCTAATTTATCTACAACGAGGATCATCTCTACTTCTTGATTTGCCGGAGATTAAACTAGAGAATCCGTATTCCAAAAAATTAATAATTTGTGTAGGCATTTTTATCATAATTTAATAAATATGTAGTTTACTTTGAATGGAAAGCATTAAAACAATTATGAAATTCACACATACATTTCCCCCACTACAAAGAGGCCTGCTCATTCTAACCTATTGCATAATGATAAAGCTCTATTAATACAGGCCTGCAAAAATAGAGTTAACCATTTTTATTTTATTTTATTGAACAGTCGTAACCGAGTCCAGCCAAAAACACGCTTTTGACAATTTTAGGTTCGAATATCTAAAAAACCTGATGTGATACGGCTGTTAGAAAAAAATCCATGCAGGCCTGTGTAATTGAAATTGCATATTTTGGTAGACGCATAATAAACACAGAGTAAGCAAACGTCAAAGCTAAAGATACTAGAACAACCAGAAAGCAAATTTTTTTTTTATAAATGGCTTTATGAAAATAATATACAGGGTGAGGAAAAAGTATGAAAACCTCTAGAAATCTCGCAGAGTTGTGTCAAAAAAATAATAACCATGGTTAAATCGTAGGTAATTTTGAACAAGGAATTTAATGGTGAGCTTGGATGTGATCTTGAACCTCATCTTCAAGATGACGGCTTCTTCCTTATGACCTCCCAAGGTCACCTGAAGGAATGTAGATTTGTAAAGAAAAAAACTGGAAATCCCTAGAAATCTCGCGGGAAGGAAGGAATTCAACAATGAGTTTAATGGTGCCTTTGGATCTGACCTTGAACCTAATCGCTAAGGTCATTTTGAGGTCAATTCCATTTTTTTAAATGGAAACTCACCTCCCAAGGTCATCTGATGGAATATATTTTAATTATAAAGCTTATGATTTGCTATGAAAATGTATGTGGCAAACAGGATTTGGAATAGATTCTATGACAAAATATGATGACTTTGTGGATTAAGATATTAATTGTAGAAATATTGTATTTTTTGTATAATTTGTGAATCTTTCCAAAGAAATATTTCTAGATATGAAACGCGGAGTTACTTATTATTTACTATAATGCCATCTATTGGCTATTATTTGCATTATTCTATTATTTTATTATTATTTAAAATTTTAATGAAGAAAAGAGAAATATGTAAAAAATGTAGAGAGGTAAAAACTATCTTCCAGTATTACATGTAGAGTGAAATGAGCGTGTTTATTTTAAATAAAAAAGAATCTGTACTAAGGAAAATCCTAATTATTTTATTTTTACAAATCAGAAGTGGGATATACCCAAAATAAACGGCACTAGTTTTTTTTTTAAGTAAATAATGCCAATACAACAAACATCGTTTAATAATTTGCCGGTGGATATGCTAAATAATAGTATTGGGTCAAATTTTTATTATCGTCCAGGGAGTGCTACAAGGAATGAATGTCCAACAAGTCCTGGGCAATTTTAACAGAATAATAATGTGGTTCACCCACAATTTGGTTATGTTTCATCGATTCCTGCGAATTATCATCCGCAGTACCACGTTAATGAACAAGTAATGTACACTCCCGTACAGAATTTGATGTTGGAAAATAATAATCTACCATGCGGAAGTCGAAGTCAGATGGTGAGTGCTGATCTAGGTAATGTGAACGGTTTAAGTAATTTTAATTTTTCACCACGAGATATTGCAGACATGTTGACAATTGTGTGACTGTTAGATGTTGGGTGAGTGTCGTTGATAGATTAAAACCTATTTATAAATTGGATGATACAATCGTTTTGTACGCCACGGTTTCTAAATTGAAAGGCATTGCTAGGTTATGGTATCAGTCAGTGGCAGGTGTGACACATGGTTGGGTAGATTTTCGTGATGCCCTTATAAGAGAATTCGATAAACATCGGGATGTGGCTGATGTTCATTTCACATTCGCGTATCCTATTCGAAAAATCGCTAGCGAGATTGAGTTAAACGACCAAACGGTAATTAAGTATATAATATCCGGATTGAGTGATAGTGATGAAAAAATCAAATGTGCCTTAGCAATCCAGAATTTAAAATCAGTGTTTGAACTCATCGGTAGGTTAAAAAAATTTGAAAATATTGTAAATGTTAGATCCCACAACCCCACATATCATAATGAAATTATTTAGTGGTAATAAAAAGAGGGAAAATCGCAGATGTTTCAAATGTAATTCGGAGAATCATCTATCTCGTGATTGTAACAACAATAAGCCTAAATTGATATGTACTTTTTGTCGTGGTGAAGGTCATTATGAGGTTGGATGCCCTAAAAACTGAAGGATAAAGTCGATATAACTAAAACTGTGAATCGAGTCGAAAGTTGTCAAAACGAGTATTTCAAATCGGTCAATTTTAAGGGAATTAGTAATATTACGGCGTTTATATATTTATGGTCGGATTGCATAACAATGACGGAATCTCTAGCTAGAAAATTAGGATTAATTTGGCAAAACCAAAAGTGCTACAATGACTTTAGGTATAATTAATATTCAGATTAGTATTGCTGCCGTAAATATACATAGATGTCGACGCCCTAGTTGTAAGTGATAATAACCAACGCGAGCTATTGATGATCGGATGCAGTGCATCGGATCAATATGGTATTGTGGTCCTTAAAGCCAATAATCTTTTGAAAGTTTTGAAAGTCAGTAATGGTAATTCAATTTTAATGATGTAAATGGTCAGTTTAGTGTGACAGTAACCTTGAATATCGACAATCAGAACTCAACAAAAACTCCTAATTTTGACTACGTTAGCGACAATTCCAGTATTAATAATAAAGAAACCGCAAATAGTCAAGATGGTCCTAAACGAAATTCCGAAACAGACGTTTTGAGTGGTAAATCCAGAGACGAGATGATTCAATGTGATAGTAGTATCGAAAATATATTTAAATTTTCGGATGAATGTTTTGAGAACGACGAGGTAACCGATAGCCGACCGATAGACGAGGTAAGTATTAGCTGTACAATCTGTTGATAGATACAGCAAGATCAGTGACGATATGTTCAATGATTGTGTGAATTCGAATATTGCCGCAAGATTACGACGTGATATTAAGAACGTGATTTTGAGTTTCCGTGAATGCTTTGCATTGGATATGCCAGAAATAGGCAAAACGGACGGGGCAAGCATTAAAATTAATCTGAGCGATGGCAAACCTGTTTCGTGTCGTCTATATAGAATTTTGCATAGTCAGAGAGAGAACGTAAAGATTCACATTAACGAATTACTAAATTTAGGTATCATTAAACATTCTACTTCCGAGTACTCATCACCGATTGTTATAGTTAAAACGAAAAGCGACGAAGACCGCCTATGTATAGGCCTATATCAAGGATATAGGTTTCTTTTACCAAATATGGATGATTGTTTGTACCGGTTAGGAAGTAACAAATATTTTTCAGTTTCGAATCTGGCGTCTGGTTATTATCAAGTCCCTATAGAATAAAATTCTAGAGAGTTCACCTCATTCATGACCCCTGACGGGCAGTACGAATTTCGATGCATGCCGTTTGGGTTAGCAAATGCTCCCGCGGAACAAGTTTAATGAATTGAATGGTAACTGAACTAGGCGACAAGATTGTAGTATATCTGCTCAAAACGTTTTAGAATAATTGAAAGAATATGGCTTAACATTAAACTTCAGTAAACGCAAGGTTATGGTAGAAAGACTTGAAATTAACGTTAATGGTATAATGCCCGATAGAGACAAAATTTTATGTGTTGAAAGATTTCCCATCTCTAAAAACGTTCGTCAAATACGACAGTTTATCGGTTTATCCTCATATTTTAGGAAATTAGTTCCGAGGTTTTCATTATTAACGGAACCACTGACAAGATTGACTAGGAAGAATGTAAAATTTATTTGGCCCGACGAACAAGATCGTGCGTTTAATGAAATCAAGAATAAATTGTGTCAACGTGACATGATAGTCCTCTTTGATTTTAGAAAATCACATGAAATTCACACCGATGCAAGCGTCATTGGTCTCGGAGGTGTTCTATTGCAGAGTGAACCGAATGGAGAGCTGCATCCCGTATTGTACCTTAGTAGACAGATGACGGAATTAGAGAAAAGGTTTCACAGTTTCGAGCTCGAGGCCCTGACTGTTGTGGAATGTTTAGACAAGTTTAGATGTTTTGTTTTGAGGAAACCATTCACCGAATATAGGCAGATGGTGGCTCCGGCTACTCGAATACGATTTTGACACAAGTCATCGCAGTGGAAAGCAAATGGTGCGTGTCGAGGCGATGAGATGGTGAGTCGTGTTAATAAGTGACAAGGTAGGAAAGCGTAATTCAAACTAAAGTATGGCCAACACTAAAGAAAGTCGAGAAGAAAAATTGCAAGTTATAAAGGCAAAGGCGACGATTGTACGTGCAGCCGCAATCAATCAATTAAAGCGCGCTGAACAATTTATAGCGGATAAAGGACAAACTGCTTCGTTGCTAGAATTAGAAGCGCGGTTAGCTGTAGTGGAGAAGGCGTATCGCAGTTTTGAAGATGCTCAACTCGACCTTGAGTTAACGGAGGACGAAGAGAGGGATCCTAACGTGTGGTCGAATTTTGAGGAAACTTATTTGATGGTGAAACCGACACTACAGGTATTTATGAAAAAGTTACAAACAAATTCAACAGGGCATGTACATAATCATTCGGATAGTGTAAAAATTTTGGTGAAACTTCCTAAGTGCGAAATCACCCCATTTACTGGAGATCACAAAAAATGGTGCACTTTTTACGAGTCATTCCACAAATTAATACATAGCAACCCTACTCTTTCTGATATAGCCCGTTTTGAAAATCTTAAATCATTACTGTTAAATCCTGCTCTCGTTAACATCGGAGAACTATGCAGAGGCATTAACGCTGCTACAGAATGGTTATCAGAATAAAAAATTAATTTGCGAGGACCACATTCGGGAGATATTTTGCATCAAATCAATCATCAAACCATCCTCTGAAAATATTCGGCATCTACTCGATACCGTTAATTCAAATTTACGTGCGCTGCATTCGCTCCAACGCCCTACATCACATTGGGACGATTTATTAGTATATTTAATCTGCTTGAAATTAGATCCTGAAACGTTAGCAAAATGGGACGACGTAGCTCCCATCGAACGCATGCCATATCTCGATGAATTAACGAACTTTCTGAACAAACGTTGCCATGCTTTGGAAAGTCAAGATTCTCATTATAATAAACCCAATTCCGCTAATATGCATACACATGTACCTCCTACTCATAATCGCTCAACAAATCCTTCTCGGGTTTCACTGGAAATTCAAGCGAATGCAAGCTGCAATTATTGCAAAGGCTATGGTCACTTAATCTACAGGTGCCGAAAATTCATGAAATTACCAATTTCTGAGCGCAAAGCCGCAGTCACCCACTACGCGCTTTGCATCAATTGCCTTCGAGCTGATCACCTGTTAGACTCCTGTACGTCTAAATACATTTGTTTTAAATGCCAACAACAACATCATACGTTGCTTCACGAGTGCGCTGAAATAAATTCTGATCAGAATAATCACCCTCAAATTTTGCCAAATATCACAGGCTTGCAACCCTCGATCGAAATCAATACCTCAAATTGGAGAATTCCTAAAAACATTCGTCTAGCAGATCCGAACTTTGACAAACCAAAAAAGGTTGATCTATGCTCATCGGAGCCGAGTTGTATTTAACCCTGCTATCGATCGGCCAAATCGAGCTTGCTACAAATCTACCTCATCTACAAAATACGCAGCTTGGTTGGATCATATCTGGAAAAATAACTAATTTTACCTCTGATCAGTTATATTCACACGCGGCAACGATAACTGAAGAACCAGCATTAGACGATTTATTAGAGAAATTCTGGAACATTGAAACTGGAGCAATCGCAAAACGCAATTACTCGCAAATGGAATTAGCATGCGAAAGTCACTTTGCAGAAAACACTCAACGAGATGATGCTGGGCGCTTCATCGTCTCTCTGCCTTTGACTTGCTCAGCTACTACATTGGGGAATTCTCAAATCATGGCTACTCGCCGATTCCTGAACTTGGAAAAACGACTAAATAAGGACGGAAAGCTCAAGGAATCATACAGCAAATTTCTCAACGAATACGAAAGCCTGGGCCACATGGTTTCTGTACCAGAAAATGATATTGCAAGAATTCACTATTTCATTGCTCACCATTGTGTTTTTAAAGTTGACAGCTCCACCACGAAGATTCGCATTGTGTTTGATGCTTCTGCCAAAACAGACTCGGGTCAATCTTTAAATGATATAATGATGGTTGGCCCAGTAACTGAAAGCGATCTATTTTCTGTCTTGATTCGGTTTCGCACACACCGATACATTATTAGCGCCGACATTACTAAAATGTACCGCCAAATTCGCATGAAGGAAGCGGACACGCATTTACAATACATTGTATGGCGTAACTCTACAGAAGACCCTATACGTATATTTCGACTCACAACAGTAACTTATGGCATGGCAGCATCTTCATATTTGGCCACAAAGTGTTTCAATACATTGGCTGAAACTAATCGCTACTAATATCCTGAAGCATCACGCGCAATTGACCAGGATATATACGTAGATGGGCTACTAACTGGTGGCAATTTAGTCAATGAAGTCAAAGGAATTAAGGATGATATCGTTCGTATTTTAAAAGAGGCTGGAATATAACTGAGAAAATGGTGCAGTAATGATGATTCATTGCTTGCAGATATTAACAATACCAATCGAGAGCCATATGTCTGCATCGACAATTCTAACTATGTCAAAACACTCGGTTTATATTGGCTCACCCATAGTGATTAATTTCGATTTAAAGTAGCAGAAGTTGACCTTTCACAAAGAGAACCATCCTATCTGAAGTAGCACGCATTTTTGATCCGTTGGAATATACGGGACCCATGATAACGATGGGAAAGCCTATGGAAACCTATGGAAGATGAAAATCAATTGGGATGCTGCATTGCCGCAAAGTATGAATACAAAATGGCGGAGTGTTAGATCCCAAATGATGGAGCTTAACAAAATACTGATACCTCGATTCCTTCAATATGACCAGCATTCGGAAGCTCAACTTCATGGGTTTTCGGATGCTAGCGAATTAGCATATGGTGCATCAATATACGTCCGCTGCAAAAATAGGAGTGGAAAAGTCTCAAGCCATCTATTATGCTCAAATATCGGATCGCACCAACCAAAAAGATATCACTTCCAAGACTTGAGCTGTGTGCTGCTGAACTACTGGCCAAATTAATGGTGCGTGTTACTGCAGCGATGAAAATTCACAAACCTAAATTATTTTATTGGACTGACTCTACGATAGTGCTTTATTGGATCGCTCCTGAGTCTTCTCATTTAAAAACATTTGTGGCAAACCGTGTTTCCAATATTCAGTTATCCAGTAAAACAACCGATTGGTACTATATTACAATCAACAAAAACCCGGCGGACTTAATATCTAGAGGAATGCAGCCATCAGCGTTAGCTAGTTCGTCGCTTTGGTTCAATGGTCCAGAATTCTTATTGCATAATGACAGCTCATGGCCAAAACTAATTCCACGGTTTAGCGAAGACAATTCTCCAAAGGAAGTTCTTGAATTTAAAAATATAAAGTCTTGCTTGGTCACAGATTCCAATACTTCAGAATTTACCTACATGTACAATAAAATTAATTACAAACACAATTATCGATCATTATGCAACGTGATAAGTTTTATGCTACGATTTGCAAAGAATGCAAGATCGCCAAAGGAAAATAGGCGCCTCATGCCTGAGTTATCCATTAAAGAAAGAGAGTTTGGTGTGTCTGCCATCACGAGAATGATTCAACGAGAATCGTTTATCATTCGGGTTGGGGGCCGTTTATCTCATGCCACTCTTTCCTACTCAATTAAACATCCTATCATTCTCCCATCCACTCATCCATTTACATTGCTATTAATCAAACATTTACATATCAAATTTTTACATGCAAGCCCACAAGCTCTCCTAGCAGCTACTCGTCAGCAGTTTTGGCCTTTAAATGGGCGACACCTTACACAGAAGGTTGTCAGTCAATGCTTTACCTGTCGAAGAGTTCATCCCCAGAATACTGTTCAATTCATGGGATAATTGCCGGCCAGTCGAATATCTATGGCATCTCCATTCACCAACATCGGAATTGACTACTGCGGGCCTTTTTATATAAATGACAAGCTACGAGGAAAGAGGCAAAATGGATCAAGCATCAAAATGGACAGGTTGAACGATTCAGCCGCACTCTTCTGCATTCATTGAGAACTAAAAAATGGGAAGATCATATATCAGATATGCAGTGGACAATGTCTCTCCGACATGCAGTAACCAAAATTCCGCCTCAATTATTATTTTTGGGATATAAGCCAAAACCAATGACCAGTGATAAACTCACAATTCCACTACTAGATGAAGCCACCGATAGAAGTCCATTTGAATATGCACAACGCGACACAATGAAAGAAAAGGCATCGGAACGAATCAAGTTGAACCAGAAGCAGCAGCAAGTAAGGTCCGAGTTAAAATTCAAATCACCTAAGAAATACAAAGTGGGTGATAAAGTCATCGTGTTTCGTGAGCCGCCTTCTACGGGTGAAAGTAGGAAATTACTCCGCAGGTTTAGAGGACCGTAATATCATAGACTAATAAATACTATAGACATTGCATATCAGTAAAAAAGCAAAAAACAACAACAAATTAAGTTTACAGTAGATCCTCTCAATTAAATGCTTAAATAAAAGCAAAATACATATAACAATTTTATTTTGTAATCTCAATTCTCAGTATTGACTGTTTTCTCTATTTCTCGCTCTCATTTATTTTAACATCGAGTGTCGTGACTTTTGTAAAAATTGTAAAAAGGAATAAAAATTTATGAATGATAATGAATGAATGAGAATAAACATGCGAAATAAAATTAACACGTTCACGACCGAGGGGCTCAGGCTAGGGGTGCCCATAAACCACATGATAAATTTGCACAATGAGCTAATTGAAGCCTATTGGTAGAATAAATGGTTTGTGATGTTATTAATAGTATGACGCATATACAAATATTCCCCTAAACCGAAAAAAAATTGAAGAGAATCTTTAAACCAATATAGAAACTATAATATATTACTTACATAAAAAAGAACGACGCATATATGCGTCCCTGGTCTATGGAGAAAACTATAGCACGCATATATGCGTCCTATGGTCGTGAACGTGTTAAAATACAACCGAAAACAGGTGAGTTTGTTCATAATTTCTGTGCGTATTTATAACGTACATTATGGATGTAAAATATACATCGTAAATTGAATGAGCGCCGTAAACTGGTCTCAGCCGCTCAGCCCAAAAGTATCTTGAATGTGGTAAATTGTCAATATAAATAAGGGAAGAAGTATGTACATACTATTAAATTATAAAATATTAATTCATGCAGTAATACAGTTGTGGTTGTGCTGTATTTCCCGTGCTCGCTATGATTCAGCAGCTCCAGCGTATTGTGTAGGAGGATTCAGGCAATAATCACAAACCAAATTTTAGCATCAGTAGGTTTAATAAAAAATTAAAGAACTTGTATAATATCAACAGTTGGCAGATAATGTCTTCAATATAAATTTTTAAAATATGAACAATAACAAAAGTTTATATAAATAATTCATTTTATTAATAAAAACAATAGTTTACGCAGCTAATTTAACATTAATTTACATGAAACAGAACAAAAATATTTCAAGATTGCATAAAATATATTTAGTATTTCAGTCAATAAATTTTTTATCATTATGCATAAAATTATTAAAATTAAGTAATATTAAGATTTTATTATTTTAAGTTTGCGATGAGAATGAGAATTTTGATGAGTATTTGTTTTGTACTTTTTAGCATTCCACTTACTATGTTTTCTTAGTAGAACAAGGAGCATAAAATCAAGTAGGTCTAAATTATACGAATTACATGGATTCTGTTCTTCAAACCAAAACTTAAATTCCACATTATTCTTAGTAACTGCTATACAATTTTCGGATATAAGTAAGTGTTAACAAATGTTTGAAAACATAGTTATATGAAGTTTTGCAATTTTAAAAAATAATTCAGTTGGTGGATCAAGGGATCCAAATTGCGTGTTACACGTATAATTTTTGAAAAATATAAATGACTCATTTTTCAATTTAATTGATTCATCTTGTTTGATTAAAGTATTCCGGCAATTTAAACATGGCTTTTTTTAACATTTTGTAAGCAACATACCCTATAAAATATTTTAGAGATGAATCATCTATTTTTTCAATCTGACTATCACAAGGAGTTTCGATTATAACAGTATCTAATTCGTCTTGTTCAAAGGTAGTATCATCGAGGTGTAATGCAGCTGTGTTCAGGAAAGTTCGAAAATTCTGTTACCAACAGTTCATCTTGATCTGCTTCACAATTTGTTAAAAGCGAATTCTCCAAAAATTTCATTGTTATAATTTTGGCGGCAAGATGGTTAAAATCATAAATGCAAGGATTGTTACTATTGCCACTCCGTTGTCTAATTAAACCAAAAAAATTTTCAATCGGGTCTTGATTTACTCGAGATGTCAAAATATATTCAACATCCGAATTTTGAATTAATTGTTTTAACATTAATAATAATCCTCTAATTGTTTGACGCATTCCAGTTAAGCAATATATAGGTTGTTTTTTGTGCGGCTTGATGTTTTGGAAATAATCCAACATCATTTCCAAATTATTGTAAATAGGATTATTTAATTGTAATCCGCATTTTTGAGGATTTCGATGGAAAAGGTTTCTACTATTTAAATTATCGAATAATCTATCGATTTTCTCTATAAAATTCGCCGTTGAGAGATCAAACTTGCTGCAGTTATTCGAGAATGTGCCGAACTCATACATGGTTTTTATGCCGGCGGCTACTGTGCGACTTAATGCTTGCGTTGCTAGCTTTAACCTCATTTTCTCGAAAGTGTTAGGATAAATATGACGAGATGTCAATTTTGGGCATAATTTTGTGCTACAATTTTGTTCATATTCGAATAGTTCTTTTCAAATAGACCAACTGGCAATTCCATCCGAAGTTTCTAAGTCTCCACTTAATAAATTGTTTCTGACCGACTTGATCAAGTGAGGTGGATCGTATAGCGCAATAATTTTTTGTTTGTTTATTTCAAAATAAGGCGTAATCTCAGTCACTCCGAGTTGGCTGTAACATTTTCGATTGTTTGGACCCTGATCGCACACAATGGCTATAACCTCGAGACCAGCATCAATCAAAACTTTAATAGTGCTTAAAAGAACTTCAGATAATGTTACCCCATCCATATTTTTTTCTGTAGCATGATACGAAATCATGAATTTGTAAGGGCTTAGTAGCCCGCGAATCATGAAAACAGTTAAATATTTTGCTAAGCTGCCGAACCTATCATTATTTATTTGGCTGAAACCATCGCAAACTGGATCGTACTCTAAGTCCCGCCGAATTGAAACTTCATCGAAAATTAAAATGATTTTTTTTGACTTTGGACACAGAAAAGAATGAACAGATATGGAAGTTCCATGTCAAGTATTTACATAGAAATATTCAATCAAAAAAATGTATTCCTGCTCTAATCTAACCAGTTAAGACAGAGACAATATAATTCAATATTACATATTTCGCTTCTCTTCTTTTAATAAAAAACAAAAAAGAAGAGAAGCGAAACATATTATTGTACATATTATATTTTCCCTGTCTTAACTGGTTAGATTAGAGCAGGAATACATTTTTTAGATTGAATATTTCTATGTAAATACTTGACATGGAACTTCCATATCTGTTCATTCTTTTCTGTGCTTTGGATCCATACTTTAAATTTAAATTTTTAAATTTTTTATTAATGTCCACCGGCATAACGACGATTTGGATGGCATTTGGAAATTTAAAATTTCCCTAAGAAAATTATAACACGTAGGTGATTTAAAATAAATTTGTTGAGCTAGTTTTTTCTGTTCCATCGGCCATTCTTTAGGTTTTTTGGATAAAACATTTTCCCAAACTCCTTTGCATGTGAGCTTAAATTGGGCAAGGATTCTATGTGTATGGATAGGGACTGTTTTCGTAGCTGATTTATTTTATTCTTGAGACGTTGCATACTAAGACGATTAAAATTAAAGTTTTTTTTTCGTCCAAGCACGATTTTGTCTTTTAAAGATTGAATTATTTTTGCGGATTCCTCATACTTCCGTTTATACTAAAAACAGTTTTTTATGTTTACTAAGCAATTATTGCACGATACTGCTATATTTTCTTTTTCAGTCATTAAAGTAGAAGAAATTTTATCATATTTGTGGAAGGTAGAAACCATAGCTGAACTGCAAGCATTATCTATGTGTTTCATTGAATAGGTTTTTATATTTTGAAAACGTTCCGGAACTTCACCGTCAGTTTTCAAGTCTTGATATTTTAAATAAAATTCTGGAACTGATTTCTTTTTAAGCTTACGCTTTCCGATTAATTCAGGATTGAAATGTTTTTCACAAACCTGCAGACTTTTTGGTAAATCGCTCTCGTTTAAACCACATTTGGCAATCCAAACATTAAATAGATCTTTATCCGAAGGAAAAGCAAAAAATTTTGTTTCAGGATTATTTCTTCTAGAAGCCGTACATGAACAAACCGCGCATATACATATAATACATTTATAAATGTGATACAGAAATATGCAATTATTGAATTTAAAGTTACAATGTTATAAAAGTTTGTGCAAAAGAAACATGGCCGAACTATTACCAAATTCTCCCAATTTTCAGTTTATCCCAAAATTACGCCTACTTTTAGATTTTACATTATAACAGCCAGGGTGGGAATGATTTAAACCATTTACTTCGGTCTAAAAAGACCAAAGTATTGAAATCCTGTCAAAAATGACGAAAAATTTGGTTGGTCCAAAACCACTTTTCTCGACGTTTTGAAAGTCCCTGAGTCTGGAAAAGCAAAAAAAAAAAAAATGTCCGTCCGTCTGTCTGGATGTCTGGATGTCTGGATGTCTGGATGTCTGGATGTCTGGACCCATGGTATCTCGAGAACGGCTTGTACGATTTGGATTTTTTTTTCGCCAATCTGTTTCTATGGTCAAGGCGGAGATTTGAAAAGCTTTTGGAGACTGTACGCCAAGGGGGTGGGGTACCTGCCATACGAATTGACCCAAAATAACTGCTTTTATAAATATTTACGATTTTTTTTATACATATATGCTTATTTGATTATTGAATTGGGCATTGAATTTGGCATTGAATTGGGAATTGATTTGAAGATTAAATTAGGGGTCAATTTGCGCGTTGAGTTGAAGTTGAGTTGGAGTTGAGTAGGGGTTGGATTTGGATGTGGTGAATAGTTAACAAATTTTTTATATGATGAAACTTGCCTATTTATCAACCGATTGCGATGAAATTCGACATTTGTATTGGAAATGGGATTCTAAAATGATTTATGGATGAAATTCTGGGATTTTAAAACGATTTCTAGATGAAGTTCTGGAATATTGCCAAGTATGATGGAACTTGTCTATTTATCAACCGATTATTATGAAATTTAATATGTGTGTTAGAAATGGGATTCTAAAATGAGTTTTGGATGAACTTCTGGAATATGGCCAAGTAGGATGGAACTTGCCCATTTCTCAACCGATTGCGATGAAATTCGACATTTGTATTGGAAATGGGATTCTAAAATGATTTATGGATGAAATTCTGGGATTTTAAAACGATTTCTGGATGAAGTTCTGGAATATGGCCAAGTATGATGGAACTTGCCTATTTATCAATCGATTATTATGAAATTTAATATTTGTGTTAGAAATGGGATTCTAAAATGAGTTTTGGATGAAGTTCTGGAATATGGCCAAGTAGGATGGAACTTGCCCATTTCTCAACCGATTACGATGAAATTAGACATTTCTATTGGAAATGGGATTCTAAAATGATTTATGGATGAAGTTCTGGGATTTTAAAACGATTTCTGGATGAAGTTCTGGAATATGGCCAAGTATGATGGAACTTGTCTATTTATCAACCGATTATTATGAAATTTAATATGTGTGTTAGAAATGGGATTCTAAAATGAGTTTTGGATGAACTTCTGGAATATGGCCAAGTAGGATGGAACTTGCCCATTTCTCAACCGATTGCGATGAAATTCGACATTTGTATTGGAAATGGGATTCTAAAATGATTTATGGATGAAATTCTGGGATTTTAAAACGATTTCTAGATGAAGTTCTGGAATATTGCCAAGTATGATGGAACTTGTCTATTTATCAACCGATTATTATGAAATTTAATATGTGTGTTAGAAATGGGATTCTAAAATGAGTTTTGGATGAACTTCTGGAATATGGCCAAGTAGGATGGAACTTGCCCATTTCTCAACCGATTGCGATGAAATTCGACATTTGTATTGGAAATGGGATTCTAAAATGATTTATGGATGAAATTCTGGGATTTTAAAACGATTTCTGGATGAAGTTCTGGAATATGGCCAAGTATGATGGAACTTGCCTATTTATCAATCGATTATTATGAAATTTAATATTTGTGTTAGAAATGGGATTCTAAAATGAGTTTTGGATGAAGTTCTGGAATATGGCCAAGTAGGATGGAACTTGCCCATTTCTCAACCGATTACGATGAAATTAGACATTTCTATTGGAAATGGGATTCTAAAATGATTTATGGATGAAGTTCTGGGATTTTAAAACGATTTCTGGATGAAGTTCTGGAATATGGCCAAGTATGATGGAACTTGTCTATTTATCAACCGATTATTATGAAATTTAATATGTGTGTTAGAAATGGGATTCTAAAATGAGTTTTGGATGAACTTCTGTAATATGGCCAAGTAGGATGGAACTTGCCCATTTCTCAACCGATTACGATGAAATTCGACATTTCTATTGGAAATGGGATTCTAAAATGATTTATGGATGAAGTTCTGGGATTTTAAAACGATTTCTGGATGAAGTTCTGGAATATGGCCAAGTATGATGGAACTTGCCTATTTATCAACCGATTATTATGAAATTTAATATGTGTGTTAGAAATGGGATTCTAAAATGAGTTTTGGATGAACTTCTGGAATATGGCCAAGTAGGATGGAACTTGCCCATTTCTCAACCGATTACGATGAAATTCTACATTTTTATTGGAAATGGGATTCTAAAATGATTTGTGGATGAAGTTCTGGGATTTTAAAACGATTTCTGGATGAAGTTCTGGAATATGACTAAGTATGATGCAACTTGTCTATTTATCAACCGATTATTATGAAATTTGATTTGTGTGTTAGAAATGGGATTCTAAAATGAGTTTTGGATGAGGTTCTGGAATATGGCAAAGTATGATGGAACTTGCCCATTTCTCAACCGATTACGATGAAATTCGACATTTGTATTAGAAATGGGATTCTAAAATGAGTTTTGGATGAAGTTCTGGGATTTTAAAACGATTTCTGGACGAAGTTCTGGAATATAGCCAAGTATGATGGAACTTGTCTATTTCTCAACCGATTATTATAAAATTTGATTTGTGTGTTAGAAATGGGATTCTAAAATGAGTTTTGTATGAGGTTCTGGAATATGGCAAAGTATGATGGAACTTGCCCATTTCTCAACCGATTACGATGAAATTCGACATTTGTATTAGAAATGGGATTCTAAAATGAGTTTTGGATGAAGTTCTGGGATTTTAAAACGATTTCTGGATGAAGTTCTGGAATATAGCCAAGTAATATGGAACTTGTCTATTTCTCAACCGATTATTATGAAATTTGATTTGTGTGTTAGAAATGGGATTCTAAAATGAGTTTTGGATGAGGTTCTGGAATATGGCTAAGTATGATGGAACTTGCTCATTTCTCAACCGATTATAATGAAATTCGACATGTGTATTGGAAATGGGAGTCTGAAATGAGGTTTGGGCGAAGTTCAGGAATATGGCCAAGTATGATGGAACTTGGCTATTTCTTAACCGATTATAATGAAATTTGATATGTGCGTTGGAAATGGCAATATTTGATATGTGTGGAATATGGCCAAGTAGGATGGAACTTGACTACGCCTTAACCGCGGGTATCATTGTGTTAGACATGTGCGTTGTAAATGGGATTCTAAAATGAGTTTTCGGATAAATTTCTGGAATATGGTCAGTTAAACGGTTAGAAGTATCAGTATAATTTGTTGTACTACTTTCGGTATAAAGTTCTAGAATACGATTTTTCGTTTTAAATTGGATGCCTGTACCCATGTTGAAGCTTTTGACCTGTTTGGCTGTTGTTGTATAAGTAAATATATATTGGTTAAAATAGAAATCAATAATGTCAAAACAGTCACACCAACTTTATGATATTATTGAAGATACCAAAGACCGAAGTTCTGATCACCTCGTGAGGTTTCAGCCCTTTATATTTTTGTTTTGTGCTAACAAATTTTAAATGAAATAAAACAATTTTTTTTAGTATAATTTTTGTGAACATAGCTTCTGTTAAAGAACTACTTTTAAACTAAAATAATAAAATTTATATTTTATTTTAGTGAAAAATACAGTTTTAAATTCTATCATACAATTCTATTATACTGAATTCTTATTAAGCGAGTGGATCAAAAAAAGACGCCATTTGGTCAAATTATACAGAAATTGGGAAGATTTTGCAAGGCATTGTGCAACGACTCAAAACCCAAATTGCAAAATGTAAAATTATTGACGAAGAAATGGAAACAAATAATATGTCGGCTGCATTATGCAGCACCCCATCACAACCTACAATCAATGTAGCAACAAATTTACCAATTTCTAATGCTGTCTCAACAAAATTTTAAAATTCCGTCCCAAGTAAATTGTCACAATTGGAACAACAGAACAGCAGCACAGAAAGAAAATTTGGATCACAGGTTGCTCGTTTTATTTTTGCAACAAATATTTCATTCAGAACGGTCGAGAATGAAGTACACCAATACCTCACTTTGCGACGGTAATTCGTTCCATAAAAATGCGTCTTGTAAATAAAATTGCAACATAATGACATAACCTTGACGTATTTCCAGAACAAAAACTTTTAAGTAACGATGCAACAAATAATTTAAGCGATGCAAAACTGAAATTTGGTAGTAACAAATGTACCGTCGCAATTCGAAACGTCGCAAATCGAAACGTCGCAAATCGAGGTATTGGTGTATTTAAAAATGTATGTAAGGAGCTATCTATGGCCGGATTGTCATCCGCCAAACTGCAAACTATAGGTGGTAAACTTTGAAGATGAACACATCGATTTACGAGAAAAGTACTTTTCTGCTCTCAGATTATTAGGTACATTTTTAATTGTGACTTTGGCTGGCGTTTGACGGATGGTCAAATATCCGAAATTAAGCAACTGTTCCTGTATAATTACAGAAAAAGGCGAAGTCATTTTAGTTACTCTTGATAAGTAAGTCGGGCATGTCTCACACAAGCGATAATCAATTGACAGTTTCGTAACCGACAATGCTAGCAACATAAACAAGATGAAGAAACAAATTTGTGAAGCTGCCGAAAATGAAAGTATTATTATATATGGATGGCCCGCCAATATATTAGGCTTATTTGCTTTAGACGTAATTGGTAAACCTGACTACAAAATAATTTTAGATCAAATAACAAAAATATTGAAATATTTTCGAAATCACCATTTACCCAAAGCTTGGTATGAGCAGGCGGGAGGGTCTGCTCTGGCACAGCCTTCGGAAATCCGATGGAATACTTATTGCCAGTTGCGACATACCTAAATATTTATATGTTCTCTTATTTACAGAACTAGTTTATATTAGCAATAGTATCCGAGCAAAACCTAGAACACTTCAGCTTTGATGCAAATATTGGTAAATTGGTCTTGAATATAAGCGTCAAGGGAAGAGCGGAAGACTTTCTCAAGTTTTCAAAACCCATTTCCAAAGATATTTACACTTGCCAAGGCAATAAGACAAAGTTATGTAACAGCTTACTTGCCTGGAATGATTTAGAAATGGAGTTTTTACTACCTGGCAAAGGAAAATAATACTACAATTGAGTTACTAGAAGAAAATTTCAGCTTATCGTCCATGGTATTTTTTTTTAATACAAGGCCAATTTCCTTTTAACTCGTCTAGATCGGCCTGTAAAGCATCAATTATAGAGGCGATGACAGGTTCAGAATGGTGGATATCCCGAAGATCAGTTTATCCTAATAAAATTTCGAAATACAATGTAAGCCAAATCCACAAATTTGCAGCAACAGTATGTTGGCAGTGAACGAATATTTTCAAAATTTCAAATTTTTTTCAATATTTTCAATATTTACAAAAATATTTTAATAAATTTAGAAAAATTATCTAATTTAATACAAAAAGTTGATTTAAATCAAAAAAATCAAATGATTTGTATTTTTTCAAAAATACATGATTTTTCCCACCCTGATAACAGCACATCCTGTTTATGTTTTAATGTGTTAGTAGTATGCTGTTTTTGCACCATTTACAAAGTATTGATATCCGACTTTAATTCTAAAAGCCATAATGGAATTCTATAATTTTCATCTTAAATCCTGGAACATGTAGTTCCAGGTAAAATAGAACTGCACAAATAATTATGATTTTTACGTTAAACGGAAATTTTCTAATAAAAATCTGACCTTATTTCCTACAGCGACAAGCAAAAATGATGACCCTTTTTTTAACCATATTTTGGCAGTGACTGTAATGTCGTTTATGAATTGTGTATACTGATTGAGTTGTTTAAAAATGGGCTATGTTGGTATGTATATGTCGGCGGCAGTATGAAGTTTTGAGAATGACCGTTGCGATACATATAGATACCCGTAATTATTGGATAACTCAATTTATCGGAATCAAAAATGTCCACACTAAAATCATAAACGGTATATTCAGGGTGCACTATATTATCTTACAGCAAGATAGATATCTAAATCCATTGCCAAAAAACAAAAATATGGTTTGAGAATAAAAATTTAAGGGAACTCAACTAGCCTTCTCAATCACCGATCTTACATCTAATTTTAAGGATAATTCTCAAACGACTCATACCACCGATCTACCATAAATATTGAACAACTAAAGGATTCCACCGCGCCGGTGGCACAGTGGTTAGCATGCTTGCTTTAAGCTCCGGAGGTTCCGGGTTCGATTCCCGGCGGGTGATGAAAAAATCACGGCTGGTTAATGTTGGATCAATGAATTAATCACTCATTCCGTTACAAAAAATGATTATGAAACTTCAAATGAAGCGGTCAAATCTCTCCATGGGATGTAGCGCCAGCGAAAAAAAAAAAAAAAAAAAAAAGGATTCCACTGCCACGATAAATTTTCAAAATTTGTCAAAAATTAGTGACAAGTATGTTGAAGCATAGTGGAGAGGTTTTGAAAGAAAAAGGCAAGGTAAGCGAAACGTTAATTGATATTAATTGCAGGCATGCAATGGTCATCACACAATATTTTAAAATGTAAATAATTAATATCTAATCAAATAATAAAATTAATATTATTTTACTTAACTAAAGAAAGAAAAGTAATTACTACTTATGTTATTCGTTTCCACACTTCCACAGTCGATCACTCAAATCAAAAATTTAAACTAAACTAAAACAAAAAGAATATAAACGTTATTTGTTTTGTTTGTATTCCCTTGATTTGCTGTTGTTGTTATTGTGACGAGTAATAAATGAGAATATTTTTATGAGAGACATCATGATATAATAATACAAGATAAAGTAAAAGTACTTTTTTTCTGGTGCGCCAACATTTTTTTCATTATAGAAAAAGTACTGAAATAAAGCAAAAATGAGAAAAATATTTCAATCGTCAGATTGCTTTTGCAATCCAAAGGAAGAGGAAGTGTACATCAATTTCTATTCATTTTTTTTTAAATATATATTGTGTTTTTATTTAAAAAAATACATAATCAAATATTTTAAAAATCGACGAATAGCCTAGACAGATTGAGGTTTAATAAAACCGATATTGTAAATTTTTTGAGTTTCGTCGTAGTATGTTAACCTCGATTTTTTGCTAAACCCATTTTTATATAATGAATTACTTATTCAACAATATCAAATTATTTTATTAATAACTAAAAAATATTTTGTATATAAAAAAAAACTATCCATAAAAAAACACGTCCTCTTTGATCTTCATTATTGTAATGACTGTCGGTCGCCCATCGGCTGATCGGCTCTAGTAATCGTATAAAAACATAAAAAATGAAACAAAGCAAATAAGCAATAAACAAAAATAGAGATAGAGAGGAAACAAAAAAATATTGGCGCACCAGCGTGTTTTAGCTCTCTCGTGTTTACTTTATCTTGTATTATTATATCATGGAGAGACATGAGAGATTTCGTTTTTTGAATATTTCATTTTACGTTTTTCTTCGTTCGACTATATTGCACATTACTACCCCTCGACTTAAAATGCCTACCTCCATAGTATTTTAAGCAGTTTGTTCTTGACGAAATGTCTGTACATTATTTTGTTTGAGGTAATATATTACAAAAGTTATGTTCGGAGATTGATATCGAGTCGAAGAGGTGACAAATACTGATGGTAAGCGGAGATATATTGGAATGGTACCTGTCGATCATTTGAGATTAGTCGGATCACCGGATATTGTTTGCATTATTCTATTATTTTATTATTATTTGGTAATTGTAATGAAGAAAAGAGAAATATGTAAAAAATGTAGAAAGGTAAAAACTTACTTCCGGTATTAAATGTAGAGTGAAATGGACGTATTTATTTTTAATACAAAAGATCTGTACTAAGGAAAATCTTAATTATTTTATTTTTTACAGATATAACTAATATTGTTTACTGTATACATTTTGGACCCTAAACTTCACTAGAACTTATTAATTCATCTGCATTTGGCAATATTACCTGCAAAAAAAAAATATCTAACGTCTATATTAAGCCTAACGTGAAATTAACTTCAATGCTAATATTTTTCAGAAACAGTCTACAATTTAATAATTTTATTTTATTAGATTTTTATTATTATATTACGTTCGCAGATAAAAAGAATAAAAAAAAATCAATATATCTAGAGGTTTTGTATAAGAAGAAAAGAAGGGTGCAAGGAAAATTGTTCAAATTTATTTTTGTTTACTTTAAAGTACAAAAATAATAAAGGAAATAATAAGGAAAAATTATTGTTACGAATTTTTTTTTATTATATGTACTAAGTAAAAAATAATAAATAAATATGTTTAGATTACAAATAATGGGTTTCAAAGGGCGAACCCAACCTAAACTGGGAAAATATACTCCTACTTTTACAAAAATACTGCGCCAACATAAAATATAAGATATAAGAAAGCTTTGGTATTTACAACCTGAGTAAAAAAAATGTCTTAAGGAAATATTAAACAAAATAAAAAAAAAACAAAAAATACAAAAAGGTTGTTGAACATATTGGAATTTTTTTTTTTTTTTTGGTTGTTTGTCGTATTTACTTACCGAATACTTTCAGTTCGACTACGCGGTGAATAGTCCTTTGAATGACTAAATCCCGTTTGTGTATATCTTAAATTACATAAATAAAAATATAAAAATAATCTTGTGATTTGGTTATGGTGCGCATATCGTAAATACGGTTTAAAATGGAAAAGGTTAAAGGGGATACGTAAATATACGAGTGTAGGTATATATGATTGCTTATATTCTGCTTGTTTTCATTTAATATTAAAATGCCGCAAACGATTAAAGTTACATCATATCAAAGAACAACTGTGCGGTTTCATCATCGTATTTCATAACTCTCGTCATGTGTATACCATTGGGGGGGTGTTTGATACACAATACAAATACGTTAAAATAATAATTCATCATTTTCTTGTAAATTTTCAAATTAATTTTTCATTTTTCATATTTGAATGGGGTAGCCCGTGTAAATATAATCATTGTACCACACAATCATAATATTTGGTTGATTTTTTTTTTCATTTTAAAGTACTTGTTTGTTATTTTTTGATGTGGTCAACATTACAATAACGATAAAAGCTCAAACATACCAAAAATATCATCACCGAAAAAAAAAATACAATTTATCCATTTATATCTCGCTTGTGTGTGTATATGTATATTTGACTAAATAAATATGTACTGTACATCACATTTTCCAATTCAATAAACATTTTCGATGAATTTTACTCCATCATTCAATTCCACAGATAACAGGCAAAAAAAAAATCAAAATCACAAAACAATAAAATGTTCAAAACATTAAATTAAAGGAAAGCTTGTTAAATAAATCTATATTGTATACATAGATTATGTTACATTATTCTCTTGGGGGCCGCAAAACATAAAAGCCAATTTAAAAGCTCATTCATATACATATAGGTACCTAAAACAAAACAATTTCCATATAACATGATAAAATGAAGCTTTTTTCTTCCCCGTCTCCTTCGACTTAAATTTCAAATCTCAGCTTTAAATTTATATAATTCATAGTGTTCATTCAATATACCCTTTTCTCCAATATTTACAAAAGTTTTACTTAAAGCAATATTTATATGTAATCGTTTTGAAATTTAATTTAATTTAAGTTTTGTAAAATTTGCTAGAGTTTGAGAAAAAAAAAGTAAAATAAATGAAACTCAATTGAAACTCGTACATGAAATGGAAAAATGGTTGATTAAAAATAGAAAATGATAATAAAAGCTTTGTTGCTTATAAATTATATTAATTTTATATTTACCTTCGACTACGTTGATGTAATTGTCCTAGACGGATGTTACGCTCGTCACGCCACCGATCGATACGATGGCGTAGGGCTAGTCGGACTTCTGAATTTAAAAAACAATAAAATAGCGAGACTGATAAGCCCTGGAAACGAAAAATAAAAAAAAATAAAACAAATTATTGTTTTGACATGGTTGACATTTATGCTAATTAAAATTAAAATTCTGGGAACATTTTCAAGTACAAGTTATGTGACCAAAAAAATTCTAAATATACGATTGGGAAAGGCCCTAAATTTATATATGAGTGCAGTACTAAATCAGCCAACAATTGCCGGATTGACCACCAGTGTGACTTGATCACTGTGATCGATCAAGCAATGGCTATAAAAGCCAACCAAGAACCGATTGATAAACCGATTTGTTCTGAATCCTTACGATAGTCGAGGTGGATATAATAAGAATGCGGTCATTAAATTATCTAAACAAACCCACTCCTAAAAATATAAAACTTGTAAAATAAAAATAATAAACTTAAAATTTATAATGTTTTGGAAAGTTCAATTTTCCCACACATTTTTATGGAAATCATACCGTCGTCTAACAAATTTTCACCGAATCAAAATTGATACTCATTACAGGATGTAATCGCATTACATCCTGTAATAGGTATCAATCAATATGATGGTAAGAAGAAAGGACATCATATAAACGAATGTTTTAAAAAGAAAACTTGCAATCCAGTTCAGATATTACAAAAAATATTGAGCTTAGTAATACAAATTTCAAAATTAAATCGGAGCCACAGGAAAACATTCATGGTCTCGCAAGACACAAAGGTACTCCCTTTGGAACCAAAGATTAAGTGAGCATCCAACAAGAATACAATTTACTAATCAATCGTCCAACATATTCTTATCAACTCAAATAGAAGACAACATTTATGGTCGATTATGTCTTGACATTGGTACTACAGATAGGGATTCCGACTGCATTTTGGGTAAGTTTCTTAAGCATTATTTTTAGCCTAAATGTAGGCAGTAAAACTATATATAAAATATTATTAATTGGGTGCCTATCACTGAAAATGTAATAAAAAAAATTCTCTTGTTATAATTTTAACAAATTATTTTATGACCGTTATTTGAATATAACATAAATGTATATGTACAGTTGACCTCCAATTTACAAAACAAATTGGTCAAAAGATTCCACCGTTTAGTGAAAATGTCTTAAGCTGAAACCAACATTTCGTGACTATTGTATAATTCGTTCTAATTGTTCATTAATCATTATTGAAAATTTATCAATATTGTAAAATTTTGGTTCATGACGTAAATTCCTGTAATCTTTAATAAGGTTTAATTCCCTTAATAGCATTTTGATCATTTATTCGGTTTTGTGGGTGTTCTTCATAAAAAAATGTTTCTTACAATTTGTGAAATCATTCATAACGAAGTTATGGGATATGACCAATTAAGAAGAAACTTAGCCATTTTGATAAAATTGATGGAAATGGGATTCTTAAATGATTTTTAGATAAAGTTTTGTAATATGGCCAATTAGAAAGGAACTTGGCCATTTCATGTCCAATTTTGATGAAATTCAGAATTTACGATGGAAATGGGTTTCTCAAATGATTTTTGAACGATGTTCTGTAATATGGCCAATTAGGAAGGAACTTGGCCATTTCTTATCCGATTTGATAAAATTCAGCGTGTACGTTGGAAATTGGGTTCTTAAATGATTTTTGGATAAAGATCTGGAATAAGGTCAAGTAGGATGAAACTTGCCCATTTTTAAACCGATTATGATGAAATTCGACATGTGCGTTGGAAATAGGATTCATAAATGATTTTTTGACAAAGTTATGGGATATGGCCAATTAGGAAGGAACTTGTCCATTCCTTGTCCAATTTTGATGAAATTCAGCATGTACGATGGAAATTGGATTCATAAATGGTTTTCGGACGAAGTTCTCTAGTTTGGCCAATTAGGAAGGATCTTGGTTATTTCTTATTCAATTTTGATGAAATTCACCAGTTACGATGAAAATGGGACTCATTCCGTTCAAACGTTCATTTTAACTCTTGCTCCTTAGTAAAACTCGATTGCAAATACATATTTGCATAGGGAAATGTTTTTTTTATATGAAATTTTTCATTTACATCTTTTTACATTAGATGTAACATATTTTGACTATATTTGATTCTGACTACTTATAAATTTGTATATAGTGTATACCGATAAATATTTTTTTTTCAATGTGTGGAAATCAAATAGATTGCAAATATTTGCAATCTACTTTTGGTGTGAACCCATAGTTACACTTAGTATATATACTAAAATTATTTGTAACTATGGAAATAAATATACCTGTACATTAATAATTATTACTATTTAAATTAAAAGTGAGCTTAGATAAGTTGGCTAGATAAATCCAAATTTTGAATTTGAAGTTTAAATTTTGAAATGAGTGCCGTTAGCTGTATTGTGTCTTGTCGTCGACTGTGGATCCATTTGACATTTCGGTAGGTAGGTAAAAATTAGAATAATAAATAATAATTACTATTACAAATGACATACCCGACAAACAATTGTTAACCGCAACAGCATTCACGGTTTCAAAACCGTAAAATGTCGGTTGAAAAATTAAAGCAAAACGGAAAATATCTACACGAAAGCTATCCGATTTAAAAAAACACGGAACAAGTAGATATTAATCGAACACAACTAGATTATTTAAAAAAATTGACTTATCGACAACAACCGATTCAAATACGAAAACAAAACCCACCCTAAATCATTGATGATTATTTCGGGTGTCAAAAAAACTGTAAATGTATTGATTACATATTTACATACGGACAGTTTTAAGTCCGGTAAAATTACCTTCATTTTACGGTATTGGGCTGTAAAATATCTCGACAAACAAAGAGATTTTCCTTGAGTTTTTTTTTTGGCGAATATAATAATTCGCTAAATCAGTACGGTCTTAGTTATATATAACATATAAAGTTCGATTTGTAGTAGATATGTTATGAGTAGATGGCTCCTTTATTTCACTGGCTCACCAAGTCGTAAATATTGGAATGCTATTAAAAATAATATATTTGTCTATAAGAAATAGATATTTTAGTTGCAAATGTTCGTCAATTGGACGGTGTTTTATCCGACACTTTCACTAACATATTAACGGAGGGACTGTAGAATATTACCGGATACACACAAAGGGATGGTTAATTTACGGCAAATTTCGCAAGTAAATGTTCGACTATTACACGGTTTTATATCCAACAATTTCACTTACATATTAAGGGAGAAAGGACTGTATAATGGTATCTGATACCCACAAACTAACAGTTTATTTACGGAGAGTGTCACTTACAAATTGTCGGCAATTTGACCGTAAAATAACCTACGGTCCTCGTTTAGACATTAGAGCCCGCCCAAGGTGTTCCAAAACTCCGTTTTTTTTACAGTAGGTACTTGAGGAAAGTGAAGTCTGCCAAAAAACAGTTCGGTCCTCCAGTCCCTCATCAGTTATTTTTCAGTACTAGATATTGAGATTGTTTGTCGGGATATGAACAAAAATAATTTTACAACAGGTAAATAGAAATGTATCGGTTACCTCCATATATTTGCGTAAATTTTATAGAAAAATTAAAGCTTCAGGTTCCATTGCTATGACTGATTTTGATCACGAGAAGAAAATTCCTATTCATCTATGTAGAGGTATTTATTTATTTGGATTTTGATTAATAATGTTCACATATAAATTATTTATATTTAATTTTAATTTGTAGATATTATCGGTACTAAATTTTAGCGTAGTGCCAGTTATCAAAGAAGGGTTGGGTTTGACGCGCTTGTTTCATTGAGTCAAACAATGGTTTCCAGATGCGTTAAAAAATTCACAAGAATTATATCCACCCAGCTGAAAAATATTTATGTCTAATTCCCCAAACGCAAGGTGAAATCGATTCAACTAAATTAAGGTACGTAAGAATTTAGAGAAAAATCGATTTATAAGTACAATTTATGTGACACTAAAATTTGATTTAGTTTTTATCGAGAATATAGTTTCCCAAATATAATTGGGCTTATTGATGGAACGCATATTGCAATTACTGGATTAAAAAGACACATTGGAAATGCCTATGTAAACCGAAAAGGATTCCATTCTATTGCCGTCCAGTTGGCAAATAAATTTAGATTTTTAAATATAAAAATTAAATTTATTTGAGATAATTTTTTATTTTAGGTTTGTGATAATAATTTTTTAATTTTAAATTGCAATCCTCGATACCCAGAGTAAGTAACGATTAATTAATTTTAATTCATTATCGTTAATTGGTATAATATCGTAGATCAACGCACAATAGCTTCATATGGAGCAACAGCAACATTTTTACATTACTGGAAGCAGGTTTGGAAGAAGAAGGAATATTGCAGTGGCTTTTAAGTAAACCATAATGACAAATATCAACAGTTAACAACAAATGAACCACATTGAATTTTTTAGATGACAGTGGTTATACGTTGCAGCCATTTTTATTAACTCCAATCCACAATCCAACAACAGCAGGGGAACAAAATTGTAACTACGTGTACAGAAAAATAAGGAGTAAAATTGAGAGATGCATTGGTTTATTAAAAAACCGTTTCCGGTACTTTTTTTTATAAAATTAGGAAATTAAATAATACATTTTTATTTTTAGATATGATCCACAGGTGTATTTTGGACGAACGGGTATTGCGTTATGACCCGAAGAGTGCAGCACACATGTTTGCACAATATTTTAGTGAAAAATAACGTTAACTTTATCGACGATCCAAATAGTGCATCAACTTCGGAAAGGGACCATAATCAAGGCACATTTATTGTAAATTCAAATTTATTCAGTTATTAACTTAGCCGTTTGATATGTTTCAGATACCAATAGTGGCAATAACAGTTATTTCGCTCAAGGCTCAAGAAATAGAAACTGGGTAATAGAGGGTATTCAAAATTAAATTAAAATTATTTGATTTATAATTGTTATTTATTATCACCAATTTATTTTTTTTTTATATTAAATTCAATTATTTTTATTTTTTCGAAATTTTCCAAATAATTTTTTTAACAATGAACACGAAATACATTCATAAATATATAAAAAGAGTTTTGTTTGAAAATTTACAGTTAATTACTGCTCCTCATTAATTCAATGATTGTTTTTTGGTTATCAGCAATATTTTTTAAAAGGTTTATCAAAGTAATTTGATTTTCGTTGTTAGCTTTTTGCAATCTAATGGATTCTGCTATTGCGGCACTATCGGTATATTCCTATGATTAAATAGTTATTAGAAATATATTTCAACTTAAAGAAACAATATTTTTACCCTAGTACATCGTGTGTTTATTCTGGTCGAGACTGACGTGGAGGAGGTAGACGTGGTAGTGTTGGGTGTGCTCAAGGTAAGTGAAGTATGATGAGAATCGTTAATGTTTGGTCCATTTGGAGTTGTTATTGGGCTCATTACTATAGTTGGCACTAGAAGAAGCAAGAGTAAAAATGAACGTTTGACCGGTGAGTTTATTTTCATTGTAAATGCTGAATTTAATAAAATTGAATAAGAAATAGCCAAGTTCCTTCCTAATTGGCCATATCCCATACCTTCGTCCAAAAATCATTTAAAAATCCCATTTCCATCGTAAATGCTTAATTTCATAAACATTGGACAATAAATAGCCAAGTTCCTCTCTAATTGGCCATATCCCATAACTTCGTCCAAAAATCATTTAAAAATCCTATTTCCATCGTAAATGCTTAATTTCATCAACATTGGACAATAAATAGCCAAGTTCCTCTCTAATTGGCCATATCCCATAACTTCGTCCAAAAATCATTTGAGACTCCCATTTCCAACGCACATGTCAAATTTCATCATAATCGGTTGAGAAATGGCCAAGTATCATCCTACTTGACCATATTCCAGAACTTTATCCAAAAATCATTTTAGAATCCCATTTCCATCGTAAATGTAAAATTTCACAAAAATCCGTTAAGAAATAGCCAAGTTCCTCCCTAATTGGCCATATCCCATAGCTTCGTCAAAAAATCATTTGAGAATCCCATTTCCATCGTAAATTCTGAATTTCATCAAAATTGGACATGAAATGTCCAAGTTCCTTTCTAATTGGCCATATTACAAAACTTTATCTAAAAATCATTTAAGAATCCCATTTCCATCAATTTTATCAAAATGGTCAAGTTTCTTCTTAATTGGTCATATCCCATAACTTCGTTATGAATGATTTCACAAATTGTAAGAAACATTTTTTTATGAAGAACACCCACAAAACCGAATAAATGATCAAAATGCTATTAAGGGAATTAAACCTTATTAAAGATTACAGGAATTTACGTCATGAACCAAAATTTTACAATATTTTGACAATATTATAACAAGAGAATTTTTTTTATTACATTTTCAGTGATAGGCACCCAATTAATAATATTTTATGTATCGATGGCTTATGTCGAAATCGATTGATTTTTTCCCCTCATTCGAGTACACCCGACAGAGTACCCTATTTTTTAACCGTCAATCGAATGAAAATACTATTTGCACTATTGATTGCATGTGTTCGTGTGTTGTGTCAAAATAAACATAACAATAATAATAATAATAAAAATTTAATAAAACTGAATATTTTGACAAATTAATTATTATATACCAATTTTTTATTCTTTTATAATGAACCAATTATGAACGAAATTCAAAATGCCGCCTAAAATCAAAATGTCATTACGACAAATCGAAATGTCATAAATCGTCATAAATCAAAATGTCATTACACAAAATGTCATTGTCATATTTGTTGGTGTGTGTAAAAAGAGGGGTTATTCGACCAAAAAAGCTAGAGTAGCAAAAATTGCACTAGTGTAAAACTAGTACAAAAAAATTTTACCCTTAACGCATTTTTTTTCTTCAATGAGACAGTTTGACAGCCAATCGAGTACTCTTTTTACACTTCGAGTGCAAATTTTCCCTCAATCGAATTCGACATTAATATGAATAAGGCGTAACATCAAAATTTTTAAAATTGGGTTTTTGTTTTTCTACGACGCCTGTGGTTGATTTACACAATAAAAAATAACATTAAAATTAATTAGTTTTGCCAAATAACACCTATATTTATTTATATCAACATTATTTATTATTTGTAAGTTTAATTTTTACCAAAATATTAAGTTTTGTCGTCCTCCTGTAAAATTTTGAAAATGCGACTTACGCCCTATTCACATTAAGGCATCGATATATAGTTTTACTGCCTACATTTAGGCTAAAAATAATGCTTAAAAAACTAACCCAAAATGCAGTCGGAAATCGGAATCCCTATTCTGATCTTTTTAATTTCTTAGTTGGAATCGTAAATCTTTAGGATTATTACCTTCGGAAATAATTTTTACTGATACAGTTAGCATTTCTCATAGATTCCAAATTGTAAAAAAAGATTTTCCAATTCCTTGTAATGGAATTCTAGGGAATGATTTCTTTACCCACTATCAATGAAAAATTGATTTTGAAAATCTAACGTTAAAAATACCATTAGATCCTACCGTCTATTTTACTTGATCTAGTATCATCTACGACTAACATAATTATTCCTTCCAGAAGTGGAAAGATGGCAACTATCATGTGCATATTTAAAGAGATAGTTCCAGGCATGTTTGTTGATACAACAGTTGAACCCCACAATAAAACGATTTCACATTATGACATTTTCCTCTAAAATCATGGACAAATGGCTTGACGCATTTAAACACCGCAAGCTATTCGACAAATTATTCGAGAATTTAGTGACGTTTTTCATTTAGATGGTGACATATTAACTTCGACACACAGTATTAAACATAAAATACCCACAACTTCCGATTGTGCACCTATCTATCAAAAGTCATACCGCATGCCTGATGTAATTAAAACGGAAATAAATCAACAAGTAGACGAATTGGAATTTTCCACTGTTAACCGTATCTAAAAAGTTTGCCAATGGTTGGCGTAAATGGCACGCTGTTGTCGATTTCCGGCGCTTCAATAACATAACATTTATTCGCGTGTTTCCTTAGCTTGGATATGACGAATGTATATCACCAAGTGCTTGATGACGCAAAACCAAAAACATTTTTCAATACACCTGCTATGCATTTTCATTTTAACCGCATACCTTTTGGTTTAGAAGGAGCTCCATCAACCTTCCAAAATCTTATAAATATCGTTCTTTCCGGTCTCGATGGCCTCAAATATTTACTGTAGTATACCTAGACGACATATGTAGTTGTATACAGTCAAAATCTATATCAACATAATCAAAGACTCAAAGAAGTTCTCGAGTGTCTACGAAAATTCAACTTAAAATTGAATCCCGAAAAGTGTAAATTTCTCCGTCAAGAGTTAACTTACTTAGGACATATAGTTGGACCCGATGGTGTGAAACCTTATTCAGGCAAGAAAAACGCCATCGTGAACTATCCTGAGCACATGAACAAGGGTGATGTCAGAGCATTCCTTGGATTCGTAGACTATTACAGACGATTTGTAAAGAATTGTTCTAAAATTGCTTTACCTTTAACAAGTCTTCTAAAAAAGGATACACAGAGACACCGCAGGGGCTCATGCTAGCGCCGGATGAATATATTGTGATTGTACTATATATTATAGCAATGATTGGGTCAACTGCTACAGGACTATAGGTGAAATTTTCGTTGCGTGATAAATTTGTGGACTTCGTTACTAAAAATAATAATAATAATTATAAAGGTCTAAAACCTCTCACGAGGTGATCAGAACTTCGGTCTTTGGTTTTTTCAATGAGGATTGCATTCACCTGTCACCTGTGTCATAAAGTTGGTGTGACAATTTTGGCAGTACTGATTTCTATTTTAACTAACATATATTTACTTATGCATACAACAACATCCAAATAGGTCAAAAGCTTTAGTAGCAGGAGTATAACCATCCAAAATAACACGAAAAATCGTATTATAGAACTCTATACCGAAAGTAGTATACAAAATTATACTGATATTTCTAACCGTGTAACTGACCATATTCTAGAACCTTAACCAAAAACCATTTTAGAATCCCATTTACAACGCACATGTCAAATTTCATCATAATCGGGTAAGGAATAACTAAGTTCCATCCTACTTGGCCATATTCCAGAGCTTTATCAACAAATTATTTTAGAATTCCATTCCCAACACCCATCTCAAATTTGATGATACCCCATTAAGCAATAGCCAAGTTCCATTGTACTCCAGAATTTCATCCAAAACTCATTTTAGAATCCCATTTCCAATACACATATCGAATTTCATCAAAATTGGTTGAGAAATGGGTCAGTTTCATCATACTTGGCCTTATTCCAGAACTTCATCCAAAAAACATGTTAGAATCCCATTTCCAACACACATGTCGAATTTCATCAAAATCGGTTGAGAAATGGGCACGTGCCACCTACTTGGCCATATTCCAGAACTTCATCCAAAACTCGTTTAATGCTGTGTGCCTGACACCGATTTTTTTGACTAAATCGTTGACTTTCCTAAATTGTCGACTAGTTCGTACCAGTCGTTCATAGATGGCATAAGGGTCAATAAGATAGGCTGTGCCTGACTTTTCATTATTCTAAATTACGACTTTTGGAACGTCAACCGAATGTTATTACTGTTTGACTGAAATAACTAGGAATACTGCTTGAATGTTCGTTCCTCTTCATTTTGGTTCGCGCGCAAGTTGATTTACCAAGTTAATTTTTTTTTTTTTTTTTTTGAATTTTTCAATATTTCGTACACAAAATTATTTACAAAATATTAAATTAGTTTATTGGCGCTATAAGAAAATCTAAAGACATGCAAAGTCGTTGATGAGTTCGATAAAACCGGACAGAATACTTTAGCGTTGGTAAACTAAAGATGATCTCTTTTTCGACCCAAAAGTTTCTCCAATCCGTGTTGCCTACAGACGATCTGACTTACCATATAATTCCTAACAGAAAGTTGAAATTAAAATCTTATGTACAAAAATATACAAACTTCAATTAAATATGACAACAATTTTAATTTTCTTGAATAATTTGATTAATTTTGATAATTTTTGAAAAATCTCGGAATGAACGAAACCTTCTCTAATTTAAGTGAAACTATTTCTAAAATGAATGAAAATTATTCCGAATTGAATAAACCCTTTTACGAAAAGAAGGAAACTAATTTCGAGTGGAATGAAACCTTTTCCAAATTAAATGAAAGCAAATTAAATAAATTTAAAAGCAAACATTGTATCACTAAAACTTATAAATTATAACAGTAGTTAAATAAAAAAACGTACTGGTTATCTTGTAACAGCAAGGAGTGTCATCTTCGTGTCTAAGATGAAATTGGCCCAATCTGATGCTGTGCCTGTTTCAATTCTGTATTTGATTACGCCTTCTAGATTCGGATTCTCTTAGTTCTTAATAAGTTTCTTGCATATCCTTCGACATTTGTGAAGGCCGTGTCCTATCGGACGGACATTTGCAGATTAAAACCACCCTTTTCCAATTAAAGGTTAAATAATTAAAATGATTTTAAATTGGAAAAACATTAATTGAACCTGCTGAACTGAACATAAACTGAGAGAATCGGATTTGTCCCTTAAAACTGACGTTCAGTTGCTACCTGAACCGTATTTTAATTTTCTTTAGTATCCAAAAATGAATCGATTAAAAATTAAATATTTTGATTCAAAATATAGTTAAAAACAAAATAATAAACCAAAATACACTCGAACCAAAACTAACTTTAAAGTAACGTCACTCATACACAGCTCGGGTATGGTTCATCATAAAATCCTTTATGAGCTCCAGACTGAATTGAATAAGCAGAATTTGTAGGTGCTTCACGTGACATTCAATATTATTTTATGGTAAATATTTATCGATTTATTTTGTCATAAAATTATCCAGGTAAAGGATTTTACCTAAGCAGCACAAGCCCGTTTAAATATTTCTTCCTCCGTTTTACCCGATCCTAAGGGTTGAAAGGATCACAGCTACACACACAGACTACTCAAATCTCATCTCAGTTTTAATAAATTCTTAATGAATGAGTGTTTTATTTAACAAATAATAAAACAAACTTTAGTGATTTATGTACTTACTGGTTTTAAACTTATTTAATTAGGTTTCATTTCTTTCGGGAAAGGTTTCAATTAATTCAAAATCGTTTATTTTAATTCGGAACAAGTTTCATTTATTTGAGGAATAGTTTCGCTGATAGATTAACCGTCGTAAGGTTTCTTGATTCAGAACGCAATCACAGAGAGCTCAATGGAATATTATTTGCATAAATCTGGTAAGTCCCTTCATCCTAAAATTGTTCATTTGCTGGCCGTTTTACTAATCGTTATACCATTTCAAGCCACGGCACTGACAGTAAGACAATATTAATCAAATCAATATTTTAAAATAAAAATTGAATAAAAACCGTCAAATTCAAATACATATATACAATAAAAACTCGTATCGTACGTATAACCATTAATCGGTACCAACTTGTGGCACTAATTAAATTCGTTGATAATGAAAAGTACTTAATCCAAGCACTCTCTCAATAAAAATGACAACTAAATTGAAAAGCAACCTTGCGAGGAGACTTTTCGTTAGCCGTCTGGTGGTTAATAGCATAATGTAGCATAATTTAGTTTAGTCAGAAATTTAGTCGAAAAAATCGGTGTCAGGCACACAGCATAATACTATAGATACACACAAACTAGATAATCGCATATTCTACATTATCTAGTTAATTTTCCAATCAGTCACTGCACGATTTTGGCAAATCAGGATAGATAACTCGATTTCAAAATCTAGTTGTAGAAACAAGATAATCATGAAATGTGTACAAAAATAAAACAATGAATGTTTAAATGGGATAACAATTATGCCATTTTTAATAACTTGTATAAACTTATAGACATTGGGCCAGATACACGATACCCTAGCAATTCGCAAATCGATAAATATGGCGGATTTGCTAATCGAAAATTTGCTTGCGTAAGCTACTCGATTATTTTAGCAAAATAAAATAAATTTTTGTATTCAGCACAAACGATAAAGTGCATTAAAGTATCTCATTTTCTGAAATTCAGAAACAAATTGGGTTGTTAAATTATAGTGTATAACATTTCTAGCAAATTCGCAAAAAATAACTGCTTATCTGCTTATCTGAGTATCGAGTATCTAGCCCATTATCTTGTAAAATGAAAGTTTGACACGATACAAATATCGTTTATAACTAAAAATTTTATTTTTAATCGGATTTTTGTGTGTCACCATAATTTGCAGATCGCGATCACGAAAACGTCATTCGAAATCGTGATCGAAGATTATCGCGATAATTTTTGTGTGTATCTATGGTATTAGACTGAATTGCCTTTTCAGAAGGAAGCTCAATCAAAAAACTAAATAGGCATTTAAGTCAAAACTATTTGAACTTGAATTCCCTTCGCATTTATGACTGAAATACCTTTTGAGAATGTGATTCAGTCAAACAATTAAAAAGGGATTCCATGCAAAAATTTTCTCCGGGAATTCGGTCAAAAACCATTCAGTCAAAAAACGAAAGGCATTTCAGTCATAAACGGAACTTCAGTCCAAAAAAAGGTATTTCGGTCCAAAAACAGTTTGACTGAAATGCCCTTTGTGTATTTGGATTGAACAACATTCTTGAAAGGTGTTTTAGTTACAAATTTTTGGACTAGAATACCTTTTGTTTGGTTTATTTTATTAGTCGCTTCGTAAACAATTGATCGTATTACAATTGAACGTGAACAATTGATCGTGGAAACAATTGATCATATGGACAATTGATCATGGATCCATGGTCAATCCCACGAATTTGTGGAGGGGGAGCGCAGCGACCTCCCGCGTGCTCGTGATAGTTACCGAAGCCGTTAGCTTCTACAATTCTAAGTTAAATTAGTCAGAATAAGGTCGAAAGGCCGAATGTCGAAAGTCCGAATATGGAAAGGCCAAACGCCGATAGGCCGAATGTCGAAAGTCGGCATGTGGCGGAAGGCCAAATGTGTCGAAAAGCCGAATTTCGAAAGGCCCAACGCCGAAAGGCCGAATGTCGAAAGTCCGCATGTGTCGAAAAGCCGAATACGTCGAAAGGTCGAATGTCGAAAGGCTGATTGTATCGAAAGGCCGAATGTTAAAAGGTTGTTTGTATCAAAATTTATTTTAATATTTCATCTTTTTATGAATGAAAATTTTCAAAATTTATATTTTTATGAAAACCAAAATTTATATTTTTATCAAAATTTTTATATACAAATGTTTAATAGTAAATTACCTTAAATATTAAAATCTTCTTACGTTTTTTTTTGTCATATAATTAAAAATTAATTAAGGATTGGCTACCTTATCTAGCAAAAAAAAATACAGGACCTGAAAATCCCGAAAAAAACACAAAAACAAATCCAGAAACAAAAAACGCAGAAAAACAAAAATCTAGAATACTAAAATTCAGAAACATAATTATCAAAGTGCCGACCAAATTATAATTATAATTTATAAAATTTCTATCAAATTTCAATTTTTTCGTAAAGTTTTTAATATTTATGATAATGGCAATTGCTTCGTCAACCTTTCAGACACAGATCAACGTAATCGTATCGCTCATATATCGTATCACTCATATCGCTTCTACTGATAGTCTAAAAATGGGGTTGGCCACGTATCTCTGTTTTTCAAAAGACTGGTTACAAAAGGCTGTTTCCAAAATCTTTTCTCCAAAATCTTGTCACCAAAAATCTTTTGGAGAAAACCTTGTTTTCAAAATACAGTTTATTTATACAGTTTTTATTAATCTTTTATAGATTTACCATTAAAATAAAATGACATCGACTAGTTTAACTTCGAATTGTAGAGAATAACGGCTTCGGTAATTCGAACGGGCACGCGGGAGGTCTCCCGCTTAGCCCTCCAAGGGCTTTAGATTGGAACTTCGGGGGACGTAGGAGCCGGGATCAGCAAACATGTCGCACTGCGTGCCGCACGTAGGAGCGGATTATATAGAATCTATTAATGACACATACTGAAAACAAAAATAATTGCACTATTTTGTTATGCAACATTTTGTAATTGTAAAATTTTATATCATAGTTGCAACATTTTGTAATTGCAACATTTTAAAATGCAATAATTTATATCGATCCCAGAAAAATCATTTCACTAAATATTCATTATTTCACTATAAATTAATTAAAATAATTATTTCAGAAAACAATTTATACGGTAAGAATTCAAAAAACAAGATTGAACGGCAAAACAAGATTTTGTCTTGCAGGCAAATACCCCAATCCCCTAAAAATGCCAATAAAATTGATTTTTTTCATTTATTTTAAACAAAATATTTTTTCTGGATTGCTTTTTCGGTAATTTCTAGATTTTTTTTTCTAGATTTTTGCTTTTCAACTATTCTGCATTTTAAAATTTCTGGATTTTTTTTTCCAGGCAAATGTAGTGATTTATATAAAAAAATAATAAATAAATTTGTTTTTTCGACAAAATTTGAACACATTAATATGCTACATGCACAGAAAGAAAGAAATTTAATGGTTTTAAATATTCTTTTCAATCAAGAAGGAAAATTTCATGAAAATTCGGCCTTTCGACTTTCGGCCTTTTGCCACATTCGGCCATTCCACCTATTCGGCTTTTTGACATTCGACCTTTTAACATTCGGCCTTTCGACACATTCAGTCATTCGACATTTTGACCCGTTCGGTCTTTCGACATTCGGCCTTTCGACATTCAGCCTTCCGACATTCGGCCTTTCAACATCGAACGATCAGTCACAAAACCAAAAGAAATTCCAGTAAAAAAATCTTTGACTTGAATGCCTTTTTTAATAAGTTTAATTTTTTAATAAAAGGCATAAATGTCTTAAATTATTTTGACTGAGTTGCATTTTAATTTTTGACTGAAATTCCTTTCTGTTTTTGACTGAAATGATTTTGACTGGGGCCCGGGAACTATCTTATAGGTCTACAAAGGCATTTCAGACAAAAAAAAAACAACAAAGGTATCCCAGTCCAAAAATTTGTGACTAAAATACTTTTCAAGATGGTTGTTCAGTCCAAAAATACAAAGGGCATTTCAGTCAATCTGCTTTCTGATCGAAATACCTTTTTTTTGGACTGAAACTCCTTTTTAAAAGGAGTTTTAGTCATAATGTTTGTATGGGAAATTTTATGACTGAATTATTTTTGACTAGAATTCCCGGAGCCAACTATTTCCACAGTTTGTTGTCTTTATTTTTATTTAAGTACAATTTTAACAGGTTGAAAATATACAATAATAACTAACTCTTTATTTAATGTTTCTTGTGTTTACATATTATGTATAATGCAAAATTTGTTTAGTCGGTAAAAATCTAGTTGTTGTTCAACATGATTACTCATACATATATCATTACTGTCTGTTGCTCTAGCTTGTTGATATTGTATATCGACAAATACTGGGAACATCCCTTGTTTGTAACTTTTAGTTTAGACGATGAAATTCTAGATGACCATATGATATGCCGGTAGAACTGTATAGTGTTGCTTTCTCGTGAGTTAGCCTGACTTTATTATAGTTATATATTGTTCTATTACGAACTAAGTCAAGCGTTATTTCAGGCTTAACTTGTATGATGTCTTCCTCGTTGTATGGTATTCGAATCTCGATATTGTCGGAGAATTCTATTTCTTTTATCGTGAATTTCTGATCCCCTTGATGTTTATATTGCAATTTTTGAATTCCAGTAGTGTTTGTTCTATGATTTTACATATTTGTTGGTTACATATAGATGTGTATACTATTGGTTTGATATCGTTGTTTTGAAAATGCTATAATGTCCAGTATAGGTCACCTAGGTGTTCTTGTAGAATTTCTAGCATATGATTATGATTTTGTAAAACTGCTGGTCATGGCTCTCTGTACGTCGACTAAGTCTTGGTTGTCTAACTTTCTTGTTATGTCTTTTATAAGGGTTTCAAAACTGTTAACAAGTCCAGACTTATAAAGTCCACGTTTATGTCGGTTAGGTAGAATTTCTGCATATTATAATTTTTCAACTTAGTCTATTGTATATTGAATAATCTTGTTCTTTAATATGTTTAAGTATCCAGTTTCGCTTGGAAATTTTTCAATTAATTTATTTACGTGTTGTTTGATGTTGTCTATGATTTGCCCATATGGTTCTAGTTGTATGACATGAATAATTTTACAAAATCCATTGTATGTATATCTTTGCATCTCCAATTTTTATAGGTATTATTCCTTTGTTGTCCTTAAGTGATGTCAACTTGATTTCCTGGCATGTGATCCTTAGAGACCTGAAATAATCGTTTGATTTTAGTTTTATGCACTTTGTCTTCTGGGGTTTCGATTACTATTCCATTACCGTTTAGTACTTGTCGTTTCTTATAGTTAGCTCTTAATTTTCCTCTTTTCTTCCGTTTTGTATAAATGAATAATTTTGGGGATATAGGGCAAGCGAGTTTTCTTTTCTTATTGATTTTCATAATAATTCCAGTTTTTACTTCTGTTGATTGTTTATGGACATCACTACATAATTATTCGTAGCTTTCTTTGTGTTATTGTAAATAATCGATTTTATTTGCACAATCTAATTCTTTCTCGACGTAATGACCTCTTAATAGATTAAATGGTGTAAGTTAGCTGTTGAATGAACTGAAATATTATACGATTGAAATTCATTACATTTCCTAAATTTTTATCTTTGTCTTTTAGGCGTATGAAACTGCAAATTTCCTTTAGTGTAGAATACAGTCTTTCAACTGGATAATTGCCAGTGGAATTATATGGTGTGGTTACGTACAATTCAATTTGAAATTTGTTTACTAATGTTTTTACTTCTCGCCCATTTCCTATTTTGGAATCAGCTATGATTTTTCCTGGTAATCCGTGCTGAATGAAATATTGTGCTAATGCTTCGGAGATTCTTTTGGTCGTTTTTTCTTCTAACAAGTAGGCTGCGGCAAATTTACTGAATTTATCAATAACCGTTAAGAATTTCAGTGATTCCAGTTAGAATATGTCAGTGCGTATATAACCTCAGGTTTCTTTGGAGCATACTTAACTTGTTGGCAAAACTCGCATTGGTTGACGTATTCTCGAATTATTTCTTTCATTCTCGTGAAGTAGTAGGTCTTTTTGAGATGCTCGTAATTTTCTATGATACCGCGATGCTCATTTTGCTCATGGGTTAATTTTAATGAGTTCTTTTTGTTTGTTCTTGTCTTCGATATCAATTAGGAGTGACTTAGATCATTGACCTCTGAAACACTCTTCTGATGCGAATATACACATTAAATTCTTGGTACGTCCAAATAATTTACGTAGTTCCTCAGTGATAATTGTTTTTATACCGCGATTACGTGGTATGTGTACTGTTACTCTTTTTCGAGTTTTGAAGAACATTTTGGTTTTGATCAGAGGTTCTGTTAGGGTATTAGATAAGTATGTCACTAATTGTCTTTCGAAAATATTAGTGGAAATCGCCTGGTGTCGATAACATGCTTGCTGTATCTTCTACTGAAAATGAACTTTCGGTATGGTTAACTACAATATAGTTGGAACTGATTTGAATCCGGGATAGGGCGTCTACGTTCGCGTTCTGAATACCTTATTTGTAAACGATGTCATAGTCGAAGGTAATGGTGAATTTACTGTCACATAAATATGACCAGAAATACTTTGTTACCCAAACTGAATAGTTCTGCTCGGTTTTCGTCATTGTACGCGAGGCGTAGCATATTGATAAATCCTAACCGATTATTCCTTGGGATAAAATAGCACCTATAGTAACGTTGCTTGCATCGGTTATCACCAAGAATGATTGTTCGAAATCGGGGTATTGTAATTTTGGAATTTCGCAAAGTGATTTTTTGCAGTTTTCGAAACATTTGATTTATGTTTCATTAAGGTTGATAATCTTTCCTTAGACACTCGTCATTGGTTTGGGTAGCAAACATTTTAATTTGTTTTTCATTTTTGAGTATGGGGAAATGCTGTATTGCCCTAATCTTGTCGGAATTAGGTTTACCTCCTTCGGAAGTGACGATGTGACCCGAGAATGCGATTTCCTTATGAAGAAATTCGCTCTTATTTAGTTGTACTTTGAATCTTCTCAGTATAGTAGTATTTTATTGATCTGGTTTTCTACTTCCTTTTTGGGTCTGCACGGATATCTATAATTTTTTGAAATGATCGGCTTGTTATCCTCTAGCTCAATGTCGTGTTTAATGGCACTGGTGGAAGATCTTCTGGTATAATTAAGTTTCCGTTAAGGAGTTGAGTTTTAATGTATACCTCGCCATTTTCTTTAGTGGCGGGTACACTTGCAATTATTTTGCTTTGTGGAGAAATATTGTAGATAGCGGACATTAGATTTAATTTAAATTTTAAAGGCATTTGAACTAATGGGGTGGTTAATAGAGATTGGTCTAGATCGACAGTTATTTTTAATTTTGGTATAGTTTCCATGCCAATTAGGCTATTAAAGAAACTATGGAATTTGAAGAGAATGAAGTCAAGTTCTTCATTGGTTTCAAACTCTTTAATGCCTTTTAAATTAACCATTTTATGAACCGTTGTATTGTCAAATAAAGTGGATATAGTTACTGGTTCTATCTCTTGTACAAATTTCCCTGGTATCAAGATTGGGTCTATAAAAGATTTTGTGGAGCCAGTATCTATTAAGAATTTGTATGATTGTCCGTTGAGTATTAGGTATATATGTAAGGTAGCTGAACGCCTTTTTGGTGATGGCCGGGGATGGTTGGCAAAACTCCTCGACTTGAATTTCGATAATTGGTGTTTCTTCTTGTTGATTATTATGTAAATTTTCTTCGTGATATTCACTCATTCCTGATTGATGTTCTTCGTATGAATTATCCCATTCTGGATATTGGTAATGTTCATTTGGACAGTAACTATCACTTTCGTAGTGATATGGATTAGATGAAATGTTATATAGTTCTTTTACTTGGACTCTTGATGCACCATTTGTATTGAATTGATATGGCTGGTTTATTTGATTGAATGGTCGTTGGAATGTCGCTTATTTTTGACAGAATTTCAATACTTTGGTCTTTTTAGACCGGAGTAATATAATGTTTGTTCTCTATAGAGTGTTTGGTCTTTAGTTGAGTGACACTTATAATTTTGCTATTACTCATATGAGAGAGAGACGGAGCCAGAGACACAACTAAGTTTATTTGTAAGGTGGTTGATGAGCTCGAAGTAGGTCCGGAGGGGAGAAACCGATTACCGTTGAGATGCTTTGGTTTCGGTAAATTGTCTGGTTTTCCTTATATTTTTCGTTTGAAATTAAAATTTTTTCGCGGTTTATTAAGCTTCGATTATGCTTAGAAATGTCTCCCACGCCTCAACCCTGAGCCTAGTCGGCTAGATAAACCGCGTTCAAGCCTACGGTGTCCGGAGAATTATTTAACGGAATTCTGAGGTATCACTTCAAATAAAATTCTAGTGAATCTACCAAATTCGATTATGTCACAGTTTCGTTACACGACATTCCAATATGTTTTTATTCGCCTTGCTAACCAATATTCAATATAGTGTTGATTGAGTTTTGACATTAGTTGTACAGGAGCAAATTTTTATTCGGTCCGTATTTAAGTAATAACGTTAATGGATTAGTATATTTTTTTTTATTACAAACTGGTATAAGGCTGCTTAAAGCTTATATTAACTAATTAACCTATGTATAAGTAAAGTCTTATTTAACTAACTTCTATTAATTTATTATACTAACAATATGTAACATCAATTTATTATGGCCGATAAATGTGCAGTGTGTAATAAAAAAGAGTTTGATGTTTTAAGTTTCTTTCGATGATATTGAGGATTGGGTGTCAAAGCAATTGAATAAGATGTGGTCAAAAATTATCAGTTACTGTGATATTGCCATAGCTGATGTGAAGACGGATTTGTCATCTGAAACGTCGAAATTGGTGGAATGGATTGTTTTTCTTGAGAACAATTCGAGCTTTATAAAAGGCGAGATGAACAGAAAAATAAAAGGGTATTGATACTGTACAGTATTCCGGATACGGTTAACATTTATGATCAATTATTTTTGTCAAATATTGGTGATGAAGTATACCCAATAAGTAACTTTAAAGCTGACGATATTAAGGATATTGTAAGGTTCCTAAAGAAGAATGGGGGAGGAAGCCCATCTATAAAGGTTCGCTTCTTCAACCAATTGAAGAGGAATCATTTTAAGTCTGCTTATCTTAAATACATAAAAGATAAACCATTATGGATAACGTGTATTGATGACAATTTTCCAAAATCGAGGATATACGTTAATGAATATCTCTCTAAGGAAATCAAAGACATTCTAGTTAAAGCCAAGTTGATAAAAGTAGCGGTAACCGTATCTAAGGTGGTTATACGAAGAGGCATGGTAGCTATTTTTACTGTAGCAAATGATAGCCCAAAAATTGTGCGATCTGTAGAAGAATTGGACCAATTTAAAACATAATAGTTAAGATGGTTGATTAAGTTGAACATTGTGATGGTGTGATATATGCTTACAATTTTTTGGTTATGAATTTTTTATTTACTTAATTGACTAGTTAGCTTATTATTAGTTAATATCTTAAGTATATTTAGTGCATAAACTAATCGTTTATATATTTTGCTCCTATAGCTTTATCTTTGAGTACAGTTAGTGTGTAATTAGCTTGTATCTTGTTTCTTTAGCCTTATTCAGTTTAGTCAGTAAATATGTATTTAAAATTTTTAAATTTAGTTAAATTTTTGTTTCTTAATTTTTGTAGTTAGTAGTTTTACAGTCTTCAGATTTTATATATTATTCTGCTTATTCTTTTATTTCATGCAGGGATTCCTGGCTTGCCACTTTTGTTGGGATTATGAGCTGTAATAGTAATTTTTCTAGCATTTCCCCGGTTACGATGAATCGCTTGAAAATATGTCATATTAATGTGCGTAGTGTTCCGACTAATATTAATAAACTGAGAAAGGAATTTAAGGATATTTCCAATCATATTATTGGAGTGTCTGAATCGAATCTTACGTCATCGCACACTTTTAAAAGTGTTGCAATAGATTGTTATAAGTTGCTAAAAAATGAAGAAATGGTGGAGTGGCGTTCTATGTACGTAATGACTTTTCTAAATATTATCATATCATGTGAAGATAATTTCTAAGGGCTCCTCTATGAGACCTTAGAGTATCTTACTACTGGATTTATTATAAATTCTTTAAAAATAGTCGTTTGTGTTGCTTATATGCATGTTCGAGACCTTCCGCTTAATGAATTAAGTGAGCTGTTATCTAATTTAATTGAGGATTATGATATGGTTATTTAGGTGGGTGCCCTTAATATTGATTTTTTAGTCACAGGGTTGAAAGCCGTGGTTTAAGAAACATCTTTGATTCACATAATTTGCATACAACGCAAACTCAACCAACAGGAGTTTGTGATACAACTGAAAAAATTCTAGATTACATTGTTTCTAATGTCCCATTGGAAACATCTAATTTTTGTCAGTCACGCTTTACTGACCATGATCTTATATCAATTGACTTTAATATACCGGTTCAATTCAATGATGAGGTCAGATTTGTGCGCAACTATGATAATGTGGATATACGTTATCCCAGCCTTTATTGTGATATACTTAATGTTGATTGGACTGATTTCAGTAGAATTGATACGATTTATATGATAAAATCTCGATATGGCTGCACCAATATTTTTTTATTTATTTATTTTATTTTTTTATTTTATATGTGTGGCTATTAGGATCCATTTCTTAACGGATTTTAGTGAAATTTGACATCCATGATGGAAATGGGATTATAAAATGATTATTGGATAAGCTTATGGAATATGGCCTAGTACGATAATGGAACTTGTCTATTTCTCAATCGATTGCGATGAAATTCGATTCGACATGTGCGTTGGAAATGGGACTCTACAATGATTTTTGGATAAATTTCTGGAATATGGGCCAAGTTCTCGTATGATGGAACTTGCCTGATTAAATGCAAGGTAAACGTTGTCGAAAATTATTGCACCGAAAGGAATCCAAAAAAAGGAACGGCAAATATAACGTCTGAAATTTGCCTCGCAATATTTACCTCGACAAGGCAAACGAAATTGTAGATTCTATTTTCCCAATTTAGACTAGTGATTTGTAGAATTAAAAATTCTTGAAGTGGTAGCAATATTTTTTTATTAATAAATTTATGTGTTGTCGCTTCCACGGTTGAAGAAAAAGAAAGTGGTTATAATTTATTTTAGCTTTAAGAATTAGTGTTACAATAGTTTTAATTCATTTAGTTTCCAATAGAGGGTTTAAGCTTCTTAATAAGCTTTTAATCCACAAATCATACTCATTACTCTAATTGAGCTACTCAACTGCAAACAATACTCATAAAAATTAATTATTATAATTTTTAGGTTGCCCAAATTAAACCGAATATGTGTAATAATACATAATTAACAATTTAACGAGATAAGTGATTAAACATTATATGATTACAAAAGAGTTTAAAATAATTAATTTTACTGTTTGATTTCAGGTGAACATGACAACAAATGGAAAATAATGATGTTCAAATTCATGGATAAGTTTATAAATTGTGTAATTAAAGTTCTTCTGAAACAAGAAATTATTTTTTACGAAGAGCAAAATTATGTATTAAGAATTACAAGTTCGAGCTGAATGAGAAATACGAAAAATTTAATTATTTTTAGGTTAAGTATTAGCGAATTTTATGCATTTGTTGAGAAGAACTTTAATTATAAACTTAATAATCGTATTTATGTGTCAAATAAAATAAAATTGAAATCATTAAGAATTTAATATGTATTGCGTATAATTCGCTAATACTTAACTGCATGGTTGCTTTCTATATATATAGAAAGCAATCAATAGTAATGAATCAACAATTCAGTCGCTATAGCCTGATAAGATTGACTGGAAAACCATTAAATTTTTTATATTTCTCATTCAGATTCTGTACACTGCCATCTTGGCCAGGATGAACTTTAATAACTCAGCATCGCTCTCCTTGAAATTCTGCTGTTGATGCTGTCATTTGGATCGTTTTTGTAGCGAGGTGAGGTATTCTAAATGTCACCTTTTCCAAAAAAAACTCTTGACATATGATTATGAAAAAATCAATCCTTCTCATCAGGCCGCGGCGACTGGACTGATTATACTTATAATTTACATTCTATATATACAGAATGTACTGTGCAAGTTGTATTAGCGAATTATACTAATACAGGTAAACTCTCTTACAAATTTTTCTTCGTCACATTCACACAACTCTATAACTGTGTAAGCAAATTTTATCAATTAAAAATTTTTTAATTTAATTCATGTAATTTCTAATATGCAACCGATCCTAAGACCATTTTAATGTGTTTTACAGATAACACGTAGAAGTATATTAGTATTTACGAACAAGTATTTATCACCCCAAAGATAGACAGGTTTCAATATTTAATGATTTTTAATTTATTTGAAGTTACTATTTCTGAAAAATTGTAAGCGAACCTACTTAATCCAGTTTCGAACTAATGAGCTTATGATTATGAAAAAATCAATCATATTAGAAATTACATGAATTAAATTAAAAAATTGTTAATTGATAACTCTTGACATATTTTATAGAAGTTCCCATTTTTCATTTAATTATAGCTTGATGTCGCCTGTGCATTTATCTGGTACTTCGAGAATTGGACAACTGATTAAAAAATGCCCAGGTGTTAAGATGTTTAAATCGTCTGGATGATTAGAAGTTGTTGTGAGTGGCCGTGAATTGACTATTGCTTCAATCTATTATTGTTATTATTATTAATTGTAGGGCCATGTGGGCGTTAAGCCACCTCGCACTGCGACCTAGATCTTTTGTGCATGGACCCTGCTCAATGATCCGTCCAGTCAATATTCAGGCTCTTAATTAACCTATAACAATACTGCCGGCCGGTATATGATACACACTATCTGGGCTCACTACTCTCCCTCCTAGATGTTGTAGTCTTTGGCGGAAAATGGCTGAGCAATGGCACAGGATATGTTCCGCTGATTCCGCTTCCAGGTCGCAGAAGCGGCATCCATCTGTCGTACTCAGGTCCATATGCTTAAGGCGAGATACCTTAAGGGGATGTGATCTGTGAAGAAGCCAGTAAGCAGCCTCAACTCAGGATGCTACTATCTACATAAGAGGCGTTTGCATTTCTTCGAACGTAGGTGCTGACTCGCCCAATACTCGACGAAGATGGGTTTTTATTTATTTCACCCCCGCTTCCCATAGACCACCGAAATGTAGAGCTGAAGGAGGGATAGTGTGCCATTCAATGTTATGTGAACCAAGATATGCAGATACCTTGCCATTGCGGATTAAGGCGGAATCTGGAAAAATTCATCACTTTCTTCGGGCACCGACAAAATTAGTTGCGTTGTCACTGTATATTGCATTTGGGATGCCTCTTCTTCCTGCAAATCGCTTTAGTGATGCTAAGAATGCATCTGTGTGTAGACAAATCCAAAACTACTTCGAGATGTATGGCCTCTGTCACCATAAACAACGTTTATAAATGCCCGTATGAGAGTCACTCTAGGTGAAGGTGAGTTTCCCATAATTTGCTCACCCAATCTTGGATGTCCCTTGCCCCAATGAACAAATATTTTGCTCTGGTTATGAACAACAACGTTGATGGGGTTGGGTGCAAATATTTTAAATTTAAATGTCTGATGAGTATCTCTGGGAATTGGTGCTGCTTCGGTATAATTTGTGGATGCTTCTTTGAACCCCCAACATTCGAGTTTGGCAAGCGGCCACCTACACGTATAGTAAAACATCCTCATCGATAATTGGGAAAAGTGACAATAATTTGCTGCTTCTTTTGATTGGCCTGTTTTTTTGCAGTTGATGTATTTCTTCATTAAAGGCGTCTTGTTGAACATTATCAAATTTTCGCTTCTCTGGAGATGTTGACTAGATATGTATATGTGGTACTTTAATTTTACGGCATAATTCAGCAAACCGGATACAACTATTCCACCAAATTTTGTGTTTTAACAGGTTACTTGGTGATAAACTTCGGCTGGCACAGTCAGCTAGATTTACCTTGGTTGGTAATTTACCTTGGTTGGTTTGCTTGGTATTTGGTCAATAATAAAACTCGTTCTATTACTGGCGAAACAGTTTCATTTTCTGGGCACATCTGAGAGCCACGTTAGAACAACGTTGGACTCACTCACGAGAATTTTGGTTAAAAAAACGGCTCCACATAATTCCAAGTGGAAAATTGAAAGTTGTTTCAATGGCGAACCCTTGGTTTTAGCCGCGATTAAATGGACAGAGATGTCACTGTTTGAACCTCGCTTACACAACTGCTGAATAAGTCTTTTTAGACGCGTCACAAAAACCGTGAAATTGAACATTATGTATTTATTGACTGCATCTGAAGAAATCGTGGGATACGTATGCCGGAATACAAATATAATTCGTTTCTTGCAGTGGACCATGTGCGATTGATGTGGTCTAGCAACGGGTCGCCCCATCCAATTTTAGTCAACCAAAGCGACTGAAGTAAGATTTTGAACCTGCTAAGCTCTGTACGGATAAACTCTCGGATGTCTTGTTTTCAGCGTATCAGCCATTACCAGGAGCCATTTACTGGGTTTGCCAGCTTTGATTGTTACCGGGGTACATTTATGTTTCGTCGCTTCTCGTTTTCACTAATTTTTTGTTTCAATTTTTGGAGGGTTTGTTGGAAGACCGCGTACGCGTTATACAAAGCTGGATGACCCTTTTATTCATAGTTAATATAATCTGTGATTCAGTTCTCTATTTTTTCTGTAACTCTACATTTCACACACCTCTAACTAAGATTACGGTTGGCAGCGGAGTGGTCCAATCGTTCACAGTTTTTGCATTGTATCATATTTCGTTTTTTCTTGTCAATTGGTCCCATGTGATTCTTTGGTAGTTCAACGCTTTTGCTTTGGTTAGGCCTTTTAACACCAATGATTTTGGTTTGCTATCATTGGGCGTGTAAGAAACGAATCTTGTTTTCAATTCCTTGGAAACAATTTTTAATTTATGGTATTCCTCTATATTTCATACAGGAAAACCAAATTAATCGCAGGGGGGGGGGGAGGGAGAGAGGAGATAGAGAGAAGAGACAGAGACAGAGATACAACTATGTTTGTTTGTAAGGTTGTTGATGAGTTCGAAGTAGGTCTGGAGGGGAGAAACCGATTACCGTTTTACCGTTGAGGTGCTTTAATTTTGGTTAATTGTCTGGTTTTCCTTATATTTTTCGTTTGAAATTAAAAATGTTTCGCGGTTAGTTCACCTTCGATTATGCTTAGAAATGACTCCCACGGCCCTGGGCCTAGTCGGCTAGACGCAGCGTCCAAGCATATGTCAGGAGAATTCTTTAACGAAATCCTGAGGTAGCTGGTATCACTTCGGATCAAATTCTAGTGAAACCAGCAAATTCGAGCATGTCACAGTTTCGTTACACGACGTGCCAATATATTTTTATTCGCCTTGCAAACCAATATTCCAAATATTATGTACTTTTACCCAAAATCTAATCTGGGTAATGAACCCTGTGAATCCTAGGTCACAGAGCAAAATTACTTATTGATTTCGAGAAAAAAAAACAAACCACTTTTTCATAGTAAAATGTTAGCACGAATAATTTTATCAAGATTTTTTTTTTTTTATATTAAACTAAAGGTCTTTAAAGTCGAAACAACATAAAACATTTTACTGATATAAATACGTATTAAATATACCAGAATAAAGCCAATATTTTGGGACCGAATTATGGGATTAACTTTATACTAAAATAATTGTAAAAATTTTCAAAATAAAATATTTAAATAAAGCTTAAACCTGTATAATATTATGAGGGTAGTGCTATAAATGATTATTTAAAAGCTTACCTGGGTGCTTAATAAAAATGCCCGTATTATATTGAATATGTTTCCACTCACACCCTCGTTCGGTCCCATCAGCACAACCAAATAGGTTAAACCAAGCAGCGGTATTAAAATTAGTAATGCTTTTGTTGCTTTGCGATATTGTTTTGTTTCGACTGTGTTCGCTGAACGTAATTTTGTTATTAACACCCACATAATTCGTATTAAAAAGATTAAATTTATAATTAGCATAACACATACAGGAATTTGAAATATCCAATCAACCGTTGTCTCCTTCATCCAGGGACATGCGAACTCAATCTGTAATAAAATAACATTTTAATGATTATCTTTTGTTCTATGTAATCAATTACGAAATACATACGGTACCAGCTCTATCTAAACTAAATTCGATAACTTCAGCTTGAGGAACTGTTGGTGTTGTTGCCCCTTTAGCAATGGCCCAACTAATGATAAATACGGCTGGGCCACCCCATCCAATCAATGCATACATATTAAATCTTAAATTATCACCCGAAAATGTTTCAACGACAAGCATATACAGGTAAAGACCTTAAATTGAGCAGACAAAAAAAAAACGAAAAACATTCCGATATTATCATAATTTTGTCGTTTATTATTGTGTATGCCTTACCTTCCACCATCATCCAAAAGAAATTTGTTAAACTAAAGTAATGAAATAATGTGACAAGAATAATACAACCTACAGCACCGGGACGTAATTCCATCTAAAATTGTATAAATAAAAAAACGTTATTAGGGTTATTTATTAGTATGTAATTGCGGGATTGTAAATATTGATGATATACGCGTACAATAGAAATCGATAAAATTTGGAGAAAATTACTTAATTGCGTTAGGTATATAATGTGTGACTGCGTCCGTCGTTGTTGATATATCGCTTATACTGTTATTGTTTTATTTTTTGTTGGCACATAGCAATTGGTTTATTTATAATTTTATTTTTTTAATTAAATGTACATATTTTGATGGCATTTTTGTGGAAAATTGAAATTTAATTTTCATTACAAAAAACTGATTACAAATAAAAAAGAATATGGTATGCCATTTTATAGCATTTCTCCCTAAATGGTTGAAATAAAAGCTTTAAAATTTAAATATATACAGGGTGATTTAAAAAGTTCATGGAATGGAAATGAAAAAACAAGCTTCGTTGCGGCAGCTATAATCTAATCATTCGATGAAAATCGGTTTCCACGCAGAAATCCTTTGCGGTTTGGGAACAGATTGTACCTGATGGTAATTCTTTCAATTTGGCTATTGAAAGAACACCTTTGTAAACACCTTTGTAATCAATTAACAAAATTCCTTTTACATCCCAAAAAATTGATGCCATAACTTTTTTGTTGATTTTGATCACTTTGGCTGTTTCGGAGCAAAAACACCGGGCTCAGTCCACTCTGCAGTTTGTTATCGCTGGCTCATAGTGGCAAATACAAGTCTCATCCATAGTTACAAATCGCTGATTCAAATCAATTTCATCCTTTCGAAAACGATCCAAATCGTGTTGAGAAAGTCGGACTCGATGTCTGATCCGAATTTAACAAATGCGGCACGCATCTCGTAGATAGCTTTCTCATACATAATTCATTGGTTAAAATATGAAATATCCGTTCAGTTGAGATACCCAAAAATGAGGGATATGCGATACAAAATTTTGAAAAAATAAAAATAAAAAACGCCAAAATTAGGGACACCTTTTGGCGATTTTTATTTTGTTCAACATTTTGTAACGCACATCCCTCATTTTTTTCTCAATTTAATCAAGGTATTATAAATAAAGGTATCACAATTATACAAATGTTCGTTTTAAAGTTAATGTGTCACACTTCGGAAATAAGCGACGGTGTTCTTGGATACAATATAAAAATATAAAAGGCTGAAAGTTCATTATATAGATGATCAGAGCTTCGGTTTCAAAATTAAGTCTACTCCCAAATCAATCCCAAACTAAATCCCTTAAGTCAGTCTTCAGCTCAACCTCCAAAAACAATATTGGTATAAAGTTTGGTTGAAAATGTGATTCTAAAATGATTTTTGGAAGAAATTCTAGAACTTGGCCAAATATGATGAAACTTAGCTATTCCTTAATCGATTATGATGAAATTCAATTCTAAAATGATACTGCTAATTCCGAGACTCCACACTACCGTTACTAGTTTTAATTCTTCAGCACATGAATCTATATTAAAAATTCTGAACTAATTGAACGGTCTCCGTGTTGTTTCCGTCATATATGTATAACCCGGACATTCATATTTAATCAGAGAAATATTACAGTTACAAATTTCATATGTATGATAGGTGCGATTTTTGGCAAACAGTGCCTCACCGCTTATACGCCAGAATAACGAATATGTGCACTTGACCAGCACAATATAATGCTATTATCGATCGAAATGAAATGAATCTAAAAACCAACAATACAGAAATGCAAACTTCGGGCAATTTAGTTGCCCTTAAGGAACCCGTTACTTCTAAGGCTCATTGAAAAGTTAATTGGAAAATTTCCTTTTTCCCTTTTGACACTCTAAAGATGATTTCGCTCATATCCGCTTTGAACGAATCTTAGACGAATTGGTGATTGAGTAGCAGGTCAACAGTTGCTTCAGCCTTTGACAAATCCCAGTGACCCAGGATTGTTGAGCAAGCCTCTTTTTGGCACTATTCACTGGGTATTTGAAGAATATCCATGGATTTTTCTTCAACATGGTTTTTTTTCGGATGCATTCCCAGTGTGTAGTAACAAGAATAAAGAATACCAAATGAACTATCGGCCTTTCTTATTCCATCCGAAAAGCTGCCCGTCCGACTCCTTTATTTGCATACCAGCAGATGTACCTGATGACTTTTGACATACTAGCAAGATTTAATATTTATTTGGGCACATATAACAATTTAGCCAATGCTAGATATTTTGACCCACCCATTGACTATGTTCACGTTTCAGTAAATATACGGCTAGCTAATACCTATTAAGTTTTTCAGAGATTGTCATATTATCCTCCTGAAGTGTCCTGGTGCAGCTTCCGACAATTTGCCATTCAATATGAAAGGACTTTCCCTGTTTAAAGACCATGAAACATGTATTTTGGTTTCACTATGAAACGAAAAGATCGTGCTTGGGATCTGGCAATTCTGCTGATATGACCGCAGTTCGATGGATTCCTTCTTTTCTTTTGCCACGGTTTTTAAGAAAGTTCTGCAAAAAAGGTATATCAAATTAATATTTTTTTTGTTTTGTTTTTTTAATTCATTTCCATCTCAGAAATAAATTACTTAATGGTGATATAATATAAATAAATTGTGTAAAAGAATTAAAAATTGAAATGAAAAGAAAAGAATTCAGTGTCGCAAATCGACAGTTTTGAATTCTCGTTTTTATACAATATAAGCGTATTTTGTTAACCAAAATTTAATTCGAATTATTTTGGGTTTATTTTTTTCCCAAGAAAATAGCCAATTTTATTAAATTGGCAAAAGCCAACCTTTCGAAATAAAACCTAAATTTGATATGTATTATGATATCTGGTGGCGTCTATCGCTAAATAAGAAAACTAAAAATTGCGGGTAAGATTTAAATAATCCCAGATAAAAACAATTGTGAATTTCTAATGGTGGGATTTTCCATCTTCGTTGTAATGAACTAATTAAGCGAACACATAAACGAAAATTGTCGGAAATTTTTTTCAACAAAATAAGTTAGTCTTCCTCCTAAAGTAGAATTTGTACCAAACAACCTTTCAAGTAAATCAAAATAATACTCACTTTCATTTGAATAATCACCCTAATTAAGATTTTATTTTTGAATTAACAAAATATTTAATTTTCCTATTTTTCAACGAAAAATAATAATTATAGCTTTGTCACATGACAGAAATATCGACGACGATCTAACAACGAATATCCAATAGTAGTGTATAAGCGTATGTCCTGGGCCAGCCGAAATCGATTCCAGCCGAAAAATTTTTTACATGTAAATTACAACAACATAAACGATTACGTATGTTTTTACTATGGGCATACTACAGTGTAACCCCGGTAACTAAATCTCTATATAAAATGAAAACCTAAGTATATAATTTTCTTAAAAATCTGTCATTCAACTGTATATTATATTTTTTTAAGACATTTCGTTAGATGGCAGCACAGTCATAAACTTTAAGCTTTGAACTTTTTAATATTAATTAACTTTTCGATAGATGGTGCACATTTCTTACAGTTTTATTATCAACCACGATAACTAAAACTCTATATAAATGTATCTAAAATCAGGTATTCAACTGTAAATGATTATTATTTTCCAACTTTATCTGTAGATGTCACTTTAAAAGCTTATTTTATGTACATGGTTTGTAACTTAGTTCAATACACAGTTTTATTATCAACCACGATAACTAAAATTCTATATGAATTTATCCAAAATCATGTATTCAACTGTATATTGTTATTTTTTAAAACTTTATCTGTAGATGTCACATTTCAAAGTTTATGTATATTCTGTAAATATGGTTTGTAACTTAAACGAATAATATTTATTTTTTAATTGAAATTGGATACTATAAAGTTATAATAATATTTTATAATTTAACCTTGGCATTGAAAAAAAAACTAGTTCAACGTACAATAAATAAAAACTGTAAAATGTAATCAGCATAAAGTAAGAAAAGAAGATAAGAAAAAAAATTGCATCAAAATCATGTATTCAACTGTCTTTGAAAGTTTATTTTTTAGGCACTCAACTGTAATAAAGTAAAAAATATTGATTATGATTAATTTCTGTCTATGTAAGAGAAAAATATTCGAATTGAAGTGTATGCTACCTTTCAAAATTTGTATTATGTATATGGTTTATAACTTGGACGAATAATTTTTATCACATAATTGAAATCGGATAGTACAAAGTTATAATAATATTTTATAATTTAACCTTGGCATTTAAAAAGAAAACTAGTTTAATATACGTATATATAAAAACCGTAATATGTAATCAGCATAAAGTAAGAAAAGAAGATAAGAAAAAAAATTACATAATTGAAATCGGATAGGACGTTATATGTATTAATATTTTATAATTTATCCTTGGCATTGAAATCTTGATCATAATTTTTTTTTTTATTTTACCAACTTTATCTGTATATCATCTTTTAAACTACATTTGGCGAAAATAAAATGCTTCAATTAGAAATTTTTAAAGCTGCGAAAATAAACTTTGAATTGTTTGCACTTCATACAAAATTTAATTTAGAAGATGATTCCAACGTTAGTAAATTAACATCGTTTAATACTACGAATTATATAATAACTGAAGCTAGCGATTTTAATGCAATATTTTCCGAAATTGTTAATAATTTAAACATTAAAAGTGAAGATTTCCAAGAAAAAGAATCTGGCTGGGCTCTCGAAAAGATCATGTTTCTTGAACTTAATATCAACAAATATACTCTATTGCGAGGTTCTTCATATATTGATCTACCAGAAACTATTAAAAGAAAAAGAGCTATAATTAATATTCAAAATTCTGATCAGGCATGCTTTGCCTGGTCAATTATGGCATCTAGATATCCTAACGTAAAAAAAACCTTATAGACATACATCTTATCCACACTATTCTTCGGAATTGACTTTAGATGATATTAATTTGCCTATGCATCTAAAAGATATTTCAAAGTTTGAACAATTAAATAATATTAGTGTAAATGTATATGGTTTAGATGGTAATGAAATTGTGGGGCCATTATATTACACAAAATCTAAAAAACAGGAACATGTTAATTTGCTATTTTTAGAAGATGATGTAAATACTCACTATTGTTTGATCAAAAATTTTAGTGCGCTAGTGGGAAACCAGTTATCCAAAAGAGCAAATAAAAAATGGATTTGTGATGGATGTTTAACTTTTTTTAGAAATGAGGAAGGTTTAAATAATCATTTGCAATATGGTTGTAATAAAATTAAATGTATTCTTCCTAATGAAGAAAATTGTATACTAAAGTTTAAAAACATCCAAAACAAAGAGCGAGTACCATTTATTATCTATTACGATTTTGAAGCTGTACTAGCACCAATTTTTACATGTTTACCAAACGATAAAACCTCATTTACAGAAAACATTACAAAACATGAACCATGCAGCTTCGCATATTACATTAAGTGTTCATACGACGATAAACTTTCTAAGTTTGAATTGTATAGGGGTAAAGATTGTTGTCAAATTTTTATTGAAAAATTAAAAATCGATTTACAAGTAATTTATGATAAATTACATACAAACATAAAAATGATAACACTAACAAACGAAGAAAAAGAACAATATGACAATTCATCTACTTGTTATATATGTAAAGAAAGTTTTATTGACTGTTTGAATTATAAAGTAAGAGACCATTGCCATCTTACTGGAAAGTTCCGCGGAGCCGCTCATAACAATTGTAATTTAAATTATGGTTTACCTGACTTTGTACCAATTGTTTGTCATAATTTGAGTGGATATGATTCTCACTTTATTATCAAAGAACTTGGATTTGATACAGAAACAATTAATTTAATCGCTCAAAATAAGGAGAGATATGTATCTTTTACAAAACATTTTAAACTTTTAGATAATAAAACAATTAAATTAAGATTCATAGATTCATTCAAATTTATGTCTTCAAGTATTGATAATTTAAGTAAAAATCTTGAAGAAAATCAATTTAATGAAATACATAAATATTTTCCAAAGCAAAATGAATTTAATTTGGTTAGGAAGAAAGGTGTATTTCCATATGATTTTATTGATAATCATGAAAAGTTTAATCATACATGTTTACCCCCTCAATCTAGTTTCTATAATAAATTGAATGATTCCAATATTACCGAAGATCAGTATAATCATGCAACTAAAGTGTGGAATGAGTTTAAATGTAAGAATTTGGGGGGATTATTCCGATTTATATTTAAAAACGGACGTTCTTCTCTTAGCTCACATTTTTGAAAATTTTAGAAATGTCTGTTTAGCCACTTACGATTTAGATCCAGCACACTATTACACTTCCCCAGGTTTAAGTTGGGATGCCATGTTGAAATTTACAAAAATCGAAATGGAATTGCTCACAGATATTAACATGATCAATTTCATTAACAAAGGGGTTCGTGGTGGATTAGCACAATGTTCGAAAAGATATAGTAAGGCGAATAATAAGTATATGAAAAATTATAAAGAAGATAAGGATTCTTCATATCTTATTTATTTAGACGCTAATAATTTATACGGATATGCTATGAGTCAATATCTTCCATATGCGAACTTTAAATGGCTACATGAAAGCGAAATTGATAAGTTTAATATACATTCAACAAGTGATGAGGCGGACCTTGGATATATTTTAGAAGTTGATTTGGAGTACCCAGAAAATCTTCACAAAACACATAATGATTTACCATTTTGTGTGGAAAATGCTAAACCTGGTTATGCATCATCCAAACAAAATAAGCTGTTGGCTAACCTTAATCATAAGTTTAATTATGTCATTCATCAAAAAAATTTAAAACAATGTCTAAGCGAAGGTTTGATTTTAAAGAAAATACACAGAGTATTAGAATTCAGTCAAAAACCTTGGCTTAAGACATATATTGATCTGAATACGAGGCTTCGGACCTTAGCTAAAAATTGTTTGATTCATAATTTAAAGGAGTTAGAAATAGTTAAAATGTTAAAGTTTATTAAAATTTAAAGTTAAGACAAAAATAAATTTCTGATCACGACAACATTGATAAACCAATTAACAATCTTAATGATTCATAATTTAAAGGAGTTAGAAATAGTTAAAATGTTAAAGTTTATTAAAATTTAAAGTTAAGACAAAAAATAAATTTCTGATCATGACAACATTGATAAACCAACTAACAATCTTAATGATTCATAATTTAAAGGAGTTAGAGATAGTTAAAATGCTAAAGTTCAAAAGTTTATTAAAATTTAAAGTTAAGACAAAAAATAAATTTCTGATCATGACAACATCGATAAACCAACTAACAATCTTAATGATTCATAATTTAAAGGAGTTAGAAATAGTTAAAATGTTAAAGTTTATTAAAATTTAAAGTTAAGACAAAAATAAATTTCTGATCACGACAACATTGATAAACCAACTAACAATCTTAATGATTCATAATTTAAAGGAGTTAGAAATAGTTAAAATGTTAAAGTTCAAAAGTTTATTAAAATTTAAAATTAAGACAAAAAATAAATTTCTGATTATAACAACATTGATAAACCAACTAACAATCTTAATGATTCATAATTTAAAGGAGTTAGAAATAGTTAAAATGTTAAAGTTCAAAAGTTTATTAAAATTTAAAGTTAAGACAAAAAATAAATTTCTGATCATGACAACATTGATAAACCAACTAACAATCTTAATGATTCATAATTTAAAGGAGTTAGAGATAGTTAAAATGCTAAAGTTCAAAAGTTTATTAAAATTTAAAGTTAAGACAAAAAATAAATTTCTGATCATGACAACATTGATAAACCAACTAACAATCTTAATGATTCATAATTTAAAGGAGTTAGAAATAGTTAAAATGTTAAAGTTTATTAAAATTTAAAGTTAAGACAAAAATAAATTTCTGATCACGACAACATTGATAAACCAACTAACAATCTTAATGATTCATAATTTAAAGGAGTTAGAAATAGTTAAAATGTTAAAGTTCAAAAGTTTATTAAAATTTAAAGTTAAGACAAAAAATAAATTTCTGATCATGACAACATTGATAAACCAACTAACAATCTTAATGATTCATAATTTAAAGGAGTTAGAGATAGTTAAAATGCTAAAGTTCAAAAGTTTATTAAAATTTAAAGTTAAGACAAAAAATAAATTTCTGATCATAACAACATTGATAAACCAACTAACAATCTTAATGATTCATAATTTAAAGGAGTTAGAAATAGTTAAAATGTTAAAGTTCAAAAAGTTTATTAAAATTTAAAGTTAAGACAAAAAATAAATTTCTGATCATGACAACATCGATAAACCAACTAACAATCTTAATGATTCATAATTTAAAGGAGTTAGAAATAGTTAAAATGTTAAAGTTTATTAAAATTTAAAGTTAAGACAAAAAATAAATTTCTGATCATAACAACATTGATAAACCAACTAACAATCTTAATGATTCATAATTTAAAGGAGTTAGAAATAGTTAAAATGTTAAAGTTCAAAAAGTTTATTAAAATTTAAAGTTAAGACAAAAAATAAATTTCTGATCATGACAACATCGATAAACCAACTAACAATCTTAATGATTCATAATTTAAAGGAGTTAGAAATAGTTAAAATGTTAAAGTTCAAAAGTTTATTAAAATTTAAAGTTAAGACAAAAAATAAATTTCTGATCATGACAACATTGATAAACCAACTAACAATCTTAATGATTCATAATTTAAAGGAGTTAGAAATAGTTAAAATGTTAAAGTTCAAAAGTTTATTAAAATTTAAAGTTAAGACAAAAAATAAATTTCTGATCATGACAACATTGATAAACCAACTAACAATCTTAATGATTCATAATTTAAAGGAGTTAGAGATAGTTAAAATGCTAAAGTTCAAAAGTTTATTAAAATTTAAAGTTAAGACAAAAAATAAATTTCTGATCATGACAACATTGATAAACCAACTAACAATCTTAATGATTCATAATTTAAAGGAGTTAGAAATAGTTAAAATGTTAAAGTTTATTAAAATTTAAAGTTAAGACAAAAATAAATTTCTGATCACGACAACATTGATAAACCAACTAACAATCTTAATGATTCATAATTTAAAGGAGTTAGAAATAGTTAAAATGTTAAAGTTCAAAAGTTTATTAAAATTTAAAGTTAAGACAAAAAATAAATTTCTGATCATGACAACATTGATAAACCAACTAACAATCTTAATGATTCATAATTTAAAGGAGTTAGAAATAGTTAAAATGTTAAAGTTCAAAAGTTTATTAAAATTTAAAGTTAAGACAAAAAATAAATTTCTGATCATGACAACATTGATAAACCAACTAACAATCTTAATGATTCATAATTTAAAGGAGTTAGAGATAGTTAAAATGCTAAAGTTCAAAAGTTTATTAAAATTTAAAGTTAAGACAAAAAATAAATTTCTGATCATGACAACATTGATAAACCAACTAACAATCTTAATGATTCATAATTTAAAGGAGTTAGAAATAGTTAAAATGTTAAAGTTTATTAAAATTTAAAGTTAAGACAAAAATAAATTTCTGATCACGACAACATTGATAAACCAACTAACAATCTTAATGATTCATAATTTAAAGGAGTTAGAAATAGTTAAAATGTTAAAGTTCAAAAGTTTATTAAAATTTAAAGTTAAGACAAAAAATAAATTTCTGATCATGACAACATTGATAAACCAACTAACAATCTTAATGATTCATAATTTAAAGGAGTTAGAGATAGTTAAAATGCTAAAGTTCAAAAGTTTATTAAAATTTAAAGTTAAGACAAAAAATAAATTTCTGATCATAACAACATTGATAAACCAACTAACAATCTTAATGATTCATAATTTAAAGGAGTTAGAAATAGTTAAAATGTTAAAGTTCAAAAAGTTTATTAAAATTTAAAGTTAAGACAAAAAATAAATTTCTGTTCATGACAACATTGATAAACCAACTAACAATCTTAATGATTCATAATTTAAAGGAGTTAGAAATAGTTAAAATGTTAAAGTTTAAAAGTTTATTAAAATGCCAAGGATAAATTATAAAATATTAATACATATAACGTCCTATCCGATTTCAATTATGTAATTTTTTTTCTTATCTTCTTTTCTTACTTTATGCTGATTACATATTACGGTTTTTATATATACGTATATTGAACTAGTTTTCTTTTTAAATGCCAAGGTTAAATTATAAAATATTATTATAACTTTGTACTATCCGATTTCAATTATGTGATAAAAATTATTCGTCCAAGTTATAAACCATATACATAATACAAATTTTGAAAGGTAGCATACACTTCAATTCGAATATTTTTCTCTTACATAGACAGAAATTAATCATAATCAATATTTTTTACTTTATTACAGTTGAGTGCCTAAAAAATAAACTTTCAAAGACAGTTGAATACATGATTTTGATGCAATTTTTTTTCTTATCTTCTTTTCTTACTTTATGCTGATTACATTTTACAGTTTTTATTTATTGTACGTTGAACTAGTTTTTTTTTTCAATGCCAAGGTTAAATTATAAAATATTATTATAACTTTATAGTATCCAATTTCAATTAAAAAATAAATATTATTCGTTTAAGTTACAAACCATATTTACAGAATATACATAAACTTTGAAATGTGACATCTACAGATAAAGTTTTAAAAAATTACAATATACAGTTGAATACATGATTTTGGATAAATTCATATAGAATTTTAGTTATCGTGGTTGATAATAAAACTGTATATTGAACTAAGTTACAAACCATGTACATAAAATAAGCTTTTAAAGTGACATCTACAGATAAAGTTGGAAAATAATAATCATTTACAGTTGAATACCTGATTTTAGATACATTTATATAGAGTTTTAGTTATCATGGTTGATAATAAAACTGTATATTGAACTAAGTTACAAACCATGTACATAAAATAAGCTTTTAAAGTGACATCGTTTAAGTTACAAACCATATTTACAGAATATACATAAACTTTGAAATGTGACATCTACAGATAAAGTTTTAAAAAATAACAATATACAGTTGAATACATGATTTTGGATAAATTCATATAGAATTTTAGTTATCGTGGTTGATAATAAAACTGTATATTGAACTAAGTTACAAACCATGTACATAAAATAAGCTTTTAAAGTGACATCTACAGATAAAGTTGGAAAATAATAATCATTTACAGTTGAATACCTGATTTTAGATACATTTATATAGAGTTTTAGTTATCGTGGTTGATAATAAAACTGTAAGAAATGTGCACCATCTATCGAAAAGTTAATTAATATTAAAAAGTTCAAAGCTTAAAGTTTATGACTGTGCTGCCATCTAACGAAATGTCTTAAAAAAATATAATATACAGTTGAATGACAGATTTTTAAGAAAATTATATACTTAGGTTTTCATTTTATATAGAGATTTAGTTACCGGGGTTACACTGTAGTATGCCAATAGTAAAAACATACGTAATCGTTTATGTTGTTGTAATTTACATGTAAAAAAATTTTCGGCTGGAATCGATTTCGGCTGGCCCAGGACATACGCTTATACACTACTTCCAATTTTCAATTAAATAAAAACATAATCTTGATGAAAATTGATGAAATCATCTACCAAATTTGTCCTATTAGCATTTACAATTAAAATATCATACAATATATTAAGTTTTAATTAAAAATAACAAATTCTGAATTTGAAAGAATTTGTCGGCGATATTTTACTAAATGGTATAATAAAATTCGTGACCGAACTCTTCCAAAAATAAACACGATTTCCGCATTCATATCATATTAAGTAACTTGTTAGAGTACCATAGGGCATTTTCCCCACCATGGCTATAGAAATTTTTATTTAAAATGCAAAAACAAGTTTGCAGTAACATGTAGAGGCCAAATTTAGAGGAAACAAATTTAGTTTTGATTTAATTTTTGTCCTATTTTTCCTATTGTACTACTACGATTTAAATAAACAATAGTATAATGTATAATTAGGAGGAAAAGTACTGCATTCCCGGACGATAGTGGAAATTGGCCACGGGAGTCCGGGAATGCACTTTCCCTCCGAATTGTACATACTATTTTTTCTCCGATCGGACTTTAAAACGAATATAAACCCAAAATAATTTTTAGTATTATTCATTAATTATCATATTAAGAAATCAAAACAAAGTAAAACATCGAAAATAACATAAAATTATTGCTTAGTTAGCCACGACATCATAAGACATAAATACATTTTGTTTTTTCAGAAAAAATATTCTCGTCTTTTTCGTTTCGAAAAAACAACGGAAAGATATATTTTTTTCTACGATCGGAGAAAAACATTTTTTTGGCTTTATCTCAAACTTCTAAAGGCGAGACCATGTTGGTGGTATGTATGCATATGTAGTATGACATGTCGTGTGGTCAGTTTTCATATCACCAATGTGACATTTGGTACATTGGTATATACGTTCGCTAAATAGACCGTAAATAAATACACATCAAAGGAGACCACCAACATTGGTTGACATACTGGTAATGCGGTCCAGACGGTGTGGCATGATTTGCTTTAGTTTACTTAGAAATTTATTGCATTTTCTATTAATGTTATTCGCTTACATACGATTAGGTATATGAAATTACTATTAATCAGACTAATTGATTTGTTTCTTTACGGCAATGAAGTTTAATCTTATTTTGTAACTTAGAAAACTGTTTTCAAATGCAATTGTAGGTTTACATGTCTGTCGAGATAAGAAAATTATTCCTCTTTATTTAATAAAATCTGGTTATTTTGTCATTTAGGTAATTTCCAGTATAGGAAACATGCTAAAAGGTACAGTCTTGTTCCTGTATTTGTCCATAATGTATGAACAAACAATTAAATTCAATTTATGAACAGAAACATAATTTTAAAATTTAGAATGCACTATTTCAAACTTTTGTAAATATGTAGTTTGGTACATATTCGCTTAAATTTACGTAACCAACATTGGACGTATCGTGTGTATGCCTCATACATGAACAGTGTGTTTATTTTTCCACATCATATGATCCAACGTTAGTCGATCGACATTTGTAGATTTCCACACCGTCTGGTCCGGCCTTAAATTTTATTAGTGTGGGCTTAATAGACATATCTGTGGTCACAAATCATAGTGCCATAGTGGCTTAAAGTGAGATAAGCCGTTTTACGTATCATCTCAAATTTGAAACCTCCAGACTCGATTTCATATCATATCAAGTTTTTGTAATATTCCGGTAACTACAAACAACCGTAATAATCATTTATAAAAGCAAGAATTCAAAAAACTCATACGATTTTGAACGACTATTAACTTTAAAAACGTTTTCCTGAAAAATGCGAATTTTTCACTTAAGCCACTATGATTTGTGACCACAGATATAATGAGAGTTTTCCTTGAGTTTTTGATTTGGTAATTCACTAAATCATTACGTTCTTATCTAGTACTATAAGTAAAAGGTGGGAAAATTGATTTTGTGTAGTTTGATCGTGGCTACCTGATGAGTAGACCAACTTTTTATCACTACGAAACCAAACTACCTGAAACTTAAGGGAAGTTCTCATTTTTAAAAAGGGTATGATACATCGTATAACACTTAACAAGTGGTAATAATAGGAATGCTATTAAAAATAATATATTTTATCTATAAAAAGCCGAAAAAATCATATTAATTGATAACACAGACAAATCTCAAACTTCTAAATGAAAAACGACGTATAAAATAAGCATTCATATTGTGAAATTAATTCAAATTTTAAAATTGCCGCCAAAAAAAAACGGCACTTCCAATGATTTTAATTTCAACTGTTCCGAGTTCAGGACACTCCCTTCAACAAGGTTCACTATGATTTTCTTTAGTGACAGAACTTTTCATTAAAATTGGTTTCCAGCACACCGTGCCAACATTAATCTAATTATATCAACTAAAATTTTAAATTTATTTATTCTATTTAAAGTCTCATTATACATTTTGGTAAATAGATGAAGATGCCTAAATTTAAAATTAAATTCATTTTACATTAAGATTTGAAATTTTATTAATTTTTCATCAAAAAGTTTTATGAATAACTTATTTGAATTTTGGCAAATTTTTATTTTGGACGGTTAACAAAAATGTAAATTTTGTTAACATCTTTAAAATAAAAATTAGTTTTGTATCCGTATAGAAGCATATTTTTTATGTGCATTACTCTATTTCAGTGTTACACTTTTTTCATTAGTACCGAGGAATTCAAAAATGTGTGATGATTGCAGGAAATAGTATTACGAAAGTAAGAAAACGAATGAAGTGGACTCAACGTTAAGTTCACAAGCGGATTCACAATCAGAAGATTCGAATTTCAGTATAGATATACCTCCAAGGAAATAAATAAAATTAACTAGAGAAGAAGAGTTAGAGTTAATGTTATATGATATAAAGAAAAAAATTCTAGTCTACCTGCAAATGACCAACTTCGTACATCAATACTCACATTAGCTCCTGATTGTTGGAGCATTCGTCAGATAGCTAATGAATTCGGAACCTCACGGAGAAGCCTAAAAAAGGCGAGAAATTAAAAAAAAGCGGAAGGTATTTCGGCGATGCCAGTTTTAAAGACAGGAAAATCTTTACCTGATAAGACTGTAAAACAAGTTATTGCATTCTATGAAGATAATGAAAATAGTAGGATAATGGCAAATAAAAAAGATATAGTCACTGTTAAAATTAATGATTAAAAAGAAAGAATGCAGAAGCGATTACTGCTTTTGGATATAAAAAATTTGCACATTGCACATTGCATACAAAGTTTTTTGAACTTAGACCAAAATGGTGTGTGATTGCTGGAGCAAAAGGTACGCATAGCGTTTGCGTGTGTACAATCCATCAGAACTTTAAGATGATGATTGACGCTATAAATTTAGATAAGAATACAAAAAATTTAAAAGACCCTCTAGTAACCATTATGATTGCGTGAAATTTGTCTTGTGCGAAAATCCATTACCAGACTGTTATTTGGGTAATTGTAAATTTTGTCCAAATATCAAAAAAAATTCTAATATATATTCTGATATTTTAGAACAAAAAAATATTTCGAGATCGATATTCAAAATCGAATGCCTTCCATCCGAAGAATTTATTAGCGAATTATGTACTCGTTTAAAGATTTTGATTCTACATCATTTTATTTCAAAAACTCAGTCTAAATATGTTTCGGATAAAAAGAATAATTTGAAAGAAAATGAAGTACTTGTTCTCACCGATTATTCCGAAAACTACGCTTATGTTGGTCAGGATGCAGCCCAAGCCTTCCACTACAATAACGACCAATGCACTGTCCATACTATAGTTTTCTACTACAAATGCGGTATAGAAATAAGGCATCAAAGCTCAATAATTTTGTCTGATTGCACAACTCATGACACTGCTGCTGTTTATATGATGCAACAATTTATCATCCCAGAAATTAAAAAGGCATATCCAATAGCAAACAAAATTATTTACGCAAGCGATGGTGCTAAGCAGCACTATAAAAATAGATTTCAAATAAGCAATCTTGTACACCATGAAGAAGATATGGCATATCCGCTGTTTGGCACTTTTATGCTACTGCACACGGGAAAGGAGCATGTAATAGGGGGGCTATCTTAAAACGAGAAGCAACGCGTGCAAGTTTACAGGTGAAATCAACTGACGCAATATTGGATTCAACAAGACTTTTTATTTGGGCAAAAAAAAAATTTGAAAATATTAAATTTTTTTACTACACCAAAACGGAACATAATGGGCCAGATACTCGATACTCTAGCAATTCACAACTCCGCAAATATGGCGGATTTGCTAATCGAAAATTTGCTTGCGTAAGCTACTCGATTATTTTAGCAAAGTAAAATATATTTTTGTATTCAGCACAAAAGTTAAAGTGCGTTAAAGTAGCCCATTTTCTGAAATTCAGAAACAAATTGGATTGCTAAATTATCGTGTACATATAACATTTCTAGCAAATTCGCAAAAAATAACTGCTTATCTGCTTATCTGAGTATCGAGTATCTAGCCCAATAAGATAAAACAGTTTCTAGTAAAACGATTTTCTACAGCTCCAAAAATTACGAAAATTCAATCAGGGCATACTTTTCTTGTTCTTTCCGAAAAAAAACTTAGTATTATGCGCTACTTTGAAGATAAGACACCTAACACCACAATTCAATATTAAATAGAATATACACAAAAATCAGCCATTTCGATAAACCTATCATGCTCAAGTACATGCTTGAGCAGTATGAAATTCGTGCAGAGAGGGTTTGGACTCAGAAAATACTATACGGAATTGACGAATTGTGGGGTCCTTATCTCTGCACTTTAACGTCTTCAGAAGTACGCAGGCTCAGACAGTATGTTGCTTACCGATTTATTTACAAACACGGGTGAATATAGAGAATAATTGGCCTTTTCAGGGCCTAAAGATGTACGAAACCTCATCGAGCAACCTCCACGCGGTGAACCCTTAAGTTTAACTATTCTTCTCTAGTGAATTAATTTTTATAGCTGTAGGAGATTTTTGATAATTTTAATAGCACTCGAAACTAGACGTTTAAATGGAAATATTAGTGCCCTTATTATGTTTTTTGGATGTTTTAAATTTTAGGCACGGCGGTGGCCCGGTAGACGTGAAACGTCCCAATATTACTTGTTTTTTTAATAATTGATAATTAATTCCTTTTTTAGCAATAATTAATCAAAATATTGAGTTGATGAACACAATAACACAGACAAATGATGCTTGTATGTCGAAATTCAAAGAGAAATGATGTTCATATATCAAAATTGAGTTCTACCAAAAAACAATGCCATCTATTGGACGGCAGCATACACTAAAACAATTTTGTAGACCACCCGAACATATTGTGTAAATATGCAGCATTTCGATCCACCACAGCGCCATCTAATCGGGTCCATATTTTGTGATTTTCTTTTTTGCCACCAAATCAAATATTATCGACCTATCCAATTAAGACTATGAAAACGTCAGTTATCATAGTTTTCACTTATCATTTTTCACCCCATTTTATGATAAGGTTTATTTTTAACTTGTATTTTGGGATTTCTATTTCACTTCACAGCCTGCTAGTTTCAGGTAAGAACAAAAATATATCTGGCCCCAAAAACTAAAATATGACACATCTGACCGTTCGTTGAATTATTTTGAAAACACTTTCTATTGTCTAAATTGTTAAATATATCTATAATACCTTTAATTTGAATTTCGGTAAGAAAAGAACATTAAACATTTTAATAAGGGTTGGGCAATAAATCTTACTTTTCCCAAAAATCTTACTTTTGTAACTCGGGCGACCCCTTTTGGTGAAGGAGATTTTGATGGAAGCGTATCATGGGATTGGGTACCAACGTATATCATGGGTTGAGATTTGGGGAAATTAAGGTTTCGATACGCTCCCCCTATTAAAATTTTGATAAAAGTAAGATTTTGAGAATTAAGATTTCGATGTTCCCTTTTAATATAAATATATTTTAAAAAAACTTCCACCATTTTTAATTCACCAAAAATAGTCTAATCATTTTCCATATGTCCAAATTCCAAAATGTTATCAAAAATAATTTTAAAATTGCATTTACTTACACATCGCGTTTTGAAATATTGTATTTTGTGCCATATCCCGTTCTGTACCAGATCGCGTTTTGTACCATATCGCGTTTTGTACCATATCGCGTTTTGTACCGTACCACATTTTGGAATGTCGCATTTTGTACTTTATCTCGTTTCGTCATATCGGAAGTTGAAATATCGCAGTTTGAAATAGCGCGTTTCGCGATTATTAATATAATTAGTCACACTTTAGTTTAGGTCAGTGTACTGGTTTGTATGTTAGTATAGAACAAACGTTGTTTTTATAGAACAAACTTCTTATTTTATAGAGAAGCAGAGATAAGATGAAAATAAATAAAAACGAACTTGACCAATCCAATAAAGATCTTTTACATTGCATTCAATTGAACCTGTTCGTGAGAATTTGTGGTGGATTGGGTTAATAGAAGCTACAGGTTAGGTGGATAGGAGCTGCAGGTTGGGTAGATAGGAGCTACAGAAAGCTTGCACCAATCATAGAAGTCAAAACAAGAGACTCTCCTACAAAAAAACAGTTTATCACTGATTTAAGTACAAATTTCATTTTCGTTCTCTTCGATACTGAAATATGCCCATTGACTATGGAACCAAAACAAAATAAATCCAATTTAGATAGACATCGCTTAACAGATCCGGGAAATGCTCGGTACGATTTTACAGATTTTTAAATTTTTAATTTTTTTGGGAAGGTACGTACCTGGGGCCAAGCCAATTTTTTAAATTCTGGGTGGTTCCGCAGATAAAGAGACTGTTTTACATGGCTACATCGTCTACCAAAATTTTTATAACATAAAATCCCCACCCAAATTCTAACGTAATAATAATCGAACAAGATAATTAGTAGAAAAAAAAATTCAATGATATCAACAACAACAAAAAATATTCTTGTTAAAACTTTAAGCATTTTCCATTTCCATATTACAATTAAATATATTTTTGATTTGAAATAAATCTGTATACAAAATTCTTGGAAAAATCATTTCAAAACTTTTCTCCCCCAACCTATATTTATCCGCCCACCTAGCTTATTTTTACGTCGTTTACTTTTTTTATTGTTTGGTTCGTGCAAAAAAATATAAAATAAAAATGACAAACTCAAAACCAGAAATTCGAATAAATTTAAATTTTTGGGAAATCAATTTTTCATTTTCTCGTATTTTGTGTGGTGTGCTACAAATTAATAAGCTTATACCATTCGACGAACGACTAAAAGCCACCACCAAAATATAATAAAATACTCGCACCTCCGAAGCCGCAGTCGAATACGCACCTCACTCCAATGTTGTTTACAATATAATTTAAATTTTTTTATTTTATTTAACTGTATCGAAATTCGAATTTCTATTTATAGGACAATTTTATTGTGTTTTAATTGAATTTTAAAAAAATTATTACATTTATTATTAAAATTATTGTAATTTTTGTGTGTGGTTATAAAATAAAAACAAAAATGAGGATTCATTGTACACATACCTGTAATGATAATGTTAAAATCCAAAATAATCCTGACATGATGTATGTTAAAAATAAATTAGCGTGTATCGTATTCCTTAGGCATCGAAGGTCTCTGGAATTTATTAAAAATGATTAAATTGTAATCAGAAAATTGATAAACTGTCCTCTCCAATATTACGCTTGTTAAATATGTAGGTACTCACTTGAAATGAATAAAAACAAATACGGCTAAACTTAATGAAATAAGACTAAGTGTATAACCGACATAATAAACAATTGTTGGTATTTCAATTAGTAATGGATCATCGGTTGACGGCGATGGTGCTATATGTATACAATCATTATAATTTGTGTAATTACTCCATACACCATTCGCATTACAGTAACGAGTTGCATTTTCTGAAACGAAATAAAAAAATAAAACAAATTATTTTGAATAATTGTTCGCATGTGATAAAATTCCCATGACTTTGTGCTAAATATTTAGACTTTGCAAGAAGTCAGCGCATATCTGTACAACAAAATAAAAAAAGTCATGCCCACAATACAATATAAATAAAAAATGCTTTGCTCTACCCAAAAAAAGAGCAAAAATAACTTGAGTTGCCCAAACACATTAATTTTATTTTTGCATGTTATGCTGTCTGATTCAAACTTTACGAAACCAATACTAGTTTAGGTTATTATTATTATTTTGAACAATCTGATTTCTAAAGAGAATTTCTATCAATCTTTTCAATCAGAAAAGCCAAAATTATTTTCCATACATATAACATCAATGTTTACAAAAAGCTTTTACACTTTCCAAAAAAAAAAAAGAGAAAACTGAAATGTATTGATTTCCATCATCCTAAAGCAAAACAATTATCCTAAAAATGAAGATGTAACCCATCCTAGCATGATGCTTATCTGCTAAAATAAAATCATTTCAAGAAAATTTCCTTATATAGTTTGTTGGGGTAGCACTTACTACTCCAGAGGAGTAAAGGGCTTCTGCTTCATGGCCTCTATTTCAATGCCTGAAGATATTTCCACTTAGACATCTATTTGTGCTCAAAGTCAACCAGTCAAAGGTCTGCACTAGATACAGCTTGATCAATCCTCAGTATATTCGGCTTGAGAGATTCTACACAACAAACTTATTTTTAATTTTGGCTACCAAAATGAATTGAAAATTTGTCGGAAATTTGAAATATTTGCAATCCAATATTGGTGTGAGTGATTTGGTGCAATTTCAAGTGTAGATAATTGCAATTTTAAATTTTTTTTTATTGTTTTAAAATGAAAACTTTTAAGCTTATGTTAAATGTAACTTTAATGTAGAGCAACAGTCAACACTGAATTTTAAGCATCCACAGATTGTTTGATCAATAAATAAATAAATAAAATATATTTTCATCAAACATAATCAGATTGAGTATTTCATCGATTTACCCGCGATGCACATTGAAGAAAAATGGATTTTTTCTCTTCATGGTAATAAAATCATCGTTACATGGAATATTTTGACGTTAAAAAAATTCGTTTGCTGAGGAGAATATGGGAGGACTAACACACATGAAAGTTATATGCACATTTGTTTTCTAAATATTTGTATTATGAATATGAGACTCCCATGTTCTTCTGTGGTAACAGATGGTTTTACAAATAAGTTAATCGTAATAAAGGATTAAAGTGTTTAATCATGTTTCAGACTTAAACATTGAGTGGCACACAATTTATAATCATACACGTAAATAAATATTGTGAACATTTGAAGGATTTTTATTATTTTTTTTGGGATATACTCGCTCATATGTGCATATATGTATACGAGTAATAGTCAAACGAATCATGTTTTACAAAAAAAGTAAAGCAAAAAACTAAATGTGACAGAAATTCTGGAATAATTTGAAACTTGTTAGAACTCTGGTTTTTACATCCACTGTTTGGATTTAATGGTGAATTTTTCAACGAAGATGAATGATTATGACTTAACCATTTAAGAACTGACGTCAACATGACATATTTTTTTAGTTATACATATTTCACGCGTTGCTTCTCCAGATATTTGGTTTACTGGGTTTTTAATTAATACGAGTCTAATAAAGATTTTTTTTTAATGGACATTTTTCTATTAAAATATGTTTTTATAAAAATTGCTAAGAATATACATAAGCAAACTAACGTATATTTCACCCTGAACCGTTAAAAATATTTTAATCATTTTATTTAAATTCAAATTTTTTAATTTAAATGTTGGTTACATATAATTACTATTAAGTAAAAGAGTAAAGACTCGCCCACAAACATAATTTATTTCATCCTACTTAATAGATCTAAGGTAACGTTTATGTTTGTTGTAATATGTATAAAACCAATAAAAATTATTTTTTTGGATTTTTTTCTTAATTAATTCAATTATACCTAAACTAGGGAGTACAGCCCGTCCTAGGATGGATTCAATTTACATACAATGGTGATGTATGCCGCTACCACAATCACCATTTGCCCGTTCGATATTATTTTAGTCTGTATTTTTTAGCCGAGTAGGAGTAGCTCGAGATTAAGAGCTTTTAAGGATTATTTTACCTTAAATAGACCTTAAACCAAAGAGTAAGGGCTTTTCAAGATAATTTTACATGTGTTGGGGCATCACACTAAAAGCTTACAGACCGACAAATAGCGGGATCTGTGTTTTTCTTAAAAAAAATATAAATTGAAAAAACAAAACGCCTTGAGCATAATCGAACCCCAGACATTAGCCGCTCTAGTCCAATTCTCATGGCTTACTACAACTCATAATATTAAAGTGTTTTAAATAATTTGTAGTAGTTTTCGCATACATTTAGGCACATCATAAACGCGTGCCACTTATTTTTTTGTGTAAAAACAAACTGTAATAATTATAAAGCGTAATATTTAATTTAAAGTAACATATTTGGTCATTACATGGATACTAAAAAAAAAATAATTCAATGGGATGAGAATGGAACCGACGAACTTTGACGCTCTAGTCCAAAATAAATAAATTTTGCATTAAATTTTCATTGTTATTCAAAATAAAAAACACTTTTCATTTTTCAATGTATCAAAAAACTAAAATAAACAAACGCCGAATTTTCAATGCATCTAAGCGATCCCAAGTCAATCAGTGAGTCAGTCAGTGATGACCGTAAATATGTATATGGTGAAAAATACGTCAAATGACTCATATTCTTTATATGTGACCGGAAGTCATGTTTGAGTTTTATCATTTTTATATTTTTGGATGTGTATCACTAGTTAAACAAAACATTTACGGCAAATAATTTTGTTGTTGTTGTTTCTTAAGATATAGGGTGTCAAATACTGAAAAATTTCATGCACTTGGTGTTGTATTTATTGCTATATAAAAAATAATAATTATCCGAAAATTATAAAATTGGGCTCATTGTAAAGATAAATGAATATGGATTATAAAATAATTATAAAAACAGTTTTTTTCAATTTTCTCAAAATTTCAACTTTTTTTTTTTTTATTATCTTTTCCCCATTTAGTTCTATTAAACATACATCAGCGCAACATGTCGTTTCGTTTTCTTGCAAAATACGTTTAAGTACGACAATCTACACAGTTTTAATACTTAAACGTATTTTGCAAGAAAACGAAACGAGATGTTGCACTGATTTTTTAGTATGTTTAAGAGAACTAAATGGGGAAAAAGATAATAAAAAAAAAAAAAGTTGAAATTTTGAGAAAATTGAAAAAAACTGTTTCGGCGGCCATTTTGAAAAATAACAAATGAAAGATGGTACCATTTTTAAATTTATTTTATAATCCCTATCTATTTGTCTGTAAAATGAGCCCAACTTTATAATTTTCGGATGATAATTATTTTTTCTATAGCAATAAATACAATACCAAGTGCATATAATTTTTAAATATTTCACACCCTATATCTTAAAAAACAACAACAACAATAAACATCATGTTCCATAAATTGTTTGTTTTACTCAGTGCTACACATTCGAAATCTGAAAATCTAAAAACTAAAACATGACTTCCAAAAATATGTGATTTGACATATTTATCACCATATATTAGTAAGTATAACTTATAAGTATGGAATGAAAGAAAAATATTTGACAAACAAAATATGTTGAAGAACCTGTAAATATTTTCACTCAATGTAGATTTCGTTGGGGCGTTGATGAGCTCTCGGCTATTTGTATAAAACGCCACACTCGCTTTAAGCGTCTCGATACACCACAGAAATAATATAACCACGCACAATTTAAGAACAAAATTATTGATATTTATTGTTGGGAATTATATCACCCAAATTAATTGTACAAATTGTTTACAATTTTATTTTTCAACATTAAGAATAAAAATCTAAATTTTATATTTTTCACCACGCACTGATTATTTTTATTTCACAAGTTATTTTAAAAATGGCGAAAATGCCAAGCAAAACTTACTATATTAAAATATCCGCGATCACAAAAGAAATTAACTTTTCTCATCGAAGTATGAAGCGTATCTACTTTCTTATGTATCAAAACCGTTCCGAAATATAATTATTTTCAATGTATAACCACAGAGGAATAATACCAGAGACTTATCTTCTACACAAATTTGATATCTGAAAATAAAAGTTGTTATAATTTTTCGAACAGTCTTCCACGAAAGGGAGATATATTTGATCTCGCTTCAACATCGTATTCACGAGACTGTTATACATATTTATGTTCCTACTACACAACACACCCACACATATATGTACTTACATGCATTTTACAAAATAATATTTTTCGTTTAGCACATGCGTATAATTCGGTTTTTATATTATTATTCTTGTCACTTCTCTATATTTCCAATTTTGTTTCATTTAATTACAACTATGTGTAAATGATTATTATTACATGTGTAGGAGATCAAAGGTAAATACGAAAATGGGTTTTGTGTGGCTGTGTACGTTTGATCACAGCAATTTTGTCCTTGAAATTCATATGCCATGCCAAACAATTTTTTTTTTATATATCGCTTTTCGATTTTTGAATACTTAAATATTTTGACAAATTTTAATAAGTTTCTCTCTTGTTGAAGAATAATTCAGCCAGACAGTGAACTTTACAAAATGTATTTTACAGAAAGTTCAAATTTATACAATTATTTTAGCGATAGAAAAATTTGTTGATTTCTACAATAGGTCATTAACCTTTCGTGTTTTGATGATATTTCCCTTTACATTTGATATGTTGCTTCTTCCTGATTCGGATCTAAAGAATATTTTTGGCGACGGTGCGGTTTATTGCATTTAAATGTTCCATTTAATTAAAACATTAATTAAAAATAAATTAATATTTTATTTTAATAATTTTAAATTCCTTATTGTGGAATAAATTAAAAACAAAAAAAACGAAAAAATTTTATTTTGTCTTAAGAAGTTTAAATTTAAATTTAATAAGAACTACCTACCTATTCGTTTTTTTAAAACTGGAATACTTATTTACGTGCACATTACTAAATTCAGTTACAGATATCCAATTGTTTACCGTTAAATATTACGGCTGCGGTCGAATTCTGGAGTAAATCCATTAAATACTATAAATGCAATTACCTTTTTAAAAAAGGTAAATGTGTACTTTATTCTTTATTGTTATAAGAATTGAACGAGTACAAAATAGAAAAAAAATCGTAATTTAACAAAAAACGAACACTAAATATCTAAATTTACCATAGTAAATCATTTACCCAAAAATTTGACCGCAGCCTATAGACGAAATTTATAAAAAGTACAATTCACAAAAAACAGGTGTTTGATCAGACGACTAACACTGTGAATTTTCACCTAAATGGCTTCGCGATTATTCTATTAGTCTATAAATTCTAAATTTTTTCTCTTTAATATGGACGTTCAAAAATTTACAAGGAATGTCCCCAAGTTAGCTGTTTATCCAATCTGTTAAGGAATGCCTTATTTTATGTAACGGATAGGGTATTTGCGGTACGAGCGAAGCGATCATACAATTTACACTAAATTGAATTTCCTAAAGTATTTCATACAAGATTTTTCCAATTTTGATAAAAAAAAGTCTTTAAATTGATAAAATTTCATATTAATTAAAAATTTTTTGTAAATTAAGTAGGCGCAATCTAGAGTGGAAATGAACATTTCATCACTAGCTGTGAAATATTCTTAATCAGTTTTAATCTTTGATTTTAGTAATGGTGATTATGTCTCTCTAAATGGATATCTTGAAAATATTTCCTGCGATTTCTTTTATAATGAGATGGATATCGAAATTATGACTAACCGGTTTTACGAAATTTTGTATGCGGGGATGGATCTATTTATTAAAAAAACTGTCAACAAACATAATTCGTATCGTGAAAAGTGCTTCAACAAAAAACTTGTTAAATTATATAACCGTAAAACCAAGGCACACAAACGGTATAAAAGGACGAACGCATCTGCTGGTTATGCATTGTATTCTCACCTTCGGCACAGAGGAATAATACCTCCTCTTACGTATTATCCCTCTGTGCCTTCCCAAGTAACAATTGTTAGAGCTGTCAGTTTCCTGTTTGCTCTATTGCAGTTCTAAAATAGCATTTGGTTTGCTAGTTGCATCAATATAGTAAAAATTGACATTAGGTGCTTTAGTAAAAAAATTATTTGCTCTATAATACACACTTTAGACATTCCCAGCTTTAACAAATTATAGAGCAGATAGTTTTATTTAGGAGCTCTATAATTAAATATAGAGCTTTAAATTTTTTAGTATTAGAGCACTATATATTATAATGCTATTAATTGTACAATAGCAATATAGTAGCAATATCAGCTATAATGCAGCTTAATAAAAACCATAAGTGTTATAAGACTTAGCTCCAATTTTACATAATTTTATGTTCATAAAAAGCTTTTCACCATTTAAAAAAAATAATAACATTAAAATAGAGCTGGTACTTTATTCTTATGTTAATTTAAACCTAATATAAGTTTTTGTATCTTATATAGAGTTGACTGCTTCAATTGGGAAAATTGTTCATCTTCTGTCAAAAATTTAGTTAAATTAACTATATTGAGTTATTTAATTCTTTATTAAAAGTCAGAAATCGAGAAATGTATAATTCTAAAGCGTGGAAAAAATATAAATTTAGCAGTACATACCGATATCAAATTAAAAGGAATAGGAAAATTTTTAACCAAATTGTTAATCCACCAAAAAATCCAACAAAGCCCCAAAATTCTGAAAGCGTGTTTCATAACTCAGCGGAGCATTATGATGATTTGGATGATACCGAGATTGCTGATATTGAAAAGGCAAGTACATTACAAGATTTAATTTGTGACGACGTCGATTCTGAAAACGATCAAATAAATTTAAGAAAAGAACTTAAAGAATGGGCACTGGAATTTAACATAAGACATCAAGCGCTTCAAAAATTATTAAATTTATTGAGAAAAGCTCAGCTGCCCGATGAAGGACTCCCTAAAGATCCGCGAACTTTATTAGAAACCCCTAGTAATCGATCGTTGTATCCTGTAGGTAATGGAAGCTATTGGCATCAGGGATTAAAGAACTGCTTAACACAATATTTCTACGGTAATCTCGAGCAATCAATGAGTATTTCACTAAATTTTAATATCGACGGGTTACCGATCTACAAGAGTTCCCAATGGCTTACCCATATATTATAAACAACTAACAAATTTTGACAAAAGGACTACCACGTTTGACGAAAAAAAAAATAATACCGTTATATAGTTAAAAAAAACAAATATTGCTTCAATAAAACGTTATTATTTAGTATTATAGAGCTCCAACCTGTAAATCTAAATCATATACATAATTATTAAAGCTATAAGCGGAAATAATATGATGATTTAAAGCTACGTGCTCTATATTTAGTATTTTGCTTTATAAATGGTTTAGTATGGAATCCATTTATTAAGAAAAAAAACGAATAGCATTATAAAAGGGAGACGTAATTCAGGTAACCTTATATTAGCATAATTTGTAATCATCTTCGTTTTCATAAAAATGGAGTAAAAAAGCGACATAATGTCAAGAAATGTCAATTTGAAATGTTGTCGATAAACAATAATGAGGAATTACTGATATAGTCGTATAAGATATCTCGATACCTGAATTCTTGCTGAGAACCCTTTGTAACTTTTAGATAATTTACAATTGTTAAAATGAATTCCGCCAAATAAATTAATTGAACATAACCTAGAATTTTCAAAGAATTCAAATACTAGCACGTGCGAATAGGTTCGAAAACATATAATTTTTTTTATTTTCCTTGTAAATACAAAATATAATCGAGGAGCAATAAAATTTTTCGTCCTATATTATTTATATTCACCATAAAAATTAAACGGCACCTAAAATTACATATTATCATATTAAACAATAATTATATATTAATTATTTATAATAATATTGATTTACATAACACCATCAAACAATATTTTATCAAAGTTGTTAAAAATATTTTATCAGAATTAAATGATGCTCGGTGCGAGATGATAATTTATTTTTTTTTTATCGCAACAATTGAATGTCAAAATTCATATTTTGTAAAGCCAATAGCTGTAGTTGACATCCTTAGATAACCATTATTGAAGCAAAGTGCTTCTTAATAAATGCTTTACGCAACTGTAACATCCAACTATCATTCAGCTAATAGCTTTGTTATAGCAGGTATATAAACGATTATACAACTTTCCAAGAGGAGAATTGTTGCTCTAAAATTAGCAAATTTAGTCCGACAGTAGCTCTATATAAGTTCTAGCAGCGCTGATAGAGCATAATAAAAAACTACAGGCTCTAAAATATAGCTCTTGAACGATGATAGAGCTTATTTGGAGCTCAAATTGTTACTTGGGTTCGGAATGAGTTTAAGGTTTTGAATCAATTTATGTATGGTAAATTACATACTTGTTAGAAATTGAATCTGGTATCAAGTCAAATCCATCGTGCTTTTGGAATTATATAAACTCTAAAAGGAAATCTGTTGGTTATCCAATACCCATGATTATAAGGATAAGGAAACTCATGATCTAAATTCTGTTTGCGAATTATTTGCAACGTTTTCCAAATCCTGAATAAACGGATTTGAAAAACGTTGCATAATGTTTTGACTTCTGTCTCTGACTATGACATTTTCAATAATCATATTCACGGTATTTCTTCTTTTACGGGGGAACAAATTAAAACGGCTTTAGATGGTTTCAATACTAAATTGTCTATGGGCCCTGATGGTATTCCCTCATTACTTTTATATAATTGTTCCGAAGCCTTAAGTGGCCATTTACCTCATTTATTTAATTACAGCCTTAGGCAAGGTATTTTTCCCCAGTGTTGGAAACCCTTGTATGTAGTCCCAGTATATAAATCTATGACAAACAAGTTTAGTTGAGAATTATAGAGGAAAAGCTATTTTATCTGTTATCCCTAAACTTTCTGAAAAACTGGTTAAAGATGGTGTTTATTTTAATATCAAAAACTTAATTGTTCCCCAACAACATGGTTTTTTTTTCTGGTAGATCAACGACAACCAATCTGGCGGTATTTGTTAATGATACGATATCTTGTTTAGAAAAAGGTGCCCAAGTTGACACTATCTATACAGATTTCAGCAAAGCCTTTGACCTGGTTTTCATACCTGGTGGAGGCCGTATAGGAGGTCTGAGCACTGAACGTTATATCGAGGACATTGTCTTGGATCATGTAGTGCCCTACGCAGAATATACAGGGGAAGATTTCATATTGATTCACGATAATGCCTGGTGTCACATAGCTCGAACCACTAGGCAGTTCATGGATAAGGTTGGACTCGAGACGATGAGATTGCAAACCCTCAGTCCAGACATGAATCCAATTGAGCATTAATGGGACGAACTAAAACGGAGGGTACGAGCCAGAAATCAGATACCATCTAGTGACCGCAAGATTGCGTTGGATCTGGGGTGGGGAGTTACATACATCCAACGAACCAACACCAATACATACCTGCAACGAACCGACATCCACTTCCGTATTCTAGCTGATGAAGTTAAACATAAAATACCAAGCAATTTGATGTCACGTTGCATATACACCAAATCAATGACTTCGGAATTGTAGCTGACACAACACACAACCGGATGGATGTAACAAAATAACATATCAGGTTGCGCCTACCAATTATTATACCGGAAAATTACCACATATAACATGACCCCATACATTCTGCCTAGTTTGCTAAATTAGGCACGAGTAAAATTTGCCATACATTAAAATTATATTTTAAATTCATTATTATTTTTGTATTCATCCAGATATCATTGTAGTTTTGTTTAAATAAAATAGATTTAAATATCGCTCTGGATAAAATCCAGAGTTTAAAAAAATTAATTGTTTAAATAAATAAAACTATAATTGGGGTGCCATCCCCCCAAGTATTTGTCAAAATCTTAATAAGGCCAATGGGGCCGCATGCGAACCGTTGTAGATGCAAAGAAGCAATACTAAGTATTAACCAATAAAATTATTTTTGTTTTGGTTGAATTTTTTGTTGTAATTTACATTTTATCCCCAATATTTTGTTTTTTTCATGATCATCAATTTTGGTTGCGTTTTCATTCAAAATTCATTATTAAAAAAGTACTGAACCAATTCTCTTGAAAATAGTGTCATTTTAAAGTAAAAATATCAGGCTTTCAAAAAAATAATGATATGTGAAAATCGGTTCGGCCGTTTAAAAAAAAAATCGCCTTTCTGTGAGCGCTGAAGGTTTGAGTCGATTTAGTTGCTTGGGAGTGTAGTAGGTTGCGAAACGACCTATTTTTCGCAACTAGTTAGGACATGAAGCACATTTCATAACTATTGGCGAAACATTCATTTCAAAACTAGCCCACGCCTACTTGATCATAACAAGAATAAATCTTGTATAAAGATGTTAGTAAATGCAATTTTGTGTAACTTGTGTGATTTCCGCAACTCGCTGCGCTCATTTAGCAAATATCCCACTTGTTACACAAAATGAGACATTTCCTAATAGGTTTCATAAGTAGCTATCTGTTTTTCCTTCATAAATGGAATTCAAGGCTTTATTTGAGAAATACTAAAATAAAATATTCAAAGATGTCCTATATAATTTACTAATTCTCAAAAGAAAACCTTTGAAACATTTGCCGATTATGTATGATTTCACAAGTTATCATGTTTTCTCCTTTTCTAAGACTAAATTTGCACACTATTTCACATATCCTATATTAGTTTTTCGTTTGCATGTCTTTTCTATATGCATATGCCTACGCAATGCCTACACGTTTTAAATTACGTGCTAATAAACAATTTCATCAATGTGAACGAGTTAGCAGACTTAATAATAAATAATATAAAATTGTGCCAAGAAGGGTTAAATTTAGAAGCCGTGATGTTAACATGTGATCAAGCCGCAACGAACGTCGCCGTTTATAAACATTTTGGCATTGGCCCCGAAAAGCCTTAAAATCTGTTCGGAATTCATTTATTAAACATCAGTTTCAACAATCGGACTACGGTGCAACTGACTTTAATGTAGTTAAAGCCATTTATGAGAATGACAAAACTCAAAAAGTTAAATTGGGACCAAAGTCAACCAAAAACCATATAGACTCAAATAATTTCCAAAAAATAGGTGTTAAATTGGCAGTTCAGATATTAAGTAGCACTATTTCCCATTTTCACTATTTATAAAAAAAATTTAAAAAATGATGTAGCACTATTTCTTGTGCTATACGTACGGCTTTTGAAACTACTCCATCCATTTTTCGAAACTATTTGGAACACGTAATTCCGACAGCGAATATTATTGAGAGATTCAACAATATTTTTGATTGCCTCAATTGCCGTAATTTTTCATCAAAGAATCCTAAAGAACAAGCACTTAGAGTAAATAACGAAATATACGTTTATTTAGAACAAAGCTTGGAATTTTTAAGTAATTTAAAAATGTTATCTATTTCAAATTTGTTAAAGGGCTTGACCTAACCATACGCGCTCAATTAGGATTGATGTACCACTTAAGCGAAGAACCAACTAGAATAGAATTTCTGCTAACTGGAAAAACAAACCAAGACGCCATAGAAATTTTTTTCTCTGCATCAAGAGGCAAAGGAGGGTATAACTACATGTGATCGAGCTACGACATTGCAGTACATTTTGCCAATATCATCGTCATAAAATTGTTATTTCATTCCGTCCATGCCAATTGCTTACCTGACGATGCTGTAAATTTAAAACTAGATTGGAAAACATTTAAGTATGACTATAACATCAGTCTTAAATATACAGTAACGGAAGAACCCGGTCCATCTGAAATAGAAACGTTATTCACCCGGTCAGAATTTAGCGTCTTAACATCCAATGCAATATCCTATTATGCTGGATACTGTGTATTTAAAAAAGTTGATTGTGAAATATGCACTTCGAAGTTGTTAAAGCCTGACACACACATCAATGGAAATAACGTATTTTTACAACAAAAAAATTTCAAAAAAGACATTTCCAATTTCGGGTCATTAAAACCACCATCGGATGAATGGTTTCAACCTGCAAGCTTTTTGGTTCAAATATTTGAAAATTATTTTAGCCAAAAAAACCACTCCAATAATATATGCGAGGAAATGGCTAAAATCAGCATTGAAACAATAAAATCGGAGTTTCCAACATTTTTACCGGATGAAAATGATGTATGTTTTAATCATTATAAAAAATTAATACATTCTTTTTTATTGGTTTTGCTGCGGAAAAATTGTAGATGGTCAATTTCAAATAAAGACCAAACAAAAAATAAAAAACCTAAAAAGTTAAAAATTTTAACTAATTAAATATTAAAATCGTTTATTATTGTGATTTTTACTTAAAGATAACTGGTCCATGCACCATTTCTTATAATACCCAACTAGTAAACCCATCTTCAAAATAAGTTTGTTAAAATGTCATTTACTTTAACCCCAGATACATTTAGTTATAAAGAAAAGTAGAACTAGAAAAAGAGTTATGCATTTATGCACAGGTGTTCTGTAAAACAATTCTTGTAAAGTTCATCGATACCTAACTTATCTAACTACATTTCTAATTAACAGGCAAGGAAGATTTTCTCTCAAATACATATGAAACATGCATACTCAATAGGTTTAAACTGTTTTATCTGAATCTTCTACTACTAAAAAAACAAATGTTTATTAAATGCGCAAGTGCAAATCTGAGCTCCAGATAGAACGAGTCAACCAAAGTAAGGCTGCGGTTACATTGGATAAGAATTCGCATGAAAATTTCTTCGCACGAATTCGTACGAAATCAGTTTGTACGAATACGTAAGAGAAAGTGGTTACATTAAAAGCGCAATAGCTAATTGTAATATAAATACGCAAACGGTTTGCTTTCATTTTGTGTAACAATGAAAATGAATCCAGCTAATGGTATTTTATTGGAAAAACCTCTAATAAAATGTCTGTTACTTGAAAATACCAGAAGCTGTTGGATAGATGATTATTTTTTGTCTAGAGATGAAAACGAAGAATTTGGAAATCAGGGGCAACGATAAAAAGTTCTTTGAGTATATTAAAATGATGCAACCTTCATTTGACTATATTTTAAAATCAGTTGAAATTAAGCTTCAAAAGCATTCAAATTTTCAAGAAGGCATTTCACCACAAGAAAAATTGGTTCTAACATTAAGGTAAGTAAAACGACTATAAATTTTTAAACAAATTGAAATTGAGAAAAATATGTTGTTGCATTTTGTGAATTCATATCGCTGATTGGCTGGTTCATATTGTTCAAAATATCGCATGCGGAGTTGTGCGGAGATAGTGGACTCGAAAGCTCTTTCATATAGGTGGAAGATGAAAATGGAGTTTGGGGGGATAATATTTCTACAACTACCGGCTGAGAAGGATGTTGACCTCGAGATAAAGCTTCATGTTCTTGTAGAAGTATTTCCTGAATCTTTGTTCTAACAAATAATTTAGGCAGTTGTCTAATATATGGAAAAAGACTTAAAGTAAAATAGGTTAATTTTTGTTTTTCGATGGCCAGTAATTGTTCCACTGCGATGTGTTTTTCATTTTTCTTTTTTTTAACGGCCTACTGCTCTGTTGTTGTAAGTGTATTTCAGGTGAAGGCCGTTTATTACGGACAGGTTTGCTTATTGTTCTTTGTTTATTTATTTATTTATTAACCAACAGCATGTTCATGCAAAAATGGCTTACATTATTAAAAAATATTATAAAAAGTTAAACAATTTTATACAATAAAAGGTAAGGTTACAACGTTATCAATAGATCTAACAATACAACAAAACATTATGAAACTATTATTATTATAATATTAAACGTATTAAAACAAAAGTCTAGCGATTCGTTTTTTAAACTCATCTCTGGAAATATTGAAATCGAAACAATCCGCTACGGCGTTGAGATCTCGTTGAATACGCGCTATAGGGCCATGGAAGCTGTAGTTGCTACTTGCAGTCGGAATATGAAGAAGTTCCCGGGGGCGTAAGCTGCGTTGAGGAGCATAAATATTAAAACATGAAAGAATCTCGGAGCAGTCTATTTCACCACAAATGAATTCACCTTTGGTTTTCTATATTTCTGTGTTTCGTTCCATTGCTGTTTGCGATTGCCCAGTATAACCGTCTTCTGGTTCTGATAGTTCAACCTCTAAATCGTTATAAATAAATTCTTCCCTTTGAGGGTTTGGAATATTTCCGGTGGTTTATCGGGGAAGGAACTGGTCTTTAACAAATAACATATTTTCAAAAAACTGCCATTTTCGTGATAATTCGTCACCAGTATCCCCACTTCGCTTTTGTTCTGATTTAGAGATTTATTTTGTAAATGTGTCTCGTAAACCTCTCCACTTCTGTCGAACCACATTCTCTGCAGCAAAATGTTAAATTAAAGATAAATTAATTTTTAAATAAATAAATATGTACTATCCTATTCAAAATTGTTTGTTTGATCTAAGTTTTCAGTGCAACGTAACCCAAAACCTCTTCAAAATGAACCAAATAATTATTTAATGAAAAATTTTATTTTTAATTTCATTAAACTAAATATTAAGCTTTTCAATTCAATATATTTTTTTAATTTTCTATTCTGCGAAAAATTACAACTAAAAATACTTGATTCACAATTGAATCGTTTATTCTTGAAAGGGCTCATGTCCACTTTTTGTCAAAATTAGTATTATAACGGTTTTGTATCATAGACACTTACATACGTTTTATGACAAGATGAAATTACCATATGGTTAATGGAACGGCACCTACCTTGCAAAAAAAAATTATTTATTCTAGAAAGGGCACATATCCATGCCATGTGCCCTTTTATACTAAACTAATATTTAAAAAGAACGTGAAAAAGAGAGAGTTAATCATTACTTATGTAACGATTATCTTTCTTGTAACAATTAACCGTAATTCACATTAAATAATTAAAACAAACATCGACATCATTTTAATATATCGATGGTTCAAAGGTAAAAGTCACTAACTACATTTTCGTCGAAAATAATATAAGTACATGTGTGACTTTATAATTTACTAATCTTTAGTCTTGTAAAATTATTTTTCTATATTTCCTTCATTATACTTAGATATAATGAAGGAAATATAGAAAATAATTTTACAAGGCTTATGTTTAGTAAATTATAAAGTCATACATGTACTTATATTATTTTCGACGAAAATGCAGTTAGTGACTTTTACCTTTGAACCATTGATATAAATTATTAATTTGATTAATTTCAAATTTATGATTTTTAATAAATACACATTCTGTTTTTGATTTTAGAAATTATTCCCTCTGAGGCTGTTTACAGAATGGTTAAAAATGAAATAAAGCTGAATTTTGGGGTTATTTTTCAATTATTTCAAGAATAAACGATTCGTTTATTCTAGAAAGGGCTCATGTCCATGCTTTAAAAATGAGCATAAAAGCTGAAATAATTGACAAATAACCTTAAAATTCAGCTTAACACTTCATAGCGACTCACATTTTCATCAACAAACTCAAATTCCCTCCTAAACTTATTTTTGTTGACAATATATAGTTTTTTTTATTTCCTGAATAATTTGAAAAAGTGGACATGAGCCCTTTCAAGAATAAACGATTCAATTGTTTATGCGAGGCAATCGTGAATAAATCTCTGAAAAAAATCGTGTGAAAATCATCGTAAATACTTCAATTACTAATATGAGGTATTCCCTCCTTTCGATTTTAGCACTTCGAATAGCCGTCTTGGTATTGAGTTTATTAAATTCCTTATGAAATCTGTGGGTATATTGTTCCACACCTTTACTATTGTATTCCACGTTTCATCTTCCGTCCTTCCAACCTTACATGATATTTCCGGTTTGATGTAAGCTCAAACATTCTCTATGACATTTAGGTCAGGACTTTGAGGTGGCCATTCTACAACATTTTGTCCGATATCTTTTAAAAATTTAAATACGATTTTTCCTTTATGTACAGCATCGACGATTTTTCCTTTATGTATAAGCCAATCTCATTAAAAAGTTTCAAATATTAGCCCCAGTTATCATAGCACGTTTTAATTGCTCTGACGGAGTTGAGTAATAAAACTCCCTTCCCCAAGTTCCATCTAATGAAAATATAGACTCATCCGTCCATAAAATGTGTCTCCAGAACTCCAATGGCTTGTTGATATTGATCATGAGCAAATTTCAAACGTTATGCTTTATTATTTTAGGAAATGTATGGCTTCTTTTTAGTGGTGTAAGTATTTCCTGATGCTCTGTTCCTTTAACCTACGGCAAGTAGTAGGTTGGCTAATTTTATTTTGCCTTGAAGAATTTATTGTGTATTGGATATTTCGTTGAGTTGCAGATGGATTAACTTTCACAGCTCTAGCAATCAGTACATCTTCCTTAACACTTGTCTTTCGTTTACTGCCTCTTCCAATTATATTACTTATTATACCATGAATATTTTGTTTTCTAATTTGGTATAAAATCGTATTTTTGTGACAATTATATTTTTTTGATAATTCACTGGCCGAAATTTCATTTTTGTAATCAGCTAGGTACCATAGCTGCTCTAACTTCCACGTTGAATTCTGGTGTCTTTACCATTTTTAATTAAAACTAAACAGACTGAATCGCGAATAACTGAAGACTAGCTTGTTTTAGATAATAACTAAACAATATTTAAATTTACCGTTTCAAAAATCATGAAAATTCGTGTTTTTTTTCTTGTGAATAAAGTAATAAACAATTGTGAATCAAGTATTATTAGCACAGAATATATATATTATAAACAGAACAATATCTTCTATTGCGCTTTAGTCCTATGTAAGCTTGTGAACAAATATTTTCGTTATTATTTTTTCCGACTGATTTTGATTTATAAAAGATAGAAAAATCATTTTATATGCAATCAATGAAATAAAAAAAAAAAACAAAAATGTGTTTATCCACCTCTTTGTTTTGATAAATCAAAATCAGTACAATTTTAAAAGGAAAGAGAAATCTTTACACTTTATAATGTGCTTAAAAGAGACAGACGATCGTGAATAATTTTTGATTTTGGTCTTGTTAGCTTTGCGAAATTTGAAAATTATATCAAACAAAAAAAAAACTTGCAATTCGCATAAGGTTATGTATGTGTTTGTGTAGCATTTCTAATTTATTTAAATTTATAATTTATCTAATTTATGTAATTTTTCGCAGAATAGAAAATGAAAAAAAAATATATTGAATTGAAAAGCCTAATATTTAGTTTAATGAAATTAAAAATAAAATTTTTCATTAAATTATTATTTGTTTCATTTTGAAGAGGTTTTGGTTTACGTTGCACTGAAAATTTAGCTCGAACAAACAATTTTGAAAAGGACATTACGTATATACGATTGCGTATTTAAAATGTTAATCCTATATCAAAATCGTAAATTTTCAGGTATCTTGCCACTGGGGTCTCTTTTCGATCATTGACTTTCTCGTTCCGGATGTCACACGTAACAATTAGACAAGCTATTTATGACACATGCGAGGCTATATGGGCTACTTTATTCGAAAAACATATGCCATTCCCAACAGAATCAATGTTTTTATCAATTGCCCTTCGGTTTTATAAGAAATGGAAATTCCCTAATTGTGTAGGAGCCATTGATGGCAAACACATTAGAATTAAATGTCCTGCAAATTCGTCGTCATTATATTTTAATTATAAGCAATACTTTTCTGTAGTATTACAAGGTTTGGTAGACGTAAGCTGCAAATTTATAAGTATTGAAGTTGGAATTACAGAAAACAAAGTGATGGTGGTATATTTAAAACTTCGGCTTTGTACCGCCATCTCGAACAGGGTACATTGAACTTACCTCCGCCAAGGGTGCTACCAAATACAGATATTGTTGTACCGCATGTTTTAGTAGGAAATGCAGCATACCCTTTAAAAACCTATTTAATGAGGCCATTTTCAGGACAAGTATTATCTCCAGAACAAGAGGTTTTTAATCAAAGCCTTTCTCGAGCAAGACGCCTTGTTGAATGTGCCTAAGGCATTATGGCCTCAAAATGGAGAATTTTAAAATCGGAAATTGAAGTTCATCCTGATAAAATCGATTTAATTGTAAAATGCATTTACTTATTACATAATATAATTATTGATTTAGAGGGTACACCAGATTTTATCGAAACTACTCAAATTGTACAGCAAACACAAAGCAGAGTGCGATGTTTCACCAGAGCTATTCTTGAAGCCTGTGAAATTCGCAACAATTTTTTACAATATTTTAATAGAGTTAATACATTAATAAGTTAATTAAATATATTGTGATGATACTAAATTACTTTTGTTTCTATTTAATTTTCACGCATACAATCGTTTTTTACCCGAAAGGTTGGTTCTAGCAATGGTCAAAGAAAAATAGCGTTAAAAATATGATACTCTTAAATGCATTTGGTAGATTGCTTCCAAAATTAAAAAACATATTTTAAAAAATATTTCAAATAAAACTTAAAAAAAACTATAAAATTGTCATAAATTTGAATTTTTTATATCTAAAGATGCTTAATCGCGTAAAAATTACATCGTCAAACAGGATTGTGTGCATTTAAAAATTACCGGTTAGTTTCATTGCCTCCGCAATTTCCCTCCATAAACGTTTATTTATAATATTCTTTATATTTTTGGTCCCACAAAGATCGTCTTTCTGGCACAAGAAGAATTAATTTTTCACAATCCACGTTGTTTTCTATTAAGATTCGTACGAACAACTGACCAAAAAACAAAATATTTTGTTCGTATTCAAATAACGTAAGAATTCGAGAGAATTCGTACGAAATATGCGTATGCACTGTAACCACACAAATAAACTTGCTTGTACTTGTTTATTTCTGATGATTTCGTATGAATTCGTACGAACAAATTTTCATGCGAATTCTTATCCAATGTAACCGCAGCCTAAGAAGGATAATCATCAAAACACAAAATGTTAATGACCTTATGAAACAAAACAAAAACTTTTCTGTAAATAATTCAATCCATACAAAACATAAAATCAAAATAAAAATGTTTAAGCGCACGCGTAAAGCCAAATATAAAATTGTATGTTTGTAAGGTGTTTGTGTGAACGAAGCGATATTTTTATTTCCACTTCCGATTTTTTTATTAAGGTAAATATACAATTCTGTTTCATGTTACAATATGGTTGCGACATAATAAAGAGAGAGATGGGTGGTAATATTTTGAAATAGGAATTATAAAAACAATAGTCATATGATCAATAAAACTACGAATGGTGAAAAAGAGATCAAATATATCTCTCTTTCACGCAGTACTGTTCGAAATTGTATAACAGCTTGGTAATGTGTATAAGGTTTGGATAGAAGATATGCCTCTGGTATTATTTCTCTGTGGTATAACTATCTCTTTCCTACCAAATAATTGGTGTTGACATACGAACAATCGTAATGCCAAATTCGCTGTTCTTGTGAACGCGAGATGGAAACCGAAATTATCAATTCGAGTTCGAATTGAGGTAACTAACGAAAATGAGATGGAGCGAGAATCACAAAATATAATTTAATGTTCCACTATATTTTGTGTCCATATCATTTTCGCAAGATGGCGAATAAAAAGTTTTGTTACGCAAAGAGATAATCTTATGCGTAAACCCAAATGTGTACGTGGTGGCGAACGTAAATCAATTTATATAAATAAACAATTTATATAATTGAATGCGTGAGGCGCTACAAACCTCTTAAAAAACTACTTTGCGTGTGAATTGCCTCTGGTCATTCAATAATCTTCCTCACTGTGGATTCGATTCAATAAACACCTTCACTTGACTTGCAACTCTTGATCGTGACAAAGCCACATACAATTGGCCATGTGAAAATACTCGTGTGGAGCTGCTCAACTCCCATCGGGCGCTTCGCGGATAGGGAGAAACCCTAACCGACTTGTCGGCGGGTAAATAGGAAAGAAAATACCATTCGTGGACCAAAACTAGCTAGGGGTGGTTCCCTGAATATAATAACCACTATGGGAGACTCTAAACGGAAAAACCTCACGGCGCAGGGAATCGGATACCCAGTGCCGGCGACTTTGAGGGGAGATCAAGCGGGCTCCCAGTCGTCGATATCCAATGACCGCAATACTTCAGAGGTGATAAATTCTGAAAATCCATTTGGAAGAAGTTCTATAATGCCACGATCACCAACAAGACTCTATGCAATGGACAAGTCAGAGAAATTTATTATTTCAAGTGGTACTCCAGTCAGCGGATGGATAATCCATCCTCTTCGAAGGCTGGCCCTATGGACTTTGAGGAGGGCCAAATACTGCAAGACAGGAGTGATACCAGCGGAAATTTTGCGAGCAACTCTTGGGGAGGCTGAAGAAGATGGAGCAATCATTTGCCAAGCTAAGCACAGAAATTCTAAAAATGAATCAGAATGCTAAAGAACATAGCGAATGAGAGAGTATTGAACCAGAGAAAATTAACTATTTCACTGATGAGGAAGAATTAGAAAGAGAGATAGACTGGATCCTAAAAAAGAAAAAACAGTCCAGGAAGGAAAACAAAAGAAAAGCTTCATCGTCACCTGAGGTTGAACAACTAAATGACAGTAGAACTACAAGTACTGAACTAGAAGTTGTCCAATGCGGGATCAAAGAACCAAAAGGTAGTAAATCTACCAAGAACATTGCACCAAAACTGGTGCAACCGAAAGAAAAACCACTCCCACAAATAAATATTGTGAGTGTAACCAGTTACCCAAAAATTCAGTCACTGATGAAATCGGTTACTGACATAGAATATAAGGTAACAGCGCTAAACAATGACGTTTGGAAAATTAATACTCTGGACTCAGAAACCTATAGAACATTATCTATGAAGCTGAATGATTTACCTATGAGGACAAACAGGCTTGACCTATAAAAGTTATGGCAAAAGGTTTGCATGACACTTGCTCAAGCCAAGAAATAATTGAAGACTTAAAAAATAAAGGTCTTCAAATACTAGATGCAGTGAATATGATTAAAAAAGAGAGAATAGAAAACCAAGAAGGAAACCAAACTTTCAATAAAAGGGGACTCCCTCTTTTTATGCTGGTATTTGATAACAAAGAGAATGTTCAAAATATTTCTGGTATAAAAGGAATTCTTCACATGAAGGTAAAAATTGAACCAATGAAAAGTACCACTACACGCATACGCCAATGCAAGAAATGAAAGGGATTTAATCACACCCAAAATGTACAATAGGGAGAGATGTGCCAGCTAAGTGTATAAATTGTAAAGGTCAACATCCGGCCAATTATCGAGGCTGTGAGGTTGCTAAACACCTACAAAAATTAAGAGATAAATCACGAAATATATGGGCTCTGAAAATAATCGAATTATGGAAAACATTATGAACAGCATCGAATTTATTACAAAGCGGCTAGATGACCAAAGTAGTCTGAACAACATGATATTTGATCAACTGAAGAAAATGCAACTCCCACAACGCAATCCGATAAAAAATGTTAAGTAAGATCACAACTTTCAGAATAGCAATCTGGAATGCGAATGGGCTTATGCAACATATTCCAGAAATAGAAATATTTTTAAATGCAGAAAAAATCGACATTTTCCGAATATCCGAAAGCCATTTTGTTAAATCTTCGTTTGTTTAAATCCGGGGTTATAACTTATATCATTCCATTCATCCAGCGGAAAGAGCAAGAGGTGTTCAGCATTACTAATAAAAGGAAATATAAAACACCATGTAGAAACAGAAATCGAATAAGAAACAATGCAAGTCACCACTGTTAGGATTCACATTAAACACAGACAGCTTACCGTCTCCGCAATATACTGTCCTCCGCGGCATAACTTGAAAAGGGAGGATAACAATAAACTATTTAAATCACTAGGATGTGATTTTATTATTGGAGGTGACTTTAATGCGAAACCATCTATTGGGGATCTAGACTTACGATGTCAAAGGGTAAAGAATTGTTTCAAGCATTTATTTAATGGAGGACAAAATCAATCTCCAGGTGCCATAAGAAATTCTCGACAGTTGGAAGACGAATTGGAACAACTCAATGAAATAACTCACTATGCTGCTTATTTTACAAAATAAGAAGACACTTAACATTTCCTACCCAATGGAAGTTAGAGAGTTGGTAGGAGAGGAACGACGAGCTCGTAAAAGTTGGCAAATTAATCGAACACCGGAGAACAAAACAACTCTTAACAATTTATGTAACAGTCTCAAATCCCTTCTTAAAGAAGTTCAAAACGAATCAATCAACAGATATCTAGTTAGCCTAACTGATGAAAAAAATTCTGATTACTCACTGTGGAAGGCGACGAGGGGACTCAAAAGACCCAAAATTTCATTACCTCCACTTAAAAAGGATGATGGGATCTGGGCAAGAAGTCACAAAGAGAAGGCTGATCTGTTTGCGGAGTATCTCCAGGAAACCTTCTAACCACTACAAAGACAAACTGCTAATGAAAATATAACATCAATTCACTGAGTTTGAAATACGGCCAGTAACTCTCAAAGAATTAAAAGAAGAAGTGAAAAGTAACATGAATGTTAAAAAAGCCGCAGGGTATGACTTGATTACTTGCGAAATTATCAAAGCTCTACCAGACAAAGGATTTCGGAAGCTACTATACATAACCAATGGGACCCTTCGGTTAGAATATGTTCCGCAGCAATGGAAAATAGCAGAAGTAATCATGATACCAAAACTGATAAACCACCTAACGATAAAAAATTATACAGACGAATTTCTCTGCTGCCAATTATGTCAAAACTCTTTGAAAAATTATTACTAAAGAGACTTAAACCAATAATTGAGGACCGACAACTAATTCCTCCACATCAATTTGGATTCAGAGAAAAGCATTCTAAAATTGAATAGGTGCATAGAATCACCAACATAATTGAAAGAACGTTAGAACGTAAAAAAGTATGCTCAAGCATATTCTTGCATTCGATGTGTTCCAGTGGTCTGGAATGCAAGCTGCCATACTAAGATCTTATTTATCTAATAGACACTTTCGAGTGAAATATGAGGATAAATACTCTGAGCTAAAGAAAATCTCTGCCGGTGTTCCGCAGGGGAGTGTCTTAGGAACAATCCTGTATTTACTATATACAAGGGACATACCAACCACAAATGAAGGAACCATGACACAACAATTCTGGCAGTTGGAAGTAATATCGCTGATGCAACGAGCAAACTCCAGAGGATGACCAAAGCGTTGGCGAATCAAGCTTAATGAGCCAAAATCCACGCATATTTACTTTACATATCAAAAGGCTTACCTATAGAAATTAACTCGCGACTCATGGCAAATACAGTTAAATACCTTGGCATGACCCTCGATGCCAAGCTCAAATGGAGAGAGCATGTCAAAAAGAAAAAAGAAGAGCTTATCATAATTTCAGAAAAATGTATTGGCTAATAGTTATAGACTCTGAGTTAACAATTCACAATAAGCTGCTGCTATATCGGCAAATTCTGAAGCCGATATGGACCTACGGTATACAACTCTGGGGATGTACCAAGCAAACAAACGCCAAAATGATACAGACGTTTTAAAACAATGTTCTTCGTAGCATCGTCAATGCTCCGTGGTACACAAGAAATGATGACCTTCACAGGGACCTACGAATGAAATACATGAAAGAAGAAATAAAAATGCCTGCCGCAAAGCACGAAATAAGGCTCCAGGAACATGGAAACCCCTATATTCGCCATAGGGGAAAACTAATGCGAATATTTGTTTACTTTAAATTTAAAGTTTTAGTTTCTTAAGTTTAAATTTATTTTCTGTGAAATTGGATAATTTTCAAAACTTAAAACCAAAGATTTTAAATCCTTAAAAATAAAACCTAAATTCCTTTGCGCAAAAAATATAGGGAAAATATCTTAATTTTAATTGGTAAATTCTTAAATTTAAAGGATTATTTTTCTGAGTGTATGATCCCCTGTTGAGTACTATAGGCGGGGATGAAACAAAGCAATATGCAGGTGGTCTACACAAACCGGGCCTATAGCCGTACGTCCTCGATTTGCCTACTGCGTAAGGTAGGACATAAAAAGCGAACTGCGGAAGAGTTGCAAGTGCCATGATCCCCAGGAAAGATTGCAGAGATAGAAACAAACAAACAAAATAATTTTCATTGGTTTTATATTACAACAAACATAAACGTTAGCTTAAATTTTCTCATCACAATTACTAATGAGTCGAAAAGTACATTACAAAACTATATAAAAACCAATTTAGAATAGAAATCCATCTATCAAAGAAAAATTATTATTCAAATGAAGTACTGAATCATATAACCAATCAACCGCCTGCCTTGACAGTCCTACCAGTTTTGTATAGTTATTTAAGCAAATTGAAGTTTTTGGTATTTTTTGTATTTCGCTACCTTTATTTGCTTAAAAGTTATAAGCGATTAGTTTATACCATTTATTTAACAACGATTGAAGCGAAAATGTCGCTTTGTATTGTGTACTGTGCAAACAAGTTGCTGTGCTTTCAAATTTATTATGCTTCCTAAAACGCTAATAAATAACATTTATTTTTTATTTCAAATGATTACCAACAAATTAATATTTTGGCTATTTTCCATGAATTTCTGTTCTATCCATTTATCATAAAAACCCATATTTTATGTAAATAGACACAGTTCAACTGGATAAATTATCGCCTAAAAGCTTAAACATTATGTATATACATACTTACTTTGGTCGAGTGCGAACAAAAATAAAACTTATCACATTTCCTTTTTGGCAGACGGTCTGTAATATAAAATTTAATATTGCTAAAATTAAATTTGTCTGCATCTCTAGGTACAAGCACAGTTTGATATCATCCTTTTATTTTTCAAATTTATGTTTATACTTTAGTTATCGTATAGTGTGAGACCACAACAACTACGCGATTATTTTTCTCCAATATATAATTAAAACAAGCACCTAACTTTTATATTACAACACTATTGTTTAGCGAGAAATATTCAAAATGAGGACAAGTACCTATTGTTGGCGGCACAGTAAATTCACAGACCATTTGTTGATTCAATTATAATATCTAACAATGGTTAGTATATTTGCAAATAAACGAATGGTATGTTTAAATAACAGTTCATTCGCACTGCCTTATTCACCGTGTATGATAACAAAACTCATCCCACTGTAGGGAATATTAAATTACAGAATAAATATTTACATTTTGATTGTATCTAAATATGTATACAATGTATCAGTGAATCAATATCCTGTATAATACAATACTCGAACATTGAAATTGATAAAGCCATACATTAATAAATGATGATATGAAAGACTTTTTGACTTCGAAAACATCCAATTGGAATTAAACATTACACAGCTTTGTATATTGTAGTATTGTAAATTCAGCAAGGTAGTTTTGCGTTATTTATTGTGTCGGATATTTTTTTTGCTCTTTTAAACTTCCGGTATATTGTATGGATGAAAAAAAATCGAAAAATTGGAAATTGACAAAAATTTCTTTGATGGTATATCTGTACAAAAGATATTATATTAGACTAGAAGTGTCGTGAACAAATATTTTTAAATCGGCAGATATCAAATTTTGCTATACTCGTATATCTACCTATTCGTACAGAGTAAGGCATTTATGCTACAGGGTATTTATATAAACTTACTTAGCCAATTTTAACAAGAATATATAATTGTATCAAGTCGAAAAGTTTGTGATCAAGTTTGTAGATTGAAGATAAAACTTTCTGAAGACTAATTTCAATAAATTTATGGAGGAATTGCAAAAAATGCAAAAAAAATCAAGTAAGCACTTTTTCCCGTTTCCTTAGAAACGAATATTCACAGGAAACAAAATTTCTATTGTTTTGTTTAGTTTTGCAACCATAATCGGAAAAGAAACGTCACTTTGTTATACAATTTTTGAAAATAAATTTATTATTGCAATTTATGGATTTTGTATATGAACTCAGTCGAATCTATGTTTTTATTATACCGGATTAGCAGTATAAATACCCTACGGATGAAAATCAAAAAAAGGTAAAAATTGGTTTAAATTTATTTTAATTGAAAATCAAAAATATATCAAGTTGTATTGTCTAATACATAGTAATTAAAAGTGCATTATTTCCTTTTTTTCGGTATACATACTTACATCAGAAAGGGAGTTAATTTCCGAGACTGCAAGGAAACGTTATACCGATATCGAAATAAAGGATCTAAAATCATTTATACGTTGTTCGAAAGAGAAATCATTAGAGTGTGTAGAAGGTGGACATGCCTTTGTTAATGAATATTAGGTACATTTATATTTATTGAATTTTTGGGCAAAATTCATTTTATGTTGGCATGATCAACGTAAAAAATTAAAATCAGGGGGCTATTGGCACAACATTTTTAGTATAGAAATCAAAAAATTTATTTTTGAAAAAGTTAGATAAAAACCTTACAATTACATATGATACTCGTATCGTATTCAGGTCGATTTAATGTACATCTTCTATTCTCAATGTTATGTATCTCACTGTATCTTTCATCATACAATTATATTCATGTATGTACTCGTTTAAATGTAAAGAGAGTATAAACTCAGAGTAACAAGTTTCCCGTTATGTAGCTTTAAATATTGTAACATTTTGATATACGGGAGCTTGTGTTTTTTGGAAATTGAACGTGTACACATCTTGATGAATAAACATTTTTGTAATCGAACTTTGAGTTTATCTGAAATATAATATTGGCGACGAGTTAAAATCGGTGCGTGTGTAAACATACAAAAAACTAAATAAATAAAAAGAGTAGTGATAGTAAAAATAAATCGTAAAAAAAAAATATATATATATACTTAAAAAATACAAGTTTGGTGTATAAATATGGCTTTGATCGGGTTATTAGAAAATTTTGATAAGACGAGAACAGATTTCGAGTCTTATCTAGAACGATTTGAACAGTTAACAATCGTAAATAAAGTGGAAACTAAATTAAAACTACCGCTATTTATAACATTGGTTGGTTGTGACACGTACGAAGTGTTAAAAAATTTGTGTGTTCCAAATACCCCCCACGAAAAGACTTTTGATGAAGTGGTAAACATATTAAAAGATCATTTTAATCCAAAAAAAGCAGTGGTATTCGGGCGTTTTCAATTCCATAAACGGGACCAAGCCACGGATGAAAATATTTCCAATTATGTGGTAGAATTAAAACGGTTGTCAAGGTCGTGTAACTTTGGCACGTTTCTTGATAACGCGTTACGCGATCGATTAATTTGTGGTTTGAAAACGGAATCTATACAAAAAAAACTATTGGTAGAAGGTGGTGATCTATCATTTGCTGACGCTTATCAAAAAGCATTGACATTTGAGAGCGCATCGGTAGAAGCTAAATCCATGTGTGATAATACTGTAGCGAGAGTCGGTCATTTTAAGTCGAATTCGAGGTATAATGCGGATAACCCGTCATTGAAAAGTGAGAATAAAAATTCATGTAATAAGTGTGAAATGTTTCATAAGGAAAATTCGTGTCCTGCAAGATATTGGCGATGTTTTAAATGCCATAAAAAAGGACACGGTAAAAAGTTTTGTAGAACACAAAATAAATCGGTACATACATTGGAAGAAGAGTCAAATGACGTGTTGGAAACCTTAAATTGTATCAACGTCGTGTCAGCTGTTAAAAGTGATCCGCATATAGTTGAAGTAGAAATTAATTCGATTCCAACCAAATTGGAAATAGATACAGGTGCTTGTGCAACGGTGATGGAGTTATCGATGTATAAAGAAAAAATTTCCACAGTACCACTTGAGACCGAAGAATCCAAGTATAGGTCCGTTACAGGTGAAAGGTTGGATACCGTTGGAACTGCCGAAGTCGATGTGTGGTTTAGATCGAAAAGTTATCGTTTAGACCTTGTAGTTATTCGGTCAGACAAGAAGTTTACCACCTTGATGGGAAGGAATTGGTTAGACCAGCTTCTGCCAGGCTGGCGGATAAGTTTTGATGGCGTTTCTTCGGAGATAAAAGATTTCGGAGTGAACCATTCTCTTTCATTGGAAAATGATTTTACGGATGGATTAAAACTTAGGTATCCTGTCGTGTTTTCAAATAATGTTTCTCCAATGGTGAAATTCAAAGCGACAATCGTGTTGAAGGAAGGTGCAAAGCCCATATTTTGCAAACCCTATTCCATGCCTTTTGCAATACGTTCGAAGGTGGAGGAAGAGATCAAAACAATGGTTAGTAATGGAGTTTTGGTTCCGGTGAAACACAGTGATTGGGCAAGTCCAATTATTGTAGTTCCGAAGAAGGACAAGGGAATCAGGATATGTGTCGACTTTAAGGTCAGCGTAAATAGATGGGTGGATTTCGAGCATTATCCCCTACCAAACATCGAAGATGTTTTAGTGAGTTTGGCAGGTTGTAGCATTTTTACTACTTTAGACTTGACTGGAGCATATCAGCAGGTTGAGGTGGCTGAGAATTCAAAAAATTTGTTTACCATTAATACTCACTGGGGCTTATATAGGTACAACAGGCTGACATATGGGATTTCCAGCGCACCAACAATCTTTCAGAGTATAATGGATGAAGTTCTTCAGGGAGTACCAAATACAGCTTGTTACATCGACGATATCATCATAGCTGGAAAGAACCTGGTAGCATGTCAAAATAATGTGGAGGAAGTGTTCCGACGTCTAGCTAGATACAACATTCATGTAAATGAAAATAAATGTTTCTTTCTCAGAGAGAAAGTGGAATATCTTGGGCATAACATCTGTGGTGAAGGAATACTACCAAGTCCACGTAAGGTCGCTGCAATTAGGAATGCTCCGCAACCGAAGACTATTACACAAGTGAAGGCATTCCTGGGGTTGGTGAATTATTACCGAAAATTCGTTCCGATGATGGCAACCGAACTAGCGGCCTTATACAAGTTGACAGAAAAGGATGCGGAATTCATTTAGACGAAAGACTGCGATGCGGCATTCAACCGATGTAAAGATTTGTTATCGGGCGATAAGGTATTGTGTCATTATAATCCATCAAAGCAACTGATTTTGGCATGTGATGCGAGTTCTTTTGGAGTCGGGGCCGTATTGAGTCAAATGGAAAATGGGATGGATAAACCAGTAATGTTTGCATCCGCAAGTCTGTCGAAGGCTGAGAAAAATTACTCGCAGCTAGATAAGGAAGCCTTGGCTATTATTTTTGGAGTAAAAAAATTCCACAAATTTTTATACGGCCGTTCGTTTATTTTACTTACAGATCACCAACCCCTGGTAGCTATCTACGATCCGAAGAAAGGCATTCCGGTTACTGCTGCACATCGTCTTCAAAGATGGGCCATCATCCTATCCGGATATACCTACATCATAAAGTACAAGAAAGGAAAAGATCATACTGTACCAGACGCGTTATCGAGACTTCCAGAGGAAGCAGAAGGTAGTGGAGATATATTCGTACATCTGATAAAAACCTTTTCAGAAGAGGAAGTCGTTCCGATATGCTATAGAGATGTCGCGAAAGAAACACTAGTGGACGGAGCTTTGTCAAAGGTTTACTCGAATGTGCAAAAGGGTTGGCCAGACTCCACTCGTGATCCGCAGTTACTCCCGTTTTTCGTCAGGCGGGCGGAACTTTCTACGGAAAGCGGATGTTTAGTTTGGGGGAGACGAATGGTGATACCCACATCAATGCGTACAGTGGTTCTTAAATTGCTACATCAAGAACATCCTGGCGTCGTTAGAATGAAACTGCTAGCACGATCAACATGTTGGTGGCCTAAAATCGATGACGAGATAGAGAGAACAGTGCGAGACTGCCAAGAGTGCCAACGGTTACAGAATCGGAATAAAGCCGAATTTGATAGGAGTGATGCTGGATGGCCGAAATCGAATATTCCGTGGTATCGGCTGCATGCTGATTTTTTCCATTTTGCGGGGCGAACTTTCTTCATAATCATCGATTCTACATCGAAATGGATTGACGTGTATCTCATGGATGGAACATTGGCTTCAGACGTAATCTGTCGACTGAAGCAATCATTTTGTGTCTTTGGACTTCCTCAGGAATTGGTTACTGACAACGGACCACCATTCAGTTCAAATGAATTCAAAAAATTTTGTCTTTCTAATGGGATCTCACCATTAAAGAGTGCGCCTTACATACCACAAGCAAATGGTGTCGCTGAACGTGCAGTACAGACAGTTAAGAAGGGGTTAGCCAAACACATGAATGAGAATGGAAGATATACTACTGGAGAAATCTACCGATTTCTATTTAATTTCTTGTTAAGTTACCGCACTACACCATCTTCGGTTACAACTCAATCTCCTTCTAGTTTCCTTCTCAAAAGAGAACCTCGAACTAGACTATCGTTTCTGCGACCACCTTTTGAAAATTCGCCTCCTAAGAAAGGTAATACAGATGAAATAAGTTTTTCTAATTCTCGAATTTTTTTAGAAAAGGATAAGGTATACGTTCGACTAAATGAAAATACGGAGTGGGAGCCTGGCATTATTCTTAAGCCGTTTGGGGTGAAACAATATTTTGTATCATACAATTTGGTGATCAAACAAAGATTTTACACCAATATCAGATTCGGCCAAGGTTTGAAAATTCCTCTGTCACCTCGGAACAATTCCATGACACAGCTCAGATGCAGGAAAACACATCAGTGGATCCGCCTATAAATCCGAATCAAAGTATGGAGCGCGAAAGTAATCCCAGCTCGGTCACGGAGAATTCAGAGGAAGAACACGCATCAACTTCCACCGAAGGCAATCTGCGAAGATCAGCTCGTACGAGAAAAATTCCAGATCGATATAGAGGAAATGTAAATTGTTTTTTTTGTTCTAATTGTTATTAAGAAGGGAGAAATTGTTATGTATCTCACTGTATCTTTCATCATACAATTATATTCATGTATGTACTCGTTTAAATGTAAAGAGAGTATAAACTCAGAGTAACAAGTTTCCCGTTATGTAGCTTTAAATATTGTAACATTTTGATATACGGGAGCTTGTGTTTTTTGGAAATTGAACGTGTATACATCTTGATGAATAAACATTTTTGTAATCGAACTTTGAGTTTATCTGAAATATAATACTCAATATATTCTATTCTTTTATATTTTTGTATGAAAATTATTAAATGTCAAAATAGAAGGAAAAAAATAGAAGAATTGCTTTCCGCATTAAAAGAAAGCGAATTTTTTGATTTTTTTGCTTATAAGATTTTTACTAAAAATAGAAGACATAAAAATGCGACTTTTATGACAACAAGAAATTATTTTGTGTTAGATTTTTAAAAAAGTGGATTGTGTTCTGATTTTGATAATTTAATCAAAACATTAATTTAAACTCTTGGCTGCTTTCATCAAAGATGTGCTCTGATATTCAATATGCCGTGCGTTGGTTTTAAATTTAGTTTAAACAAATTGCTTCCTTCAAATTTCAGCATTTTTATTTTTGTAAATGGAACTTGCGAATAATCTAAGTTAAAAGCTTTACTAGAATATTCCTTAAAATCAGACTCTTTCATTTGCATAATTTTAAGCGTAATATTTTTACATGACATATTCTTAAGGTGATGTAAAAGTGATAATGGGCTGTATATTTCAAGTCTTTTTAAATGCCGATCAATGACACTATGTTTGCAATCTACTTCTTGAATCCGTGAATGTCCTGGTGTTGAAAATTTTTGTACAATAACTTTAACAGTTGGATTTCTGTATAAAAAATACAATAATTCCGTTGACAACACTTTGTTTTTATTTCGGGCCACGCAGGAATCACTCCAAAGTGTAATATATTTTAAATCGGGATTATCAACCATAGTTTGGTTTAAAATTTTTATAATCGAGCTTGCTATATCATCTCCTGTACGACCACTGTCAACTTCGCTCCACATTGCACAGTAAGTTATTTTAGGCTTATTAATCAAAATGCAAGTGGCAGTCATATTAAATAATCTTAGCTTTCGTTTATAATAAAAAGCGGACGCGTTTCCCTTAGGTAGTGCAAAGACACTTTGTAGATCAAAACAAATAATTGCATGTTTCGGTTCCCCATTTTGCCTATCTACCTCCCTTTCAGCACTCTTGGCTATTTTGTCATCTTTATGGGCATTCTGTTGCGATATTTGCTCCTCAGTCGGATTGCGATTGCTTTAGAAAAGAACGCATCTATCGCATTGGTCCTTTATTGGTTGATGAAACGTCAAATTAAATGCCTGAAATTGTTTGCGCTAGACGGATTCTTTTACAGGACTGCTTCTGATTTCTCTGCACAAAGTGTACATTTTTGCAACAGTTAAATGAGCGTCTACATATTTTTTTGTTGAGCTTGATCTACAGTAATGTGAATCGATGATGGGGAAACTGCCAATGTGATTAATAACGTCTATGATCTGTTTGGGCGGAGTAGCTTTTTTTGTATTCTAACCTTTTTTGGATGGAATCGGACTACCAGTTGAATGGTCGTTCAAATTTTGAAAATAATAATATATTCTCCGTTCACTAATATTTAGAGTGTTTATGAAAAAGGTTTTGAATCGCGTATTCTTCTTCTTTTTACCATCTCCCTATTTATCGAATTTACAGTAACATGATGTTTTTTCTTGATTCGTTAGTGCCCAAATTGCTTCATTTGTCTCTTCTCTCTCATGTGCGGTAAAATTCATTGTGCACAGGTAGAAGCAAGTATTTTTGCAAGGCTGTCTAACAATTCGAGCTGGCATGGTTTTACCGTCAATATTGACATACTGCACGGAAAAAACAAACTGGTCCTCAGCTAAGAAAACGGACTTTTAATTCAAGAAAATGTACTTTTTCTTGATTTAAAAGCTAATTTTCTTATTTCTTTCGAGTTTTTCTTCATTTCAAGAAATACAATTCTTACATGAAGAAAATCTCGATTGAAATAAGAAAATTAGCTTTTAAATCAAGAAAAAGTACATTTTCTTGAATTAAAAGTCCGTTTTCTTAGCTAGGACCAGTTTGTTTTTTTCCGTGTGTTGGCCTGTTTCGCGAAGCTATTGACAAACGTGCTGCTTCCATAATCGCGAGTGTCTTTTTTTCTTTTTGGTAATGGCGAACAATTAGAATCACTTTCTGAATATTTTTTTAATAAAACAAAACCAATTGTAACACTTATTTAAATTTAAAAATAAATATAATTTTGGTTTACCTGTTGACTGATAATCTAATGGAATACTTAAAAGATTTTCATTCGATGGCCCACAATCTAATTCAGTTAGATCGCAATTATTTTTCTCTAAATTAGATGGAAATAAGCATTTCGATGTTGAAGCTAAGGAATCAATTTTATTACAAGCGCTTAAGACCGCCCCGGTGGCACAGTTGTTAGCATGCTTGCTTTAAGCTCCGGAGGTCCCGGGTTCGATTACCGGTGCGTGATGAAAAAATCACGGCTGGTTTAATAAGGATCAATGAACTAATCACTCATTATCCGTTGTAAAAATGATTACGAAACTTCAAAAATTAAGCGGCCAAATCCCTCCATGGGATGTAGCGCCAGCGAGAGAGAGAAAGCTTAAGAGTTGCCGAGATGGACTCAATATAGATTTTCTTACTCTCGTTTCTACATCTGTGTCTACCTCAAAGTCAAGATAAGCGAAAGAATCATCAGTCTATATATCTAGTTAAATCAGTCTACTTAATTTTTTCTAATACACACCAAAATCTGATTCCCAGGAGCTTAAAGAATTTAGATTACTGACTCTTCTATAGTTTTCAAATTCTATGGCTTTGGAATTTCACAATCTACTAAACAAAATCAAGAAAATTACAGCAAAATTAGTGACTTTCCCCAAATATAATTCCAACGCTTGCTGACTGGCGGCTAAAATATTTCGTATGTAGTTTTATAAGGTCAAAATGTGTCTTGAATGTTTCATTAAATTATTAAATTCGACTAAATTAAGTTTAAAATTTGATATTTTATTATTAATTGCAACATACTCAATTTTATTAATCATAAAAAAAAGTATTTGGACATCCAATAATTTAGACAAGAAACTTGTATTTGTAAACATGATTTTACTTGTTTTTGTATGTAATTAAAAAAGAAAAGTAATCAGCGCTGCCCAAAGGTGGGGACAAATGAACTAAAATCGATATTAAGCAAGTCCCTCATTAAAATAAAATTACAGTAGTGTAACAACAAACAATAACAATTCCATTTATGACCAATGTTGCGTTAGCGCAACATCTGAGATCCTTGACATTTTTTTTACAAAAAACTAACAACATTTTTCCCTTTAAATGCATAACAGTTATCTTGATCAGTTTAACGCAATTAACGCAATTTTTTATCATTTGATTTTTTATGTTTTTATAAAAGAAACAAAAAAAAATCAAACAAATTAAAATAACCTCTGTCACAAAATGGGTTAATAATGAACGTACGATAAAACAATATTGAATGATAACAAAGTGCAATTAGTATTTGATATTTTGTCGTATGTGCAAAAACTGGCGTTTACGGCAAACCAATGCAAGGTAAATCAAAATTTGAAGCATATACGACCAAAACGATACTGGTTACCTCTGTAACGGATAAACATACGAAAAAAATGGTTCCAGATTCAGAAAGAGCGTAACTGGAAACTTAAAGATCCATTAATACATCAAAATCTTCAAATTGGCGTTTACGACAAACCAATATTCGATCGATGAAGTGATAGAACATTTAGCAAATTTTCAGTAGAATTCAAAGCAAATATACACTTGCACGTTAATGTGTTTTTCTCAAATCGGATAAAATACGTCAGTTTTCTGGTTTGTTATCTGTCAGCAAAATGAAGTATTCCCCGACACTACATCGTTGCTAGGCAACTTACTAAAAACAGTACTGGAAAGTATTCCTTGCCTATAGGCAGAGAATACTTTCTAGTACTGATTATCATCTGTTTTTAAGAAATACATGATATAATTTTAATTTATTTAGTTTTTATTATTATAATTGTAAAATTACATATTTAACAACTATTTATTATTGGTTATATTTACATGAATTGTACAATTTGTACAGGTGTTGAAAATTGGCGCAGATGCATTACAATTTAGGTTAGTTGTAGCCACTGATGCACTATTATCGTTTATTTCGGTCATGTTAGGGTCCACATCTGGATTTTGTTCGGTGGTATTGAAAATTCTGTTTGCAACTTCAATTTTATTATTTAGAGAATCATCAATGTACCCTTCAGCAACCGTTGCCGATTTCCAACCACCATGTCTCTTAAGGCAAGTCAAATCTGCACCTGTATCTACCAATATTGTAGCAGATGATCTGCGAAAACAGTGCCCTGTATATTCTATCGCATTTGGCAACTTCAAATAAGTAGCTACAGTTTGAGGCAATTTGCCAAACTGATGTATGCCCACTACTTGTATGTTACCTCTACCGTTTGTGAATTTGAAAAAGAATCGAGGGTTATCGAAATCAGTGGGACGTAATGCTATGTATCTACGATATATTTCGATATACGCTTCATTTACAATAAATGATCTTGGCTTGTTCGTCTTGTTAACAGGAATGGTAATCAATATCCTATTTCCCAAATCTTGAATGTCATTCAAATTTATTCGGCATAGTTCATCTTGACGACATGCGCCAGAAATTCCAAAAATTAAGGCAACCTAGAAAACAAATTTTTTGTAAATAAATTATGAGCGCGTACATTTTAACATACTTTTGCCATTAAATATGTATCATCTGGAGCAAGTTCCATAAATGTTTCTATTTGTTGTTTCGTTAAGATTTTGGATTTTTTAGGCTTATATCCATCTGACTGACGTTTCAGTAATGCGCGTAGTTTTCCATATTTGGATATATCAACATTATTGTTAATGCTAAGCGTCGACCTCACCATGGAATAATTGGACCATAAGGTTGACGGTTTCATCTTTTGACATAAATCCGAAAAATATGCAATTAAAACGTTTTCGGAGAATGAATTGGCCTTGTTATTTATGCGATAATCCATAAAACGCTTGTATGCATTTTCGTACTTCTCCCTCGACTTCTGCGGCACAAATTTAGTGTAGTCAATCTTGCTGTCTCCAAGATGCCAGGCGGAGTACCTGGGATTGAATTATCAAAATTGCTGTCCATTATATTTAAACTAAACCACAAATTAACGACGGGTATCGTTTGCTCTGACAGACCTTTAAATAAATTGACGGCGCACGCGATTGTTATAATTCTAAGGTAACTTTGATAGTGAAATCTATTGAAAATATAAATTGGAAAATTTTGCGTATTTTAAAGAATATAATGAATAAAATGGATAATCTGATATACTGCCGATTAGAGAAAAAATCGTATGTGCAACTCGTGGAAAAACTATAATTCCCGGACTCTTATGGTTGCTGGAACTCGGCTGACGCCTCGTCCCAGCAACTTCCATACTCGTCCGGGAATATATCGTTTTTCCTACACGTTACACAATATACTATTTTTTCATGGCCAACTAGATAAGATTTACTTTATTCCATTCACAATAAAAAAAATGGAGGTGTGGCCAACACACGACTTTCTTTTACGAACAGCGAATTTTAAGAAACTTTTATAATGCAAATTTCTTGCAAACTTTATTAAGATTGTTTTTATTTTTTCATGTTTTCTGTAAATTGTATATTTTTGAAATATTTGTAAAATAAATTTTCTGTTTCACGGAATCTGGGACCTGGAACCCCAAATATTATGTAAGAGATTAATGAAGATATATCTGTTTTGAGGTCCCTTGAGTCCGAAAAAGTGGGTTTCAAAATGATGCCTGTCAGTCTGTTCATTTGTCTGCTCGTCTATCAGTCTGTGTCTTCTCTATACCCCAGATGGTTTAACCAATCGATCAAAAACTTTAGATTTAAGCTTTACTTATATAAAAGAAAGTAATACAAAATAATAAATTTGTAAGAAGTTTGCGTAATTGGTTTCTCAAAATTCCTGTTCGTAGAAGAAATGTGTTGGCCACACATCAATTTTATTTTTTTATAAAATTATTTATTTTTTTTTCAATTTTTTTTTTTTTAATTTTTTTTTTTTTAATTTTAAAATTTTTTTTTTTTTTTTTTAATTTTTTTTTTTTTAACTTTTATTTTTTGGAAACATTTTGTTTTAATAGTTTTTTGTAAACCTTACACTTTTTGATTTTCTGGCCCAAGGGAGTGGCCACTTCCGGTTGCCCGATTTGGACTAAAATTCACTGGGGCCTTCCAATTTATCAATAAAGCTTAAATCTGAAGTTTCAGTTCGATTGGTTAAGCCATCTGGGCTGTAGAGAGGACACAGACTGACAGACAGACGGACAGACAGACGGACAGACTGACAGAGAGACATCATTTCGAAACCCACTTTTTCGGACTCAGGGACCTCAAAACAGATAAATCTTCAATAATCTCAAGGTCGAAAATTTTCATGATTACTATACTTTATTTTACTTACGTAAAAGAAAGTAATTATTTTACTTACGTAAAAGAAAGTAACAAAGTGTTCTTTGTTTAATTTTATTTAAATTTTTATTTTTCCCACTATAACGAAGTTATATTGGGTAAGTATTGTAATCGCCAAAAAAATTTTGTTCCAAATTCTCACATTTCTCGACGAATTAGGTTACCAGGACCCCGAAACACCGATCAGAAAAATGACGTGTCCGTCCGTCCGTCCTTCCAGTCGCACATTTTTATTATTTTTGTTTCGCCTCCTATTCTCACAAATATTGATAGTTTTGGTCGAAATTTTGCACAAAGATAGATTTCAGTAATAAGCAGTGTGTGTTAACTTTTACGTCCATTCGAGTATAGAATAGAGGTGGTTGCGGTGGAAGAGAAAATTGCCAAACAGATTTTCTCAAAAACAAAACCGACGCTTTTTTGTAATGTTGATGATAAATTTGACTATTTATCATCTACTAGTTCACAAAATTTGAATTTAATTGAAGCATCGCGTGGGGGTGATTTTGACAAAAAGGAATAATATAAATTTGTTTATCTGTTTACCGAGGTAATGTCGAACTTTCCGAAGAAATATTTCTTTACAGTTAATACACCTTGCAAATTCCAGCAATTGTTCCCTAGGTTTCTTCAAGATAAAATGAATAGATTACCGTGTAATATGGAATTTAATTATTTGATTTAATTTTATATTCTAGTATTTTTGAAATAAAATACTAAAATATCACAATAAAGAAAATTAAAAACTATTTTAAATATTAAATAAAATATAAAATTAAATCAAATAATTTAAGTGTCACGGCCACCATAAATAATAATGTATTTACATTATTACGGAATGGAATTTAAAATTTCTAAATTTACTTAAAATACTTTACTGGTGGTAAATAATATTATCAACAATTAAAAATAATTATATCTAGTGAGCTTTTAAATATAGTAAGATATTCCCGTTTCTATGGCATTGACTTTTCTAGCATTGACATTCTGTGACGATTTATTGACATTTTAAGGCATTTTAATGATTGAAATTTCAACGATATCTTGATCGTTACATTATTTGTGAATTGCTTTAATAGAATCGCCTTAGGTATTATTTCTGAGTAATAATTTTTTTTTTGGTATTGTAAGTCGTATATAAATCTTAATAGCAAATTACTATGGGAGACTTTAAAATAATACCATGCCATTAGGATGGCACAGGTTTAGGAGAGCTGGAAAATTTATAAAAATGCGATATGACAAGGAAGTGGGATTCGGTAACAATAATGATAATCAATGTTAATTCTGATTTTGTATTGCTTGTGTTTTATTTGTTTGTATTTTCGAATGGTCCACAGTGATGTCCTGTCCAGACTGAAGTACTGAGTAAAGAATTATATCGGCAAATCCTCACGTTGCTCACATAATATTGTGAACTGTTAATATCAAAACTGTTAATATCAACTGAAATATCAGTTCTGAATAATCTAATATTATTTGTGAGTCTGTGATTTAGCGGTATAAGAGTAGATTTATATTGTCGTGACGAATTGTGATATTGGGGAAGAGGTCCCCAAATTTAAGAAAAACCGAGACATATTCTGCTTCCCCAAAATATCGAAAAAATGTTTGTAAAATACAAATGGTTTGTTTGGTGATCTTTAACGTAAGCTTTCTGGGAAAAGTATCGTCCGAGAGTCGGATAGACCCAATTTTATTCTTATTCATTTGCCTGTGTCATGATACAGAAATTAGTCACTTGTTAAATATTGCGTGAACGTCATAAAATAAATTGCTCGGTTCGCAAATCATCATTACATTTAGTAAATGGTTTCCGTGTCTATTCACAAACATTCCTTCATTATTTGATGGTGCATCAATATTGATGATGTTTGACCAACACAGCCACAAACATGTTTCACTATTACATTACAAACGCGATGCACTGTGGTGCATACTGTCCCCTTTGTAACGCCATACGTAGTATCTACACCATGATATGACATCCATTGCCAAGCCAATGAAGGCATTGTAACATTTTTTGTATTGGGACCAGCGCTTTATTTTTTGTGGTGTTGTGCCTATAATTACATTCCCGATATTTTGTAAAATATATTCTGCTTGATTATAATTTAGTATTCGTAACGATCCTTTAAATGAAATTTCGTTACGGCAAACATTCTGTTCAGTTCTGTTACGGCAAATATTTCCAATTATTGTATCGTTTCTTCCTTTCTCTGGTAAAAAATCAAATCGAATTAATAATTTCCATTTTTCACACTAATTTAAGTAATTTCAACATACAACAAACGACCCAGAAACGTTGGTTAACCTATGAAGGTGGTTAGTTTAAAAAATATGTATATGTAATATTTCAGAGACTGACAAGGATCAAAATAGAGAAGTGGCTACTTTAGGAACTTTTAGAGTATTTCTCATTTACGTTCACCATGACATGACATTTAATAAACGAATTACGAAACAAGCTCTTCCCAGATAATTACCACATGCATATACATATTTAATTTTATCCGCCTCTAAAATACACATGATGTGAAAAACCGGTTTGTACCCCGGTTACCCAAGTATACAACAATCCTCTTTTCGGAAATAAGAATGCAAGCGTCCAGATGAATATGCAGTTTTGCGAGGGTGAGCCAGAATATGATTAAATACCGGTACTACGATTTGGCCTGAAACGTGCAGTATTTTTTACTATTTTGTCATCCATCACTTTTGACATAAGCTGTTATGAATGAGCTCTTGCTCAAAATAGTTTGTGCTAAAAGTTAAAATTTAATAAGTAAATGAATAAAATAAATAAATAAATAAATTATATGGAAAACATCTGCCAATATAATGTGTCTTCAAAACAAATTCAGAAGCTTTCTCGTCGTTCAATTCCAGTTATAAATTTAATGAGAGGAATTTAAGCTCGGAAAGCGATGATTTAATTGATGAATTCAATAATCTTGTCCTTTGGTCTAGAATGCTCATTGCGGGAACGTTGTTTCAACAAAAAATATATGATTTGATCAGTTCAAAAATGAAAAAAATAATTATATCGCTGGGGACGATGCAAAATTGTATCTACAAATTTCTTAAAATCCTTTTATTGATTTATCGCTAAGAAAATTAGTGATTAGTCTTTTTAATTAAATTTGTAACAGCAAAACGTTCAAAATTGAAAAAAAAAAAATTAATTTTGTCAGTTCATTTAATGTTTCTACTATAACAAATTTGCTCGTTTTGCCAATTAGTATAATTTACAGGATTTACAGAATTCAAAGAATTTATTGAAATTAAAATTTATAAAAATTAAAAAATTTTTAAAAATACTAAAATTTGTAGAATTTATAGGATTTATTGAATTTTTAAAATAAGTCAAATTTGAATTTGTAAAATTTATAGAACTGGAAGACTTGAACAATTTATAGAACCAATTAAATCAATAAAATTTAAAGGATTTATAAAATTTGTGGAGTACCTATATTTAATTTGTAGAATTGATGAAATTTATAAAATCTTCAATATTTATAAAATTTATAGGTTTTATAAACATATTAAAATTTATAATATTTCAAGACTTTGTAGAACTTATAAAATTTATAGAATTTATTGGACTTATAAGAACTAAAGAATTTAGAGATTTGTGAAATATAAAAAACTTACTGAATTTTAAAACTTTATCCATTAAGTCTATAAAATTATTCATCAAACTTATTAAATTTATAAAATTTATAGAAATTATTGAATTTATAGGATGATTAAAGTTCATCGAATTTAATTTTTGAATTTAAAAAATTTGTAAAATTCAAAGAATTTATAGAAATTATGGATTGACAGACTTGAAACAATTTATAGAATCTATAGAATCTATAAAATTTATAGAATTTATAGAGTTTATAAACATATTAGAAATTATAATATTTATAGACCTTGTAGAATTTAGAGTATTTATAGAATTTATTAGATTTTTAAAATTTATAAGAACTAAAGAATTTATGAGATTTGTAGAATTTCAAACATTTACCGAATTTTTAAACTTTATTCATAGAAATTATTAAATTTATAAAATTTATAGAAATTATTGAATTTATAGAATTGTTAAGGTTTATAGGATTTATCGAATTTTGTATTTATAAAACAAGTAAAAGTTGAGTTTGTTGAATTTATTAAATAGACACACTTGAAACAATTAATATACAATAACTCAAAGAAACTGCAAAATGTGAAGAATTTATATTATTCATAAAATTTATACAATTTATAAATTTTATAGCATTTATAAAACTCATAAAATCTAAAATTTTATAGAGCTTATAGACATATTAAAACTTATAAAATTTACAGTATCTATAGGATTTATAGAATTTAAGAACTTACTAATTATATTCAAAAAATTTGTAAAATTTCTCAGCAATGATTCTTTTTGCATATGGTAACATTGTTGCGCTGAAGGGCAAATTTCGGGAGGACTAATTTATTATTATAAATGAGTGTTACCTCATTCATTAAACCTGAATTGAGATTTGACCTTGAACTGTTTTTAGAGCCAATTAACATTTTATTTCTTCCGCAAGAATAACTATCAGAAGTAGTATTTACTCTATTTAAAACTCACTTACAATTAATGTTATCAAAAAAATCTCTTCCATATTATCAAATTAACGGAAAAGTGCACAAATTTAGGCATAGGTAGTTCTCTAGAGTTTAATGGCCCGATGACGAACACGTTTTTTTTGGACGGTAAATCATATTGCGTTTAGGTGTATGTTTTAAAAACTTCAACTAATCAATGTCAATGTTCAATTTTGGTTTAATAAATGAGGAAACATTCCTAGTTAATGATAAATTAGTCCGAGCTCAATTTTCCCTCCAGCTCAATAATGTTCCCTTACAGAATAAGATTCATTGCTGAGAAATTGTTAAAAATTTTAGAATATAATTGAATATAATTAGTAACCACGACCAAGGTAGAGTTCCGATTTAAACTTGCGGGGATTTAAATGAAAGCTAAAGATCATTGTCACGATATAATTAGGCCAAACATTTATAGAAGGGTGCTAATTAAACCATAAGCGATACGGTTCCTGGGGATTTTATGAGCAAATCTGGACCACTTGCGAGATATCAAAGGGAAGTAATAAAATCTAACCAAAGGCATACAAATCTCAATTGCCTAAATCACTATTTAATTAGCCAAAAAAAAATTTGAGTTTAATTAATTTACTATTTTTTATCTCAATTTTTAATGTGCACAAATAATTATGAATACAAATTTGGATGCACAAATAATTTTGAATAAAGTTAAATCATCTGTATTTTTTCCTAGAATTAAACTTAACAATTTTTTTTTATTGAATTATATAGGAAAATAATTAAGCTAACTAAATAAAAATTATTAATTTCAAAAAGATTTTTATTTATATCAATTTTAAACAAGTTTGTGTGGCGTTGCATTAAAAATGTATACTGCACAAATACATATGAATACGATAGTATATGTGCGTTGTGCGTTATACGAGTATCAACTACACTTATCACAAAATGCAATGCAAATTTTCCTTTAGCAAAAACATGAAAAAATATCAAACAACTGAACAATAAAAACCCAATAACTGTTTGGTTTTGTATTAAAATTGCAGTCTGAGCACTTATCATTTTGCACTTTGCATTTATCAGTAACAGTTTGCACGATCGATTGTAAGTTAATTTGCGTTTATTGTAAATTTTATTTCGTAAAATTAACAACTATAAGTGATTATTTCTCTACTAATCATTAATATAAGAGCAATAGCAACGAAGTTATATTTGCAAAGTTTTTATGACCAGTTAAATTCTTAGCACTTAGCAAAATTTTGCAAAGTGATAAGTTTTTGGTTAAATAGGCTCCTGCTATTCGCAATGACGTTTGATGATTTTAGTTTGTTTAATTCTCCCAACAAATTGGTGTCAATGTCAATCTTTCACTGATGTACAATTTACTGTTATTTCTGAGATTGGTTACACTTTGTTGCACTAGTATACGGCCCTTATCTTTACACTTATTCGAAAAATCTGATTTTCGATCACATGATGAAAATCTACCAAAAATAATGCATTTCTCCAGATTATTTGTTTTTATCTTTATAGACTTTAGAATAACAAAATTGAACACTTCCAATTAAGCTGGCTATATATTGTACCTTTCCAAGAGCTTGTAAATGTTCGATTTTCTTTGGCATTCCTGTAATAAGAACATCATTTGCGAGATCACGTTGTTTATAGACATTAAATTCGGACTTAATTTCATCCAGTTTAATGTCAATATACATTACATGATGATCTTTATTAACTGTATTAGTTAGTGAGTCAATTTTTGTATTTATAAATGTTCGGATTTCACGTATAGCTTCTAATAGGTCTTGATTAGAATCGATATCACTATACGGGAACAACTTTTTTACACGGAGAAGTTGCAGTCAGATTTTATCACTTAGAACTTGATTATTTTAGTTAAATTATTTTTTTTTATGATGCTTTAAATTAATCAAACAATTAAATAATATTTCAACAATACCAAATTAAAAATTAATATTAAACCAGTGATGCCGAAACAAAATAGCAGATATACAAACAGTTGCAAAGGGATTACTACTACTATTTACGTCGTTTTCGATTCACCCTAAAAAAGGAATCCCTTGTCAAAAGAGCATCTTTTCTGCTGTCAAGTTGTTCGATTCGTCACGAAAAAGCAATCGGTCGCATTTCGGTAGCAATTTCGATTCTTTTGCAGATTTACCACTCCTTTACTATAATACCAACAATAAGTACTCTCATTTTGAACAAAATCCTATTTTCAAAAACGTCAACAATATTTTTTATAGACGTCACACTCACGCCGTGCAATTCGATTGTATTGGTCGATTCGTAGAGAAATATACATTGCCTTTTAAGAGAGGGGTAGAAGACGAATCTAAAACGACATTAGTTGCAACTAGCGAAAGGAAAATACAAAAAAAAAACGTTTTTTTTTTCATTTTCTTTGTATTTCCACAACAATGGTAAAGGCTTGGAAATAGTAATTGATATTTTTTGTGCTTGCCAATTAATTTTATGTCCGAAGTCAAAACTTATTGCTAACATTACGATACGAGTAACGATTGAAACAACAAAAACATATTTTTTTTAAATTAATTTTATAAACACAATGAAACGAAGTTAAAATGCCAATTATCTAGCAGCGAGCCAAATGAGCAAAATCTATTGAAATATCGGTGGTAAAAAGTTTCAATAAATTTTCTAGTTGTTCGTTACATAAACCGTTTTGGTATTGATTTTTTATCATTGCTATAATGTGAAAATGTATTTTCGCATGTGTAGGTACTTGAAAATAAAGAATACGATTTTGTTAAGCTTCCTTAATTGAATTCCGGTTTCTTTTGAATTTTTTATAGTACCTAACATCGGTTTATAAATCGCTAAGTCCCAGCTGCTGTTCACGTAGCAAAACATCTATAAAATGGACAACGCGTTTATATTACAGCTGCAAATATGCAACAAATTGCTCTGAATCCACCGGCTACAACGTTAACTGCTTTCTTCACGTTATGTCACAATGACGCGTTTGCGAAAACACTGCTGTATTCGGAAGTGCCTACGTATTACACATGGAATGCGAGTAGAAAATCATTTGAACGACGCAAACGAGGAGAGCGAGTCGACGGACAACTTGGCATATTCAGAGAATTTACGATATGCAGACTGTACACCGTGCACCCTAATCAAGATGAATGATTCTACCTTCTCATGCTGGTGGTAAATGTGCCCAGTCCAACGTCTTTCCAGCAATTGAGAAAAGTCGACGGCGTCACACATGCTATTTCCGCAGTGCATGCCAAGCTCTGAATTTATTGGAGAACGACCGACATTGGGATATATGCCTTAATGCCGGGTGCAAAACGTCACATCCAAATCAAATTCGTGCATTGTTTGTAAACATGTTGATCGCCTGCTCTCCTTCATCTCCTTCAACAGAGTTATGGGAGAAATATAAATCGCACATGGCTGAAGATATTTTCCATAAAATATGCGAGGAAAACTCAAATAGGAACATCAATTTCACAACAGAAATCTACAATGAATCGTTGTTAATGTTTGAAGATTTTTGCTTACAAATCGGGAACAAACTTCTCAATCAATTGGGGATGCCATCACCGAATCGGTCTGCTGCTTCGTTCGATGTAGAATTGCGTCGTGAACAAAATTACAACTCGGGTGATCTTTTGACGTATGTTTTACGTTTTACGATCAAATAATGCAAACTGTCAATAGTGGGGTTGGAGAAATTTTTTTCTTAGATGCGCCAGGAGGAACTGGTGAAACGTTCCTAATTACATTGATTTTGGCATCAATTCGATCCTAAAATGGCATAGCCTATATACTACTTACCGTATTCGTAGGACGACAAAAAATGATTTTAAATATCAAAAATTTTTCTAACTTTCTAGTACGTCTTGAAAAACAAATTTTAATTAGTTTTCAAATTAAAATAAATATTGCGATGATAACGTGCTATCCGGTAACGTTCTCCTTTATCAATACATTTAGAGAGTTAGATACCTTTTTGAAAGAATTCCGAAGAATTTAAATTAAAATTCTATTTACAAATTGGGACTAGAATCCATAACATTTTCTTAAAAAACTTGCTTATAAATTATTAATTTCGAGTTTATTGGAATGATTGGATTTTATTAAAATATTTCTTAAGCAAATACTCATTATGACGACATATACCGTTTTGAGAACCAATTAGCCAAACAAAAAAAAATTGTTCTGAAATTCGGTAAAATAATCATAAAATTCGGTTATACTGATCAGCCAAGTATTTTAATAGAAAACCAATTCTAATATTTATGTTTCTAATGTATGTATATACCATTAAAAGGTTACATTCTTCGAAATGCTTATTAGCGATTCTCTTGTAATTGATTTTTATTTTGTTGTTCTAAGAATGATTCAAATACTTAAAAAACAAAACCCTTATTCGCATATAATGAGGGTGGATAATTTTTCTTGTTTCCAACTCCAAATGAATTTTTATTTTAAAGGTTATGTAAACCAAAATCACGAAAGTCTAATTTTTATTTTTTTAATTTTTGTTATTATGTATAACTGGTTTCGTTTTAATAGCAGGGAGTTACCACTTGTTACCATCTATATATATTTAACATCAATTACTAAAAATATAATGTTGTACTTTTCACTAACACGTCACCTCCCGCATAGTTTACCATAATATCAAAATAAAAGGTACCTTTACATTTATTATACTTGATGAGGTGTATAAATTATGTATACACTTGAATCCGTATAATAAACTACTTTATTATTAATGAGTCTGATTTATATGTTGCACGGTTAAAAGTTGCCAAAAAAAACTAAAAAAATTTTGTTTTATTTAAGGAATCCAATTTTTATTATTGATTTTCTCCCTACCTCTACAAAAATCACCCAACACGATATTATGAAAAACTGTAAATAGAGCTTTGAGTCGAGGTATTAAAGCAAAAAAAAACTCATATAAGTGGTTGGTATATAAATAAGTAATAACGAGCTTTTTTCCTCTCACACACTTTTTTATTTTGTTTTGTAATCCAAGATAAAAAAAAAACCCTTGAAACAAAAATTATTGATCCTTTGGGAATGATCCTTTTTCTTTGTACCAAAAATACAAAAGATTCAGAATTGGCTATACATTTTCAATCGAACGAATGTATTGCTTTCTAAGTTCTAACGTTTCCCCTTTAAAATATGATTAACACTTTAAACGAAATAAAATTTACCTAAAAAATGTTTAAACAAAATACTTACTTGATTCGTCATAATGAACGCCTTGAAATTGTGATAAACATGATAATGTTGCTATCGAATCTGGTTGTGTACGTGGCCAACATAATATGGTATCGAAAGATACTGGACATCCTGGTTTCTGTTGAATATTACACAAAATAATTATTTTTAATATTTTAATAAGGAGTTTTTGTGTGTGTGTGTGTGTTTTTTTTACCTCCAAATTATACAATCGATCAATGTGTACGTTTATCAAGCACCGTAAATCATGACTTTCGTTGATATGTTTCAGTAAATCCGGTGAGAATGGAACCGATGTGTCGTTATTATAAAAATCATCCGAGGCATCTGTGACACTTGTAATTTTTTAAGTTGTTCAATAAAATTGTGAATTATAGTTAGGACGTTGTTACGACTAAAATGTTTGCTTAACTGACGCGGTCTGTAATAGAGAAAATATTAAATAACCTGTTAATAATTATTTGTAATATTTTAAAATAATATATTTTTCAAAGTTTCGTTAGGCCTTAGAATCTGGCAGTATGCCAGTATTTAAGTTTTCTTTATCGTATTCCCCAATAAGAGGTTTTAGTCTTTCCGTTCGGGCTAGCAGCAACAATACTCCCGATAAACGATTTTTGACCGAGCGAGTGCACTCTAAAAAATGTCGGGACACAATTCCAACAAACATTTCAAAATTGTAAGTTAAAATAACATGAACGCCTATCTTCTGGACGAAACTGGACGAATTGCCATGGATAGGTTTTTGCCATTACCACTCGAAAAAGTAGCATAAGCAAAAGTCGAAACAAATAAAATTCGGGTTCGATACAATTTACAGCCTTTATCACCATAACAGTGAAATAAACGAGATATAAAACGAATGCACGACGATATAAGAATCGTTGATCGTTTAATAGGAATCCCAAAAATCCTAAATATGTTTGTAACTAAAAATAACTGTAGTAGTTCGGTTTTGTACAGCCTTTGTTGCCGTAAAATAGAACATAACAAAAGGAAAAATAAGCGAAAAAAGGAACAATCCCAATCATTATTTGAACGGTTTATTTTGAAAGTGGAATAAGTCATGTTTTCTTAATATTGAGATAATTAAACATTTGTGTTTTCATGTTATGAAAAAAATCAATACAACTTTTGTTTAAAGTGTTTGCATTTATGATATCACTATACAAACTACTTTTAGTTAAAGTGATGAATTTCATAATAAGGCTTGGTAAAATACGAGTTTTTTGTACTAGAATTGACTTATTCCACTTTCAAAATAAATGTTTTTTAATAAAAATGACTTATACCATCATTCCATATTGATTTAATTCATTAAAGAGAATTTTACATTAGAAATGACATCCAGTTATTACAAAGAGAAAGTTATAATGAACTTGATAGGTTTGGATTTCATTTTGCTCCTCAACAAGTTGATCCGAATTTTTTTAAGTTTTGAAAATATTCATGATGAACAGGTGGAATATATGGGAGCAAATCCATCATGTCTTTATATTTCGCGATTGTGACCGGTTTCCAAGGCTGGGCATGTTACATTACACTGAGGAATTAAAATACTTTTACAAATTACAGCAAACTCAGTAAATAAAATACAAATTACAATTACTTTACGTTTGTAAATTGAAAAATTTGATTTGACGAAATTCGTTTAGTGAAAAACATATCATTAAAATAACGATCATTAACATAAGGTTTTACAAATTACAATTACTTAGAATTTAAGTAATTAAAATACAAGATACTGTTACTTGGAAAACGAGTAATTAAAATACAAATTATAATTTGTGTTTTCATTACCAATAAATGTAATTCATTACTGCATTACTGCTGTATTTAGTGCTAAGTTCAAAATATAAAACTCTGCATCAAGGATGTTTTGTAGTACATTTAATAAGGAGAATCTCTTATACTGCTGTGTCCAAAAAGTAAAGCCAGTTTTTAATTATTTCAAAAAATATTTATTTATTCTTCCAAATCTATTTCGTCGCCTTCAAAATATTCCCCTCCCGACACAATACACTTATGCCAACGTATTTTCGAGTTTTCGAAACAAGAGTTAAAGTCGCCTTCCGGGATAGCCTTCAGAGCGCGTAGCGATTCACGTTTTATCTCTTCTATAGTCCTAAAATGATTTCCCCACAGTGATCTTCTTTGTTTCTGGAATAGCCAAAAGTCACACGGTGCTAAATCAGATGAATACGGTAGTTGTGGAACGATATGGATCGAATTTTTGGCGAAAAAATCACAAGAACGAGTTCAGTATGAGAAGGTGCATTATCGTGGTGTAAATACCAAGAATTGTCTGCCCACAATTATGGCCTCTTCTTGCGAATAGCTTAACGCAAACGACGCATAACGCTCAAATAATACTATTTGTTAACGGTTTGGCCGGGTGGAAGGAATCTGAATGGACAACACCACGATAATCGATGAAAACTGTCAACATGACCTTCAATACTTTCCCGACCTTCTTTTAACTGTTTATACCACTTGTAAACATTCCTTTCCGACAAAGCATGGTCTCCGAAAGCTTTCTGCAACATCCTTAACAGCAGAAACCTGCACCCGAAATTTCATTCCACAAACAAAATTTAATGCAACTTTTCTTTGCTCAATATAATTAGAAATTGTAAAAATCACTGAATGCACTTTTAGCGTCGTACAAAACCAAGCGTAAAACAAAAACTGATCAATGTTTTGAAATAAGATTTATCACAGATGTATTATATCATAATGCTGCCAACTTAGAAAAAAAATATTTATGATGTGCGGTTTACCCGCGCGATTTAAATTGAAAACTGTGCTGAAATGTTCTAACATCACTTTTTTCGATGTTCGATAGTATTCATGTCCCTCTTTTCAAGAATAAAATTGTATACTATTTCGACTTTTGAATTAAGCTTTTTCTATTGCGATCTCAGCATGCTCGCATAAAACATCATTCTATTTCTACTTTCATTCATCACTCTTTATCACAAACAATTTTGTTTGCGATATTTTATCGATGCGAAGAAAAGGAAAAATATACAGAAGGCTGAGATCGCATTAGAAAAATTGTAATGAAAGAAGACAATAGCGTACAATTTTGTTCTTATTACAAGAGACAAAATATTATCGAAAACTAATCGAAAATGATGTTAGAACATCTCAGCACTGGCTTTACTTTCTGGACACAGTAGTAAATCTAAAATCTTAAATGTAAATTGTTGTTGTTGTTATATTTTTTGCTTTCAATGCCTTCTAGATTTACAATATACTCATCATACTGTTAGTTGTTATGACATTAAACGAATGAACAAGCATGTAATGTGACTTATTCCACTTTCATAATAAACAAAATGTTGATAGCGTTTAGTATTCATTCTTGAACCACTATTTCTAGAAATTATTTTACAGTTAAGCGCAAGAATGTAACAAAATATGAAAGTTCACTATACTTTAACATGTTATATAACGTTAACTGAATTTTTTAAAAATTTGACTTATTCCACTTTCAAAATAAACGGCTCATTTATTGACGTGTTTTGATGCAAAGTGGAAGTGAAGTAAAATTGGTTTCAAAATAAATAAAAAATTTTAATTAATAATTAAAATACAATAATTCCTGTCGTTGCGTTAACGTTTTATAATAAGGTATATATCGGTGAACTGTTTCGTTAAACTTATTTGGTTACTCGCCCGTAACCGTAATAGAATTCTTGATCACGTTTTTTGACATAACTATAGATTATGTTTACAGTGTTTTAAGGGTGATTTGTCATGTTTTGGAAAAATTGGGATGTTGTATTAGTTGGATCTAATTTAACAAAATTTTAACAGTTAAAATATTTACAGTAACCAAACTCAAAAAAAAATATAAAAGAACAAACGAGACCATGGTATAATAAATATACATACAAGGTATATTCCAACCAATCGAAATATCGCCATTTTTCCTCTTAGTGACGTCACTTTCAGTAATATATTTCGTAACGTTGACTCCGTTTATTTGAGATTTGTGTTTTTTCTATCGTGTACAATCGTTGAAACTTATTTCCATTTCCAAAACCTAAAAATATTTTTATAAACCTAAACCAATTCGCAAAAAAATATCCAAATTTACTCTGAGTGACGTCACGCTCCACGTGCTTTTAGCTGTCAAGCATACCTTGTAATATTATTGTATCATGATCATGAAACGAGACCCATAATGTTTATTACTACGAAAATAGTTTTCCAGCCTAATTTAATTCGATTAAAAATATATTACTAATATTGTAACATTGTAAGTATAGAAAATAATAAAAAAATAATTTCTTTTACATAAAAAAATTATTTTAGCAAAATGCCAAAAAATAAAATATTACGAGAACTCTCAAGGCAGTCTTTAAGAAGGAGATTATGTTGCAACACGAAAGTTTCAAAAATCAATTGTCACTGTTAGCCTCAATACCGAAGAGCAGGGTTTGGAATTTAGATCAAAGTTTATTTTTGTGATGGGTATTTATCATTGGTTTAATAAACCGAATGATTTCGTAAATATTTTTTTTGTGCGTTTTTTTTGTACGGTCCCTATCTACCGCGCAAAAACAGGTTTGACTGTAATTCCATAAAATGTTCGTCCGGTAAGTCTAACTAATTACAGTGAATTTAACCAAGAAATATTAAAATAACCGAAGAAATTCAGAAGCCGCCGAATGATACAGACATTCAGGACGCGCTAATGTTTTCCAAATTACGGCCTATTTGCCTACTTCGAACCAAGAAAGTCTTAAAAAATAACCACATGGTCAAATTATGTTACCATAATTTTATTTTTTTGTCGGGACTCATTCTACAAACGAAGAAAAGCTTTATAATTAATTGAATAAAGCTAATAATGCATTAGTTGTAGGTAGCCAACAATATAAAAAAGCAACTGAATGCGATGATTTGCCGTCTCCAGTAGCACAGTTGTTATCCTGCTTACTTTAAGCTCCGGAGGTCCCGGGTTCGAATCCCGGCGGGTGATGAAAAACGACTGGTTTAATGTAGGGTCAATGAATTAATCACTCATTACTATGAAGTGGCCCCTCTATAAAATGAAGCGCCAGCGGCAAAAAAAAATTGAATGATGCAATTGCATGGATGCATGGATGCTCCTTAGCCAACGGAGAGCATCTGTTCTACGCCTAATCACAATCACAATACATCTTAACAAGAGTACCATACGGATAAAGACGAAGTACCTCGAGAAAATGAGTGGATACGAGTTAAAAGTCAGAGAGAACAAAACAAAACGGAATGATACGCCCTCTCCCCAAACTCAATTAAAATCATACCAAAAATTGTGTAAAAGCGGAAAATGTTCAACCTAAATGCGTTTACTGTGGAGAAAACCATTCGGCTAACTAGCTATTGAACTGCAAAACATCAAAAATAAACAATTTAGTGCTAAAAATGCTAATTTATTTAGGAAGCAAGCAGTTGAGATGAGCCAAACCGAAGTAAATCGAATAGATCGGAAATTACTCATGGATAATTACTGTAAAATGACTTATGCTCAAGTAATGATGAGTGACGGAAATCAAAGAAAAACTGATCAAAACGACGATATAAATCAAACACTAAAATTGATTTTAAACAGACTCAATGCGTTTAAGGATCGTTTACAGAAACTAGAGTATGTACAGTCTAAGGGAGCCATCCCTAAACAGAAACATGACCAATAATCTTAGAATCTTCTGTTGGAATGCCAATGGACTGATGCAACATCAACAAGAATTGCAGATGATTCTGGACACAGAGAAAATCGATGTATGCCTCATCACGGAAAGACACATCACTAACAACCAATCATTAAATTTAAAAATTACCAAATATATCACGCTGTTCACCCTGAAAATACTTCTAAAGGAGGTAGTGCTGTTATAATTGGAAATAGTATTCATCACTATGAAGAGTTAAAATATCAAACAGAAGAAATTCAAGTAACTATGCTGTTAATATCAAAACCAAAAATAGTTCTGTTTGTGTTGCTGGTACTTTCACTCATTGAAAGAATAAGATCATCACGGGTTCCTCAGTAAACTAGAACAATGATTTGTACTTGGAGGAGATTTTATTTAATGCAAAAAATATCTACTAGGGCTCTAGACTAACAACGACTAAAGGTAAATAACTCCTAAATGCTATCATGAAAAATGCAGTTGTGAAGTCCAATCAACTGCAAAACCAACCTACTGGCCAACTGATCTGAACAAAGCACCAGATCTCTCTCAAAGCACATAACTGTAAATTATGCACAAGTAGAATGAGCCAGGACTTAAACTCTGATCATTCACCGATACTTCTAGCGTTAAGTGAAAAAATCATTCAGAAAGAAAGAAACCCATTTCTAGTAAATAATCACACTAATTGTTAATGCTTTAGATCAGTGCCGGGGGAGCACGGACCGCGAGCCAAATGCGGCCCGCAGAGGCCGGGAATATGGCAAGCGCTAGTTTTCGGTAGTTTATATATAATTTATTTAAATGTTGCTTATAAAAATAATCAACATGAAGTTGGCTCGCAGCCCAAAATTTTTCGACTCATTCGTCCCAACTTAAAAAAGTTCCCTATGGCTGCTTTAGACTATCGTTCGAAGAAAAAAATTAACTTAACGCAATTGCAGCAAATAGATACAGAAGTTCACAAATTTGTAAATGATATATGATGAAATACCCCTGAAATTAAAAAGAAAATCAAGAGAAACAACTACCTAAATGGAAATGGAAAATTAGGAAGTTCCTAGCAAAGAAAAGAAGAGCAAGAAGTATATGACAATAAACAAGGGCCCCCAAGATAAAACCAATTTGAACAATCTCACTCAACAATTAAGAAGAGAGATCAAGGAATTGAATGACGAGCATCAATCTGCAACTATATGGGAAAATTATCTAATGATAGCAGTACTGATTATTCCCTTTGGAATGTAACCGAGTAAGATTCCTCCAATAAGGAGAGCAACCGAGCAAGATTCCTCCATATTAAATCCGATAATCGAGAGTAAAAAACTTGATTCCAAATCATCAGCTCGGCTTTCGTAACCAACACTAATCAATTGTGTGTCAAGTACACTGAAGAACTAAGATTTAAATATAGAAACTCAAATTGGTAAATAAACCTGCAGTGCCTCCGACTCCAGTATCTGTAATTCCGACTAAACAGCAAGACGACTTAATGGTATTAAAACCCAGGCTTTAAACCCAATTATTTCGAAGGATGCTGATATTATTAGTCATGATTCACGCTCCCCTCAACACCCGACATTATCTACAAATGATCCAAATGCAATATGCATTGTGAAACCCAGACGGTAGATCTTTATAAGCAGAATACAATAAGGGCTACATCAATTGCAAAAAAACAATTTAAAGGTACCTAAAGCCAGAAATGGTGGCCAGTACGATTATGTATGTTATCGAATCAGTGTTGATGAAAAAGCTTTTACTATTTTAATAAATTCTAAACTTTGGCCGCCTGGTATATTCAACAACGAGTTTGAATTTTCGCAGAAAAACTTATTTTTGGGTAACAGCGTCAACCAGTCAAATCACGTAATCGTATCGAAAAATACCTCCACATTTGAATTAAACATAGGCTGTTCTATAGATACCCGCACCAGCAAAGAATATGATAAGGTGTAAACAGTGAACATTAATACTGAAACAAATCATGCGGAAACTCAGACTGAGGAACCTGAGAATAAATCATTCTCAAATTTTTAAATTTCTTCTCAACCATTTGAGTATGCTGAATCTCAAGTCATCTCTTGGATAAATGGGAATTATTTACCGAGATCATCTCTCATGATTTAATACAAAGATTTCGAGAAATGGAGTGAGTTTAACAGTTATATAAAATTAAAGTTCGCAGATTCTCGATTAATAGAATATTTGCAAGTTGAACTTGCACATGCCAAACAATTGAAATCGGAAGATATTAGAACTTTTGCAACCAGAATAGAGACTCTCTAACCAAATTTAAACGATGTGTGTATAGAACGAGAAGGTAACAATGCTGCAAAACATATCCAGAATTTAAACAATGCAACAGCATTGCGTTCTTTTCAAAACTGTTTAAGAGATCCTATTAGAATCATCATTAAGGCGTGCAGGCCACAAATACCAAATTTTACTTTCACTTCCATTCAAAATAGTAATAATTCACGTCAATATTTTAATCAATGTTTTCAAACAAACCCTGCAGTACGTCACTTTTCAATTATTTGTTGATATTGAAAAAATCCAGATCATCATATAGGTCAATGTAGAAAGATAAAAATTTAATGATGCTAAAACTTCGCAATATGGTCCAACAAATGCTGATAAACCTAACTAATATTCAAACAATTTATCGGAAAACTTAAAGGCACTCCAGCAGTCATGGACGGATACGTCTGGTCGAGTGAAAGTAAAAGATATTCATGTCCACAACCAGTGAATTCCAAATTAATAAATTCTGATGATTTTATATTATCCAAATGTACATTAAAAAATGAAAACTCTTCTAATCCAATTAATTTAGACAGTATTCTCCCAAATTTTAAAGAGGTACTAACATTATTTTCTCCAACTTTGGATAAAGCAAAAATTCAGTCTATTTCAGATGAAAGATGTATAATAAAAGGTTTAACTAATCATAAAATCCAAACTCTTGCTTTATGTCACGGTCAAATTCATATTAAAGAAAATTTTACCATAAGGCTGTTTTCGAAACCGATACTTATTTGTGGAACCTAACTTATTCAAATAAGTATCCTGGTGAGGTGACTTATTTTCTACCTCTTTCTTACAAAAAAATCTAAATTATTTGTGAATTTGTGAATGAAAATTTGTCTAAGGTAGTGTGATATATACAAAATGAAAATTTGCTTTTGGAAAAGTACACAAATGTATTCTTTCAGATTTTTAATATTTCATTCAAATATAATTTAGGTCGTCAAAATTCATTAGACACATTATTATTTCAAGAGTAATCACTAAATATACCTATGTGTAAGCGGATTGGGTTATTATTTTGCGAGTATCAATATGTTTTATTCAAAAAATTAGACAACAAACAATTTTTTATTACCGCTTGCAAAATAAGTACGTGAAATCAATTCGAACGATTTTTCATACTTATTTAAGATGGCGTCAAATAAGTCAATAAGTATCGGTTTCGAAAACAGCCTAAGTCATGAATTCTAAATAACTTCAGAAGATACACCTACTAATTTTGCTTGAATATTAGAATTAGATTTTCAGAATAAATTCAAGTCTGACTTAAGCTTTCAAAGTCATACTTTGACAGTAAAACTAAATTCTAAAACTATTTCTATAAATCTTACCACTTCCATAGATGTTCAAAATATTGTTCCACCCAAAGTAGAAAAGTTTGATTTTGTTACTTTGATGTAGAGAGAGATGGTGAATATATGTGCCCTCCTCAACAAATCCAACCAGTACAGGGATTTTGGTCGCAAAATGAGGATTGAGGATTGAGAATTTTGTATATGTACACGGTGTATAATATACATTTTGCTATTGTGTGCCGTCAAATATTTGTATTGTATTAGTGTATTTTCTCATGCGTTTTCTCATGGGGTAAGTATCAAAAACAAGCCAAGCGGGTGAATCGGTTCAAATTTTTGGTGCTTACGCTCGCCTTGAGTTATTTTTCCCTTTCTTCTTACTAGTGGAATTCATTCGTTAATAAAAAACCAAAACAAAATACATAAACGTAACCAAACCAATTTTTCGGAAATAAAAAAAAAAACAAAAAGCAACATAAATGAATGATTTTTAATTTATGTATTCTTCGTCGGCTCCATTCGTAATATTTTTAATTTTTAAATTTTGAACAAAGGAACCAAAACAGAAAGTAAGAATATAAAATGATTTTGTTTATTTTTTTAGTATTGTGTTGCCTTGCAGCTCGTGAGGGTTGTTCCTTTACGATGTTATGTCGAAGTGTGCGGGCACTTTTTTTTCTAAACAAAAAAAAAATTGTATATAAAAAAAGGTTACGCAAGTTAAAAAGGAAAGTAATAAAATAAACCATCTTGCTTTTTTATTTGCTGTGTATATGCTAGAATAAAATTTCTCCAACCTCGGACATAACATCGTATAGGAGCAACCGACCATCATGAGTTGCAACACAATACTAAACAAAATAAACAAAATCGTTTTGTTTTCTAGCTTTTTTGTTTTTTTTGGTTAATATTTTTTATTTTGAGTCTCTCTCGCTTCGTAATATTTTTAATTTTTTTTTCTTCGGAATTTGCTGGTCTGTCTCAGTCTCTCTTGATACATCCTCTCAATCGTTCTCTTCTGAACTTATTCCTCTTATTTGTATCATGTTATCCCTATTACTCGCGCCATTTTATCTCTTTTATTTGCATCATATTAAACGAAAAACTGAAAGAAAAAATGCACATTCAACACCAATACGATTTACCAATACTATTGCCTTCCGGTAATCCTCAAATCAATCCTCATTTTGCGACCAAAATCGCTGTCCAGGTGTTTATGTAGCTAATACTTTTCTACGTATAAGATCAAATTATTGTTATATTAGCGTTTTAAATAGTAACACAAATCCTATAGATATAAGCAAGTCTAAAATTATTCCAGAACCTATCGATCAATACGATGTATAACTTGCTAATTCTTGGGCTTCTCCATTAGAATATAGGTTAAATTTATTAGAAGAAAACCTTAACTTAAATGATTTAAATGACGATGAAAGAATGGCTATTTTAAAAATATGTCGAGGTCTAACACTCTCTCAAGAGCAAAGGAATCGTCTACCGCAATGCACAAAACAAGAAATAAACAATAAGGTCAATAAAATGTTAAATGACGGAATTATTGAACCAAGCGTTAGCCCTTGGAATTCGTTTTTATTAATCGTACCGAAAAAATCAAATCATGCAAATCAGAAACGTTGGAGAGTAGTAGTAGTAGATTTTCGGCCTCTAAATGATATCACTATTTCCGATGTTTTTCCCCTACTGTTTATAGCGGACATATTAGACCAACTCCAAAAGTGTACCTACTACTCGACCTTAGGCCTCACTGATGGATACCATCAAATACCTCCCAATCCAGCTGATAGATCGAAAACAGCTTTCAGCACAGAATTTGGGGCATTAACAATTCAAAAGAACTTTTACAGACATTTTCAAAAAAAAAATACAACACCAGAGGACGATCTACGAGAACGAACTACCAAAGCTTTCCGAATATTTTCGTAGTTTTGCGATTGACTCATAGGATTGCCAGCTTTTACAGTGGCCTAAATACATCAAATATAAACGATTTCGCGAAATTAGAAGCGAGAAAAGAAAATGGTAACTATTTATGTTCGTAGAAAACTAAAAATGTATTAATCTTGAATTAACTAAAACAATTGGTTTTGTTTAATCAGCTTTGATCAGGTTTTTAAATCTTAACAATTCCGGTTTGTAAACTTTGTTTTGATGATTGTTAAGTCGAATTGTTTTTCTAAGAAAGGCGTCCCATGTTGAAAATTTGCTTGGGCTTGTAGAAATATCTTCTAGCCATCACTGGATGGAATTCGAGATTTAATTTGGTTTAAAAAGACCAAAGTATTGAAATCCTGTCAAAAATGACGAAAAATTTCGTTCGCCCAAAACCACTTTTCACGACGTTTTGAAAGTTCCCGAGTCTGAAAAAACAAAAAAAAAAAAGGTCGATCCGTCTGTCTGGAGGTCTGGTGTCGGAATTTTTTTTCGCTAATCTGTTTCTATGGTTAAGGCAGAGATTTGAAAAGCTTTTTGAGACTATACGCCAAGAGTGTGGGGTACCTGCCATACGAATTGACCCAAAACACCTAGTTATATAAATATTTACGATTTTTTTTAATTATTCTGGTTTGATTATTGAATTGGGCATTAAGTTTGAAGTTGATTTGAAGATTTAGTTAGGGGTAAATTTGAGGGTTGAGTTGATGTTGAGTTAGAGTTGAGTTGTGGTTGGATTAGGATGTAGTGAGCAGTTAACCAATTTTTTATGTAAGCTGGTTATCGGATTACATTTGGCGGAGAGTTTCCGGTTGAGTTGAGAGTTGAGTTGGGTTTCGTTTGCAGGTTGAATTAGGTCTGAGTTGGAGTGGTATTAGGGTTTAGTGAGCAGTTAAACTGAGGATTAGTGATTTTTTTTTTTTTTAGTTTATTGTGATTCTATATCTTATCCGATTTTGATGAAATTTCCAATGAATATGAGATTCTCAAATTATTTTTAATTGAATTTCTGGAATATGACCAAGTAGGATGTAACTTGGCTATTTCTAAACGGATTTTTGTGAAATTTGACATCTGCGATGGACATGCCATTATAAAATGATTTTTGGATAAAGTTCTGAAATATGATGGTATGATTATATGATGGTATGATGGTACGATGGTATAATGGTACCATGGTATGTTGTGTGATAGTAAGATGGTGTGATGGAATGACGGTATGGTAAGATATGCATCATGGTGTGATGGTTCGACTTTATTATGGTACAATGGTATATGATGGTTTATTGGTATAGTCTCATGATGGTATGATGGTATTATGGAATAATGATATGATGGAATGATTGGGTAAGGTTATGATGGTACGAGTGTACGTATGCCGAGAGTAGAGAGTTGAGATTTGGTGCGAGCTAAGTTGAGTTGAAGTGAGCTAGGATTTAGTTAGCTTGTATGATTAAGTGAGTTGTTCGGCTGGGGGATTATTTAAGGGTTCATTTGGAGTTAGGTTAACGGTTAATTTGAAAGTTGGTTTGGGGTTGATTTAGTGATTGAGTTGTGGGTTGATTTGGCGGTTAATTTGGTGATCGCGTTTAGGATTGTGTTGCGATTGAAGTGGAGGTTGAGTTGTAAATATAGTTGGAGGTTGAGCTGAAGATTGAGTTAAGAGGTTTAGACCAAAGTTCTGATCACCTCATGAGGTTTCAGCCCTTTATATTTTGTGGTTTATAGGTCAATTAAAATTAATGGGCATGAAGTTATTCGCTAATCTTAAGTACTTTTCGTATCAGGCACCTCGACTTTGAGCTTCAAAAATTAAAATTGTATATTTCAGTTTTAAATTATGTAAATTAGTTTCATTTGATTGATAACGTTTAATATCATTGAAATAAATTCACTTAGTTCTTGCTATAATTAACGTGTAAGATGAACTAAAACAAAATATACGGTATCAACCAAACGTTCAAAGTCGACGCCACCGATATGAAAGCGTCCCAGCTTCACATTTGTGGTAACTAAAAATTTTGCGGCTTTGAAATTTTTCCGGTATATTCGAAATTTTTTGTGAATTTTGTGATAAGCCGATATTTAAAATAAAGTGCACTTTGGGTGCTACACTATACAAATATATTGTTTGCTCAATACAATTTGTTAAGACCATTTGGATAGTTTTCCGCCTAGATTTAAAAAAAACAACTGAAAAAAGTAAAGTTGTTGTTGGATTAATAATTTAAACCAAATTTAAAAATTATCATGATAATCTTGAGTTGGTTATGGATCGTTCAAACGGTTGATGGGAAAATAAATAAAAAATATTTTTGATCTGCGTTTCTTTTGTATTGAAATATCTAAATTTCGTAACGCAATAACGCATGCAAAATGCATACCCTGCATTCACGGACCAGCCGCTTTTGTAAAAAACGTAAACATATTTTATAGAAAAACGGCGTTTTAGTTTAATAAAGGACATTTAAGCTTATAGAACGTGAAAAAGACAAATTCCAGAAAAGGAGGAATATCCTGCCCAAAAAAGGGCACTTAGGAACCCTAGTAAATAATATATTGCGTAACAAAGATACAGCATGTCATTATAGCATTCTAAATCGTTTAATCGTTTAATTTAAGCCATTTATCCCAATCAAAATAAGTGTTATCATAATATTTATGAATCGAAGTCATAAAATATTATTCTCGTTTGTGTTAATTTTTGCAATATATGGGAGTGTATATAAAGACGTCAAATGAGATAAAATACAATTTATGTATTGTATATAAGGAGCAGTTTGTATTTTTACAAAGCGAGCAATTATTTTTAATACAAGCTCCTAGGCATTTATTTTACATTAAGCACACATTTATTTAACAAGATGAATGATTGGTAAAGAATATAAGACATTAATTTAATCTAACATAATAAGTTCGTAAAATTACTGTAGAATTTTCATCAAATTACAAGATATTAATACATTACAGCATATGCTTTGCAAGACTATGCTTGCAAGACAAGATGATGCATATATGCTGTACATCCCTAAAGAGAGGCACATCCTATCTTAAATCTTATGAAATTTTATAACCCTCAAACAAATCTAATGAGAAAAATATCATTTTACAAATTTTTTTTTTATGATCTCATACCATTGTATGGTACAGCGGAAAATAAGAAAACCAGAAGAAAAAAATTAAAGCAAGACGCAAATTTAATCACCATCAAGGAAAATATGCTGTACGTTTTCATCAACTCATCGTTTTGTAATATACACACACACCCACACATTCACCCGAAATAAAGTAGGAATTCTTTTACTTTAGTCGGCTATTTTCATTTCATACCGTGGCATATCTCAAGACAATATGGATTACATTTCTAATTTTTATTTTGTGTTCCTGAAATTATAATGTTATTAGGAAACGTACTATAAATCGATCGGTCCGATTTATTACCCTTTTTATATAATGTGTAAACCTAAACAAAAATCTAAACGAGATTCGTGATTAATTTTGTATCTTCGATAAAATTTGGTTCTTTCCTTTAAAATAAAAAGGATGGTAGGTATGGACAACAAAAAACAGGAACCAAATAAAATCTTACATTTATTTCAACCTTTCATACATAACACAGACATATACAGAGCGATTTATTTATAAAGATATGATGAGGTTACGATATGTCAAATTAAATATACCCAAAAAAATTTGACACATACCAGAACCAGAAATACAAAAAAAATAAAAGATTGAAACAATTTTTTGAACTTTATCGTGATTTAGGGCTAAAAAGGATGTGAAATTGTTTTTAATTTTTATATTCATCTAAATTAACATTTTTGAACATTCCCTCATTTAATTTAACCCCATTTACGGGCTTCACCGAACAAACAACAACGCTCATCAATCAACCGAGAATAGACAAAAAAACAAAAAAGTGTTTTCTTCCAAAAGAAGCTTTAAAAACTTGACAAATTTGTATTTTTTTTATATTAAATCATCACCCAAATAATTTTAAAGAATCCTAATTTTATTTTACCTAGAAAAAAGTTATCGTGACTGGTGGCATAAGAAAAAGGATTCCTTCCGGTTAGTTAGAGTAATCCGTTTTAATTAAGAAGGAAATTTAAAAAAACAAGGAAAAATCAAAAAGATACACGCACAACAAGTCAGGGGTAACATCACTAAATTAATCTCGATTAATTAAACCGAATTTCTACCTGTTTTTAGGGCGAATATTTTTAGTTTCATATTTTGTTATAGTACATACATAGCGAAACGCATTATTTTGCCAAAAATCAATACGGATTTTACATTGATTATTTTTAATCCAATTATGGTTTCTCAATATAGCTACATATATTTACGAGCACGTATACACAAATCCATCAAAATATTATGTATGCATGTACTCGTTTAGTAATTAAAATTTTTATGGATTCGCTCAAATAAAAATTAAATTTTTTTACATTTTGATTTGCATTACGGGTTGAAGGTTAAAAACTGGAAATTAATTTTTAATAAAATAATGGCCTCTTCTGGAAGGGGTTTTAAATTGAATTATGTATGTCAGATGAACAAAACAGCAAAACAAATTTACTTCACTTTATTATGTTTGTAATTGAATTAGTGTATCGTTGTAGATCTATGGAAGTACATACTCGTATATCAATTTTTATATGGATACTTCGAATTTTACATTTTATTGGTACGTGGATACTTTGTTGTCAAGACAAACATATTTTACTGACATAGAAATATTTACACAGGCGTTGGTTAAAAAAATATTTTGGAATTATAACAAAATTATTTTTGGGATCTGTTAACTTTACATTCTTTCCAACAAAAATGTTTTGGTATGGATGCTAGGCAACTTTATGTTACTGTGTTGGGCGCGTATACATATCATTACCAAAGCGAATTAAAACAAAAACTTTTATTCCATTTTATAAATTTTTAACATTTAATTACATTGCGGTGTACTATTTAGCGAGATGCAAATATTGATACTCTCATTGCATAGAAAAATTAGAGTTAATTTGTATGGTAATTTAATTTTAATTGAAAAATTGTGTTCTATTTGTGGATATTTTTTTTTGGCACACTTGGTCGTTGTTAAATGAAACCAAATTATTTTAACCACCTGTGGCTTAAAAAAAAAAATTGCAAATGCGAGTTTCCGAACATATTAGGTGTTACTACAATACATAATATTAACGATAAATTAAATTTGCATACGCATTTGTTGGGTAATTATTTCAATATATTACTAGTTATTTCTGTGTCTAAAGCGCGAACTGCTTAAGTGGTCAGATAACTTATAATTAATATTTATATTAAGAAAAATTAAGAATCCGGTAAAAATGCGAAATTTTCCGTCCACACTTAAAAAAATTAAAACTTGACGTCAAAAACAAATGTTTCCCCCGATTCAAAAGTGAAAATTCTTAATTTATCTCTTTAATTTCATATTCTCACTGAAGTCCTTTATTTTATTTTTAATTTGGAAACATTTCTGAAACCTAACCGAGAAAACGGGACATCCTAAAAAAAAAAAATATTTTTTGATTTGAAAAACTTTTTAACGGCACTAGCTGCAAGCATGAAACAAACACCAAATTTAAAGTCATTCAAAACAATCTTAGAAAATGTAGGATGCCATGGAAAATTTAAATGTATCGGCAAATTAACAATCGACGCTTTCATATGTCGCTAAAATTAGAAGGTGTAGCCATTTCATGTAATACCGTATAACATGTTGCTTCGCGATTTTTATAGCTAAGAGTAACAAACGTTCGCGATGACCATTTTGTAGTTTCATCAAGCCTTGAATATCGTCATGCAACCGCTGTCGAAACCTGCCATGAATTGTTACACCTACGTAATATAAATATAAGCGAAATAATAATACGGCGAAGATTGGGAGGAGCACATATTCATGCACGAAGACCAGGATCCAGAATTTATATCACAATACATTTACCAGGAATCATGAAAATTGAACTGAATCCGATGGGGCCAAGTCTTGTCCACCGATGTATCGAGATTTCGGATATTAGGAAATTCATCGAACAAATACGTGTCAGGGTATTACATGTGTAAGATTAGGTAACAGTACCAAGAAATATCAACTTCTATGCCAAAAGGCTAACGACGGAACGAATCAACTAATCCAAGCAGCAAGACAATTTCTGAAGCCCAACGCAGAGGTGGACAAGATAATCATCCACCTAAAACAGTCTATTATTTTTGTCGTATAGAAAATTTAACAACGTCTGACGAAGAGGAGTTGGAAACATTTAAAATCAAAGGCAAATCTTATGGCACTTCCATTAGTTCGGATAAAATTTCCACCGGTAGTATGGATCACATTAGTCAATTCCTTACGAAGAATCCTGTTATGAAAATCCACTGAAAGTCAAGATGAATTGTGAACCTTATCCGAATTTAAGAAAGCCTTGCGACCAGTCATTACCAGAACAATTAGTAGACCCAAATAAGGCGAAAATTTCGACCCTAAATAATCTTAATGGTCATCCTCATAATGTACCCAATCAAACTCTAGTAATTTGCTGGAATTGTTTAGACATAGGACATGTCTTCATGGATTGTGAGAAATCAACGTTGGGCGTTTTTTGTTGTGGGTGTGGTAGGAAAGGGATCCTCAAGCCAAATTGTTTTCGATGTCATGAAAACTTTATCGTAAGGCCGCGAATATCTGGAGCAAGTTCTCAAATGAATATAAATTCCGTCGAACCAAACCAAAATTATTTAATCGTTTTGAATAATTCAGTCGCAAAGGAATAAAAAGTGCGAAAAAGTATTCGCGCACGTAAATATTGGACCCAGCGTAAAGCCCTAAAACAAACCTTCGCAGAAAGCTTCATCAATCTAGACAACCACGATGATAATCGTACCAACAATTACAGCCTTAGGGAATGCTACTGAACAATGGTTGGAAAACACGAAGATAAAAATTCCATTACTTTCCATCTACTCTACAAACTGCAGGAGAGAACGTCTAACGTATTTATGGTCACGTATGGGCCGCAGTGAGGTTTAATGGAGTTACAAAAAATCTGCTTCTCCTCATTGTTGCGGGTTTAAAACAAAATTTATATTTAGAGTACGATTTTTGAAAGTTACCCCAAAAGGACAGACGGAACACAAGGAGCACCAAGCAGCAACAAAACCAAGGAGCAACAAGAGTTATTAGCCACCACCATTGCGGGCATTCCATCATTTGCTAAATTAGGCCTAGGACAAACGTCGTTAGTATGAAAATGCCACACCAATTAAACAACCAAATTAAGGTCAGATTATCCGGGTTCACCTGTTAAACAAGCGGAACTATATGAGGAACTGGATCGCATATGACTGTGTTGGATGTGATAAAGGAATTCACAAGCGCATGGCGCTCACCGGTGTCGTTAGTGACCAAAAGTAAGGTCAAAGTAAGATTATGTCTAGACGCACATCGGTTGATTAACGATGAAGGATGCGTGCGTATCCACTGCCAATTATCGACAGATTCCTGAGCCGATTGGATAAAACAAAATTCATTTCCAGTTTGGATTAAAAAGATGTCTTTTGGCAAATACCATTATCTCCTGAGTCCCGAGATAAGACTGCGATTACCGCCCCTGCAAGACCACTATATCAATTTTAAGTCATGCCGTTTGGACTCACTCGCGCCCCGCAATCCATGTGTCGACTCATGTACGACTCATAGACGTCCTTAACCCACGGTTAATTTAGAAAAAAAATTAAATTCTTACTGAAAACTATTAAATATCTCGGATTTGTTGTGGGACGGAAATCTTCAAGCAGAAGTAGTCAAGGCTATTATGGATTTTCGCAGTTATCTGGGATTGGCAGGATGGTACCGTCGGTTTGTATCCTCATATGCAACCATATCGGCACCTTTGACCAACTTTCAATTTTAAAATTGAGCATTGTAAATCGACCCGATTGTAAATTCTAAAATGTAGTCCCTGACTCATTATCCAAGGCATTTGCCGAGGAGATTACATCGTTGGCAGAAATCGATAATCCCTATTCACAGGTGGTTCCATAAATCGATTTAAAGTCCCCCGCATTCCGCTCGGACGATTACCTTGTTAAATGTTAATAAACAACATTCAGTCGAAAACTAAATCCCGTCCAAATACCCAACTTATAGGTATGGAGAGGTTTTTGTCAACGTAGAAAATAATAATAAGCAAGATTTCTCAATATTCCCCCTCCCCTGGAAACTGTATGTGCCTAAACTGTTGATATCAAAATTTATCCAACAAGCACATGATCGAATTGTGTCGTGGGTGCGCTGGACCGTTCCTCCTCGTCGCTCCTTGTACGCTGAGCAGAGATACCCGCCAATTTCACCCTGTGGTGTTGATGGTGGCATTTCCTCCTGAGCTTAGCCTGCCGGAGATACCGCATCGGAACTCCAAATTCGTGTTCTGCTAACGTAATCCCGGTTCCTTATCCTCAGAGGATAAGTCGATATTTTATCAAATAATTTTTCGTTACAAAGGGTTTGAGGCGGATGAGTCATCATCAGTTCCAACCGGAGCTATAACGGCTGTTCGCTATATTAAAGAAATATTGGAAAAATATGTTATTCCCTAGCCCTACACAGGATTTAAAGGCGATAAACACCTAATGTTGCCAGAGTCGTCAATAAATACTTATGAGACGTAAATAGTTCGAAGATGGCATAACTGGCAAGGAGACACAATTTGAATTCTATAAATCAGGTTTGGGAGATTCTTGGTAGAAGGATTCGGTCTGGTATTTCAGCTCCAATTACGATGGAACAACTCTCTCACAGTGCGATATCCAACAGATTATCATCGGCATTATTTGGATGTACTGTGTAAATACGGCATAATGCGTCAAACGAATGCAGTTTACGCCGTTGAAATTTTTACGATGTGGCATTCCATTTATAATACTTTAGTACTTTAAATCTTCTACGCACAGCGCAATGAATGCTGTCATTGTTTGGTCAATGCTTCAGAGGAGCAGGGAAGTTCACCTCCGCCCGACTTTGTAATGTTGGCATATGTTAAAGTGAAGCACTATAAAGAGAGGATTTTCCGGTTAATTAATTCTTTTAGTGAATCCCCTTTTGTGACGAGAATTCCTCGCAACCAATTGCCTAAAGGCAAAACCTCCAGAAGCATTAGCTCTATCAAAACATGAACAAGGTGGCCAAGCTAGACACGTTCCATTTGTTGAGCCTACAAATTCAAAAGGGTCAGTTGCGGATTTCTTTTCACAAGTTGGTGCTCGCCAATTTTTCGTTTCTGGCAATTTAAATGAACGCCAGCAATTCGAATTCTAAATCAAAATGTTCCATGGCTTGACTATGCGGAAAGACTTCTAGAGCGAGCAATGGCACCAACAACACAATATCGTGGAGACAATTTCTATAAAATTCGGCAACGATGAAATCTTTCTTTTGATGGATCGGGTACCTATAATGACCACAATTTTTTTTACAGGTTTGAACAAATGGCAGACAACGACGGTTTTCCAAAAGAAAATCTTGGTAAATTAATCCATTTATTTCGCCTAAAAAAGCCAGATCATCAAATGTAACTTTCATATTTTAGCAGCACTAATTACGAAGAGGGAGTCAAAGAACAAATCCTAAGAAGAGTTCAAGGTAATAAAGAGATATTTTCGGATTTTTCGCTAAGTATTCAAAAGATGAATGCACGGATTCAAGCCCGATTGTCGGAACAACAAATTGTCTTTAGGCTATGCCAAAACATGTATCCGGCCTTGAAAAACGTGACAGTGCCGCAAAATTAGACTGCGCGTGTTACGTCGCGATTACTTTCAGAATAATCTGGTTATTGAAGTTCCACAGGAGAATGGAAAGTCGTTGACAATGGACCTGTAGTCTCGAATAATTATATTTGTTGGAATTGTCACGATATAGGATTTTATCAACATTTTTTTTGTTTCGGTTGCGAAGAACGAAATATGCGGAAACCAGCTTGTCAGAATTATATGAGAGGGTCCCGACCCGTAACAAATACGAATCAACCATTGGAAACGAAGAATCACTGCACCACCTTAACGCGATAAAATTGTCCGATTTAGTATACTGTATAGTACTACCAAAATAGGTCAGAGTGTCTCGTGGATCTAAGATATTTTGAAATTTGCTGTAAAATGTCTTTTGAATGAGTTCAATGAGAATTATGATCAATTCAATTTTAGTACATGATTATCTGGTGTATTCAATTTTGATGCGTGAGTAAGATTTATTAATTACAAAATTTCTCTATATATGTACAACATTGCGAGTAAAGTATCGTTCATCGTTAAGTAGTCGGCCTTGCTGTGGACTTGGTTCAATGTTGATCTTACTTGAGCAGAAATTCGTGAACGGGATAGTACGACATAAAGCTGCCCATGCGAGAAGACTGAGGATTGAAGGTTGATACCGACGTGATCATACGACTGGCCCTGGCTCTTATTAATTATGATAGCATATGCTAGGATAAAAGGTAATTGTCATCTGCGGAGAACAAACGGAAGTGTGGTCTCAGTAGGCGCGAGATTGGTTCTCAGAATAAGTACGATGTCTCCTTTGCAGCACTCGGAAATGATCTTCGCTTTGTTGAAGTTGCTGGCGAGCTCTTTAACCATCAGTCGAGTTCCATTACACATACCCTTCTTCAAATTGAGATTACGAAGCAGCATAGCAATCACTCCTTTCTTCAGCAGTTCAAGAACTCGATGAAACAATTGAGGCAATCACTTGGCTCCTCCGAGTCAATGGAATTGGCGCTGTAGTAGATTATTGGCTCGCCAGTCATTGCATCGATGACCTTGCGGTTCATCTCCAATATTTGCGCGTTGGTAGGTGCAACGATGACTCTCTTTGATAACTCCTCGATTGATAGGTTCTCAATGTCTCCGAAGATTATGCTTATTGAATCATTAGGTGTAATCATGCTCTCGGGTATCTAAATATTCTTCTTCATAAATTCCATGTACGGAAGACAATCTTCAGGAACCGCCATCCAATGTCCAATTGTTGAACTCGATATGCATATTTATTGTAAGAGTGAGATACTGAAACTCGATCCAAAGTCTGCTTGATTTGATGCAACACTCGATTATTTCCGTTCGTGTACCTCGAGGAACTACTGGCAACGTTTGTCGAAAGTCGCCGCCCAGAACTAACACCTTTCCACCAAAAATTTCTTCGTTGCCCATGATTTCGTGGAGAGGCTTTTCGATACATTTCCAATGTTGTTCGGAAGCATAGTGATGAGTGAGGCTTCACGAACAGAAGCTGCTTCAGGAGAGTTCTAGCGCATAGACGAAATTGATGTGTCAAGCAATGGGACCGGTAATTTGAAACCGCTATGGCCAGTCCTTCCACCTTTCAATAATATACCACCGATACTAGTTTTAGCAAACGACAGAATGATTTGACCCTTGCCTCCGAAGTAAGACGTAATCGTATTATATAATAAAGTCTTGCCCGAACCCCAGGCCTATCGAAGTAGAAGAGCTTGCAATCTGCGTGTGAATTCTCCGCTGCCACCATTATTTTGACGTGAGCCGACAGTTGAGCTTCATTCAGCATCCCGATTTGTGCTTCTGCTACTCTTGTCTCTTTCTTTTTATTGAAGATAAACTCATCATTCGTAGCGTCTCCAATGAGCGCAGACAGACCATTTGTATGACAACTCAACCCGTGCTGAAGGAGAATAGCATTGATATTGTGAAGGGCCTTGTTTACTGCAGTCTCACGTGCTGACTCGCGTAATCAAGCGTTAAATTTACCTAATGATCTTTCCAAAGCTTGAGAGCATGCCACGTCACCAATATAAGTGGTATACACTAACGTTTGAAATTGTATGATCGTTGAATTGCTTGGTAAACTGCTTCGAGCAATGGTCATCCTTCATATACAGTGCATTCTGATGACGTTCTCCACATGGTACGGGCATGTTACAATTCAGCACAATTTCTCGTAGTTCTTGATTCTCCTCCGGTGGTAACTCATCGCAGATAAATTGATCGCATGGGAAAAGCTTCGCTTCTGAAGCTCGGCAATATAGACGAGAGCCTTCAACTCTCCAAATATCCCTGCTACTGTAATATCCTTGATGAGTGACTCAAGTTTGATCTTAAACACACGCGCTACTAAGTCGGATCGATCAGAGGTCTGCTCTCCAGGTCTCAAATTACCGGTGATCTCAGGCCAGCTTGGGTTTGCGGTAAAAGTGATGAATAAGTCCAGAACACCCTACTTAGCGAAGATACTCATAACGTTACAACATCTCTCGCGCTTATTTCGTGGAGAGCCTTCGAAAATTAACGGAAGTATAACCGATACTCCTGATTGTTGGCTTCTACTTGAAGATATTAGTCCACCAGCCATTGCTACGTAAGCTGACCGGAACTCATGTTTGGATTGAAATCATCCCGGATTGCTGCTATAGCTGCTAACCTTGTTGCGGACGCCATTCTTATTCATACCTGGGTAAGCTTCACACTCCCAATTCGGCTGCCAACCCGGCTACCCGTAAGGAAACATCAATGAGTACGTCATAGGGTCAATGTTGGGATTTGGAATGCTCAAGTTGACGAATCGTTAGGGATTGATTGGATAGATCTGAATATCACGCTTTAAGAGTGGCTCGCCGTACCAATTTACAAACACCATTGCAATGTCGTATTTATAGCGCCGTTGATCGGATCGTCGGTCGCTTTTAAAAATCATCTTGATAGTATTTGACTCATCCTCTGCCGCAGCCACGTGTGCGGCTTCTTGCACTTCGACATCTCGTATAAGTTGATGTTTGAGCTAAACGATTGTGTTGTCGAAAATATCGATCGATTTGGTTCAGTATACCACGCTTGCAGTTCTCATTGGTAGCTCTTTGGGTACATCCGTAGCTTGGGTACAGTCGACCACACAAACCTGAGCAATTTGGGGTGCTTGTGCATTGACTGGCTGAAGATGTGAAGTACGATGGTACGTCTGACCATGAAACTTGAACACATAAGGACCTCTACCGGGGAAGTCGACCATCTTGGCACCCTTCCAAGCAAACGATACTGCACTATTGTACGATCGGATATTATCTCGAAAGTGATAAAGAATTCCTCAAAAACTCAGAATACTTCACGACGCGACGTCACCATTGATATTTTGCGGCTTAGATAGCATTACTTTCCCTTTGCGGCAGCACGACGTAAATAGGCCATCTGATGGATGCTCACCCCCAAAATGCTTTGCCCCACGTAATTGACAATTCAGAGATTTACCACCGAATTATCCACAATTGTGTTGCATAGTGTCGTTCACATTAAAATTGATTGCTTCCCGAGGAATAGCCTCGCTCTGACGCTCTCGAAGTAACTGCTGAGATGCTGCATGCCGCTTTGTGAACTTGCAATTGCTCGATAGACATGAGTGCAATACGCTGCTGTTTAGAGGCCGCGTTGGACACTCGATAAGTCTGCAATTGTTCGGTACACATTGCTTGGATAAGTAGTTGCTGTGAGACATAGTTCTAAAACGGCAAAATTCAAAGAAATATTAAGTCTCTTACCGAATATGGGTGAATCGATATGGTTAAAAAAATGAAGTGCATTTAGATTAATTCAAATTATTGAGATTGAAACTGTAATAAAGGCAATCAATTGGCTTATGCTTGACATAAATTTGAAGTGCTAAGTACTTACAGGATAAATTGATGAAAATTATTTAGAATTATAATATAAAATCTGGATAACTAAAGAAATGCGGACGGTAAATTTTAGCGGTAACAAACAATTCTATGAAAAATTTAGAATAAATTCAAAAAATGGTCAAAGTTACCCAAGTTATTTTGTATGAAATTGCAAATAAGTGAAAGTTTATCGACAAATTTTTATGCGACAAATATTTCGTATCGATCAGAAATTTACCGTTAAACCTTCACTTATTTACAATTACATACAAAATATGTAACTTGGGTAACTTTGACCATTTTTTGAATTTATTCTAAAAATTTCATAGAATTGTTTACTACCGCTAAAATTTACCGTCCGGATTTCATGATTCCGCTACTGATAATAATAAATGGCGATTAAAGTTGAATTAAGCGATTTGTTTTGAATGATTGAACTTTTTTTATTCTGAATCATGGTTGCTATGATCATTTTTATTGTACACTTCTTTCAAATATTTTTTTAATTTTTTTTTTTTTTTTTATTTTAAAATCATAGTATGCATTGAGCGTTACAAAATCAGTCAAGGTTTATATACGACGTGCGACGTGTGACAAGTGGAAAAAACGTGACGCTTTTTTGACAACAATTTACATTTGTGACGAGTTCCGCGACGCACACTTTATAACATTTGTTATATTTTAATTTTTGTTCTTCAAAAAAGCTTCGTCAAACCCTACTATTTCGTTTTATATGTCCATACAAAAAATTTGTATGTGTTTGTGCGACCGTGACGGAAAAGACAAAATTAAACCATCTCTCGACGTGTGGCGTGTGCCGTGTGACGAATGTCAAAATATTCGTCTCTGATTGGCTAGGAGCTCCCGTCACACTTCGCACGTCGCATATGTAAATCAACCTTGAGTGAGTGTGACCTGAGCCTTTATTATTATAGATGTGAAACCCGTAAAAGGCGGTACGCAACAACTCGGCGAAACCAACTCGGCGACGGTCAACTCGGCGACGACCAACTCGGTGACGGTCAACTCGGCGACGGTAAACTCGGCGACGACCAACTCGGCGATGGTAAACTCGGCGACGGACAACTCGGTGACGGACAACTCGGCGACGGTAAACTAGGCGACAACAAATTGGACGACGATCAACCAGTCGACGATCACCTCGGTGACAGGCAACTTGGCGACGACCAACTCGGCGATGGTCAGCTCAGCAGTAAGCAATAAAAATGATATTTTTTAAAATCCCGCTTTTCAAAATCTTGATTTTGAAAGACGTATTTTGTTTAATTCGAGCCGCCCTTTCTGGTGAAGGAGAATTTTAATTTAAGGTAAAATAAAAATAAAAACCGGGATTTTCTGAAAATTGATATTTTTATTCGCCGAGTTGGTCGTCGCCGAGTTGGTCGTCGCCGAGTTGACCGTCGCCAAGTTAGTCGTCCGAGTTGACCGTCGCCTAGTTGACCGTCGCCGAGTCGGTTTCGCCGAGTTGACCGTGTTCGGTTAAAGGATATGTAATTGTTAGTTTAATTAAAAAATGTTTTCTCAGCTTTAGATTGATGCATATTTTATGTTAACTAAATTGGTAATTATATTATACTCGTTATCTGTGCCAACCGAATACATATGTACATATACATTGTAATTAGATGGTTATCAATTTTCATTAACTGAACACAACGCAACGTTGAGTAAAAAAATAACTAATTCAACATAAACGATGTGTAATTATCGCGTAATACGATGTATAAGGATACGATAACATTTAATTTTCTGTTATCTGTGTTGTTGAGCAATTTTCCATCATATCAATTCCATTTACAGTTCATATATGACATCATGACTGTTTTCTGCTCTAATCAATCATCTCTAATGTCTCTCAACAAAATTGATTAGAACGAACATAAAATTGTTAAAAAGTGTTCTTGATAGTAAAGTATCAAACTGATTTTGTGTGTTGAGAGGGATTTGATTGATTGATGTGAAACCAAGTAAAACTTTCAGCTTCTATTTTTAGAATAGAAACGATTAATTTAATTACGATGTTTATTAAATACCAATTAGTTCGTCTGTTGAACTTAAAATTTACTATCGGATGATGAATTATTTTTTTGAGGGGATTTATAAATAAAATTACAAACAATTTAATTAAAATTAACCTAAAATTTTAATGAAATTCGAATTTAATTCGTGTGTGTGTGTGTGTATACACAAAACATAAATCGAAACCCCAATTTTTATCGATTACAACGAGAAAATCCAAAATACCTTATAATCTCTCGTCTTTCTCTCACTCTTATTTTTGGATCGAGGCATATAGATTTCCTCGATTCATTATTTTGGTTTTTTTTTCGTCTCTAAAACAAAATGATAATTTAATTACTTTCCAAAGTGGTTGTTTTCTAAAACAAATTTTAACAAAAAAACAAAAATGTTATTTAAAATAAATGTATTCTAGATTTCATATTACCAGGGGGTTTTACTTTGCGAATCTCATAGAATTGGGGCATATCTTAGGTTTCGTATATACAATTTGAAAGGTTAACAAATAAATTGGCCACCTGCCTACCTATTCTTGTTAAAAAGATGAACAAATTGGGTAGGTTTCATACAAAAAAAAAAGGAAAAAAATTACAAGTAGAATTCCAAAAACCACACCAAACCATCGTTAAATTATTTCCATGTTTTCTTTATATTTTATTTCATTTAAGGTGAAACCTTCTTTCATACAATATTAAATTTAAACAAACCAACAAATACCATCTCAATGGTATAATCATATTACCTAAATTTAATGGAAAGAAAAACTTAAAAACAAAAAACAATCATAACAATAGGGATGGATTCAAAGAAATCATTATGTTTGTGTGTCTGTCAAAACCATTTAGGTAACTTTTAAGCTCTGTGCGTATCCTTAAAAATAAAAATGTAAATATGTACAACCCAAAATTATTAAACTAAGTTGTCTCAACACATTTATATCCCTTCAATTAATTTATAAATATAAATGTTCCTTCTGTCATAACATAACTAATGATTATTATTAATTTTTCCCATTTTTCATTTATTTTTTAACTTGTAGAAAATTCTTTTTATTTTATTTTGAAAGCTTGAGCAAACAATAACCAAAATATTTGTGTGTGTGTGTGTGTGTGTGTATATTGTATATGCGTATGTGTGCACTGCGTATACAGAAACATCAAAGTGATTTTTTTTGATGGCAACAAATAATTTTGTTTTTATCAGATGATTTTTTTGTTTTAATATTAAAGCAGGGTAGTGAATAGGGGATGCTTCTTTTAAGCTACTCGTAAGTATGTACTTGTACTTATATACATAATAAAAATAAAAAATATTTTCCTTTGTACAAAAACTAACAAAAAGTTAATTTAACTTGAAACTGATAACATAAGTGATGATAACGATATTTATACTCTCAAGCAGTGTTTGTAATTATAAATATGTAAGTACATTTTGAAACTTTTTGTGTATCATCTAAAATTATTCTGTTTTTAAAAAAAGTTGTACTTTTTCAAAAAGAAGTAGGTAGGTAACAAAGTAAAATTCGATTAAAATCAGGGAAACAATAATTTGAAAGCTCATTTCTGATTGGAAATATTTGAAGATAAAATATGTTTGTCGTGGGCGGATACAGAGATAATTGAAAAAAAAACTTTGAAATTGAACAACCTTGATTATATCAAATTAAATAATAATAATTTTGAAAGTCTGATGATTGATAACGCCGGGGTACCAGACAATTTATTTTCTCTATACATAAAACCTAATTGAAAAGAAAAATATGTGAGCAAATTTGGTGTAATTTGCACAAATTTTTATTTTCGCTGGATCAGAAATTTGTTAAATAAAACACCGAATGAAACCACTTGATTTATTTTCAATTAAACTTAAATTCAAATTTGGATAGAAATATTAATTAAACTTTATTTTATAATTTAATACATTTTAAATCGCTATGTTTTAATCGCTTGTGTTGCTCGTAAGATCGCCTTTTTGTCCAATTTTTTATGTAATCATCGTCAGCTAGTCTTTTCCCGGGAAAACCACTTTTCAAAACTCGTTTTGGTTGTAAGCCAATGAACACCAGTTTGACTATTTCCGATGACATCTCTTATAATTAATTGTAACCTTGGATAATTGCAACATAGTGACATTTTACAATGAATACACGGAAAAAATAAACTGGTCCTCAGGTAGGACAACGGACTTTTAATTCAAGAAAATGTACTTAAAAGAAAGAAAAACTCGAAAGAAATAAGAAAATTAGCTTTTAAATCAAGAAAAAGTACATTTTCTTGAATTAAAAGTCCGTTTTCTTAGCTGAGGACCAGTTTATTTTTTCCGTGTAGCTAACTTAAACCGTTGATTGAGTATATTATAGATAGAATCACTGCTGAATACAACAACAACTTAAATTTTTTGTTTAATCTTTCACATGGCCAACGAAAAACAAATCAATTTTAGTTTTGGTTTAAGAAGAACAAAGCCAGATTTTAATAAAACGATGCAGCTAGAAAGGAATAAAAACAATTGTCGGTTTGTTTGGTTTTTATTATACTAACACTAAACCAAAAACATCATGCTTTATAAAAAAATCAAATGTTTTACTCTTTCTTTCATAAGCAATAAAGAAATAGTATATTATTCAACGAGCATATAATGATAGCTGTTATTCACGAAGATGAAGTTTGCCGACACGAGCCGATAGGCGAGTGTCGTAATTCATCTGAGTGAATAACAGCCATTATATGCGAGTAGAATACGATACTTTGTCCACGACCGACAAATATCATTATGTTTTATAATCAAATCCTTTAAATACCCTTTAAATAATTTTCGTCGACATTTTGACGTCACAGTTCAATAATCATGAAAATGGCAAGAGACTACTAGATAAAATTTCAAAAATTAAATAATTTACTTGGAAGTATTGAATAATGAAAGAACAGACTACTAGATAAACTAGCAGTGAATAATGGATATCATTATAAGTGATGAAACAAACGTATAATGAGCATATTATACGTTAGTCGTGGACAAAATATATTTTTCCTTCTACATAGCTAGTTTCAAAAAAATTAAAAAATAAAATATTAACACGTTGAAGCTCAATTTACAATAGTTTGTTGTATAATATTTCACTAATATTGATATCCTAAGGAAAATGTATAAACCAATGCTTCAAGATGTTTAAAGCAAACGAAAAGTAAAAACAATTGCATCGCTTGATGTGTTATTTATGTTCATTTTCAGTAGGCTCCTTTTTAGGAATGAGGACGAAGGGCCGAATTTCAAAGGGCCGAATGTCGAAGGGCCGAATGTCGAAGGGCCGAATAGGTCGAAGGGCCGAATGGGTCGAAGGGCCGAATGTCGAAGGGCCGAAAGGGTCGAAGGGCCGAATGGGCCGAATGGGTCGAAGGGCCGAATTGTTTGGTTTATTTTTTTTTTTATTTTTAGAAATATAATTTTTTAAATTTCTTGTTTTAAGGAATATTTTGTAAATTTTTTTATCAAATATAAATTAATTTCTTTTGAGATTATACATATTTTATTATGTTTAATCTTTGGATATTCTATCGGCAAAAATATTGCATTAATTTTGTTGTTTATAATTTGTGTTCTTTTTGTAATTATCAAGTGGAAAAATATTTGTACATAATAGGTATTTCACCAAAGCCAAAAAAGAATTTTGTCATAAAATGTCATAAAAATCAGAACATTTTTTATTCGTTAGGGTGAAGGAAAATTCTATTTGGACGAATAAAATAATTTCTCTGTGATTTAGTGATGTGAATATAGTGAATATACTCCTAACAATTTACTACATAATCATAAAGACAAATTACAGTTTAAGGCAAAATTTCCAAAATGTCTACTTAAATTAAACGAAACTGTTTATTTTAAAGTATTTTGTTGTCTCATGTGTTGTTTTGAATATTGTTTCAACCTGAAATGTATTACATATTTTGATATAGGTCAATTTGATAAACAACATTTCAACCTGGTATTGATATCTGGAAAATTAATATTGTTTTTCATAAATAAATAAAAATTATAGTTCTTAGTATCAAATTCAGTACATTTGCAAAATATTCCTTCAAACAAGAAATTTAAAAAATTATATTTCTAAAAACAAAACAAAAAAATTCGGCCCTTCGACCCTTCAACCCATTCGGCCCTTCGACCCATTCGGCCCTTCGACCCATTCGGCCCTTCGATCCATTCGGCCCTTCGACCCTTTCGGCCCTTCGATATTCGGCCCTTCGACATTCGGCCCTTCGACCCATCCGGCCCCTCGACCCATTCGGCCCTTCGACATTCGGCCCTTCGTCATTCGGCCCATTCGGCCCTTCGACCCTTTCGGCCCTTCGATATTCGGCCCTTCGACATTCGGCCCTTTGATATTATTCCCCTTTTTATTGTATTCAGTTTTTTTTTTTTATCAAACGTGAGTAACATTTTCCAATATAATTAAATTGTGGAACGAAAGCAAAAACAAACCACACGAAAAATAACGAAAACCGAAAGATACACCCATTTACACCAATATTAATACAAATAATATAAGGAAAAAAACTATTTTGTCCACGACTAACGTATAATATGCTCATTATACGTTTGTTTCATCACTTATAATGATATCCATTATTCACTGCTAGTTTATCTAGTAGTCTTTTACCATTTTCATTATTATTAAACTGTGATTTGATTATAAAACATAATGATATTTGTCGATCGTGGACAAAGTATCGTATTCTACTCGCATATAATGGCTGTTATTCACTCAGATGATTTACGACACTCGCCTATTGGCTCGTGTCGGCAAACTTCATCTTCGTGAATAACAGTTATCATTGTATGCTCGTTGAATAATATACTATTGCAGTTTCTAAGGTGCTAGAAGGGCTAAACTAGTTTCAAACAATTTTCTCTCTATTTATAAGCGACAGTGGAGACGTTACTCGATCGTAGCGGCGAAAATCGCGGTGGTATTATCTTAATATATTCAATCAACGCTTAAACTTATCTAGTACACAATATTCAACAAATGAGCTACTAATTTAATCTACAAAAATTGGGGTTATAATAAAACGTTTAAGAATCATTGAATATTTATGTTAAAATAATAATTTGGTTATAGAAAAGACAATAAAAATAACAATTGTGAGGCTGATTTGTGAACAAGCTAAGTTTGAAATTAAATTACAATAAAATAGCATTTAATAATTTGTTTATTATAATTTCAGAGTTCATCAACATTCTCACGGCCTTCAAAGTACTACCTTTAAACATCTTCAATTGGAAGTAAAACCACTTTGTTTAGTAGTCGTTTATATTCGCTGTTTGCCGTCTTAATTGGCACTACTCTAATTTACCATCTTCGCCAGGATGAACCTCTTTTATGCGGCCGATAACTCACTTGCATGGGTAAAAATTGTTCCTTAAGAAGAACCACATCGCCAATTTTTAAATTGTTTTGGATGTTTTGCCATTTATTGCGTTTCTGCAGGTTGTGTAAATATTCATTACTGAAACGCTTCCAAAAAATAAATATTCGTTGATGAATTGCACTCCACATCTTTAACAATTTAACTGGGGAATTTTCTTCGTACGGCTCTGGTAAACTGGTTATGGGTGCTCCAATCAAAAAGTGAGCTGGTGTTAAAGCCTCATACGATTCGTCGCTTATTGATGATGTTGTAATGGGTCGATCATTTAAAATTGCTTCTATATATGTTGCATAATAATGTGGTAAGTTCTTCATACGTAAAATTTATGTTTCCCGTTGCCTTCACCAAGTGTGTTTTTACAGACTTTACCGCTAATTCCCAAATGCCAGCAAAGTGAGGTGCTAGTGGTGGTGTGTAATGCCAAGTTATTTTATTTTCAGACAGATATGTACCAATGTTCTTAATAAATTCAACCGATGATATTAATTTTTGGACTTCATTTTGGTGTCGATGCACAGTTTGAAACGTTTGCTGAAGTTTTCTGTCTGTCCCAACAAAATTGAACCCATTATCGCTGTGTATGTTGGAAGGAATACCTCGTCGTGCAATAAAGCGTCTTAACGCTGCGATGAACCCATCGGTCGTGCAATCAGTAACCACTTCTATATGAATTGCCTTTGTCACAAGGCAAATGAAGATGGCAATATAACCCTTGTACATTTTAGCGCCGCGACCTCTTCTATTTGCCAATGCAATTGCTCCAGTGAAATCAACGTCGGTATTTTCAAAAGGTCTTGCCGGACTGACTCGCACCTTAGGTAGTTGCCCCATTAGTTGTGTCGGTGACTTCCCTCTGTATCTCGCGCGTGTAACATACTGCTTGACTATGCGGTTGACCATACTTCTGGAATTGGATGTTTTGTTGCAAAGCTGCAACTGGCTCTCTCCAATCTACCGCCTACTCGTAAGGTTCCATTTTCATCAAGGAACGGATTTAGAGATTTTAAAGTACTCTGTTTTTCCAACGATACATTTTTTCTCAATCGCCAAATGTCATCTTTGAAATCGTCTTGCTGAACATATTGTATTATATGAGTTCTTCCACTCGAGAGAGTACAGATGAAGTTAAATATGGGAGAGTAATCGCTAGGTCGTGTTTATTTTTTAAATATTTCGCAATGTAGTTCTTAACAAATCGAGTTATTCTTGCTAAAATTCTTATTAGCTTGGGATATGATGAAAACTTGTTAATTGATTTTGATAAAAATGTTTGCTTTAATTCTGTATGCAGAGCAGTTGTGCATTTCTTTCGCATTTCTAAACGGATTGCCTCATTAGTCTCTCTGCATTCTTTTTCCTTAGGCCACATTGTTCTTGATTGTGATAGTCATTCTTGCCATTGCCACCACAAATTGTATCCGCCTAACTGATATAGAAATAAACCTCTCGTTTTAATGTCGGCTGGATTATCGCTTGATTTGACATGGGACGATAGAATTTGTGATGTCCTGCTACCAACAAAACATGTCCATTTGCTAGGGTGGTCACTAAGCCAAGATAATACTATCGATAAATCCGTCCATGCAAATACACTGTTTTATATGTTGCATTTAAATTGATACAGCCATTAATAGTGTCGTTCCTAAGACTGCGGCTGCGGCGCATAATTCCAACCTTGATAAGGATTTTTGTTTAATAAGTGCCACTCGTATAATATTTGCTAACAAATGCTTCTACAATATACAGCAGCTGCGTATGCTTTCTCGCTTGCGTCCACAAAAACATGAAATTTCACCGTTCCCAAACATTGAATCTATCGCGAAATTTTTAAATTTTCAAATCACGGGAATTCATTTCTAATTTTGATATAATGTTTTTTAGTTATTTCCGGATGTTCATCATCCCAATCCAATTTTTTTAACCATAACTGTTGGAAGAGTATCTTTACAAGAATGGTCGAAGGCGACAGCCATCCTAAAGGATCAAAAATTGTTGATGTATCCGACAAAATACTTCTTTTGGTCACTGAAGTGATTTCAATATTTTGTACCTTAAAAGAAAAATAGTCGCATTGAGGAAACCACTGTAAACCAAGTATTTTTATTGCATTCCTGTCATCGCATATGTTTCCAAATGGATCATTTTCACAAATTAATGTTGCTGACTTAAAAATGTCACTTATGTTAATTTTTAATTTTAGCATTAAATCGATGGAATCGCAGCAAGTCAGCAGATCGTCGACATAGATATCCTTCTTAATTATTTAAGCTGCTTCAGGATAATTACTCATGTTGTCTAAAGCCAATTGGAATAAGCATCTATAGTTGTATTACATATTTGTGTGTTCTAAACCGCAACAATATATCCCATAGCGATGATTGTATTGATGGGCCAATCATCATCGTATCGTTTAGAGCAATTCCTATAGAAGTTCGTGACGATTCATCAAATACGGCGCGTACTTTGGTTGTATTTGGTTGTTTTCACTACGGCATGATGAGGCAAGTTAAAGCATTTATGACCAGTCGTTAGCTTTAATTCAAGGTATTCAGCCATAAACCTTTTGTATTCGACGCTATGTTCTTTGTTCATTTTAAGCTTTCTTTCAATATTGTAGAATCTTTTTTCCGCCATGTGTAGTGAATTTCCTAGCTTTGACAAATTTTCCTTGAATGGAATTTTTACAATAAAACGGCCTGTTGAATCTCTGTACGCTTGATGAGAAGTGATTTTCTACTTCAATTTCTTCCGGACTCAACCTTTTTGCGGTTGGTGGTTCTTCAATTTCTCAAAATCTTTTAAGAACTTCGTCTAATTTAATTTCTAAATTTAAGGAGATATTTTGCACAGTTGTTGTGTTTGACAAACTCGATTTTCCAGACACGATATACCCGAACATGGTGTTTTGCGCAATAACAGAAAAGTCTGGATTAGTTTGCTTTCCGGCCCGTAATACGCTGAAAAAATACATCAGCACCTAACAACATAGCTATCAATTTTTCCAGTTTTATAAAAATCAGGATCTGCCAGATTTAACTCACTTATAAACTTAAGCTGTGCGGAGTCAAAATTTGATGAGGGTAGTACTACCGGTAATTTCTCCAAAATAAATGTCTCGGCAGTAACGGATGAATTTGAGAATCGCGATATGATCTCTAAATTAGTAACTCTTTTGGTTGCTATGCCTGATGTCGCCAATCACGCTATTGGTATTTGTGCTCTTTTCTTTGGTATATGTAATTGATTAAAAAACCTTTCATCAATAAAAGACGCTTGAGACCCACTGTCTAAAAGTACCCTGACAAGTCGCTTTTGTCCTAACCCGTACGTTTACAATTGCTGTGGGCAGGATCGCTTGTATGTTTAAATTTGCCAGATAATTATTCAAACTATTTTCGCTGTTTGATGAGGTTTGCGCATTGACTGGTATTTCGTTATTCACGTTAGCGACTATTGAGTTTGACGATGTTTGATTTTGTTTACCAATGTCATCTGAATGTATAGCAAAACGTTGTGTTTTCGATTGCACTTGAAACATCCCATTTTTAATTTACAAAAATCAGAGCGATGATTACCTCTCATGCAATTAAAACAAAGCTTTTTCTCTGCAATTATACCTCGACGAGATGAAACATCTAGTGCCAGAAATTTTTCGCATCTATGCAGCAAATGCGATTGATCGCACATTGGACAGGTAGTTGCTGACAAAATGTTTGCACTAGTGATTGCATTATTGGATTTTACAAATTTTTTATATACGACAGACAATTTGGCCTCAGAAAATCCAGAGGCCCTCAAAATGCTCTATTAGAATTCACTAACTTTTTATATAAAGGTCTTGATCAGACAAATATGGTTGCCTCTATTTTTGTTGATCTTATGAAAACATTCGATATGATTAACCACAAAGTTCTATTGAAAAAGCTTTTTTATGGTGGGTCTCGTAACGTCACTTTACTTTTGCTCATACTTGTCCGAAAGATCCTAAGTTGTTAAGATTAAAGGTATTATGAGTCAGCCTAAAATCTTAAACGATGATGTTCCGCAAGGTTCAGTATTTGGTCCATTGCTATTTTTGAAATACATATTTGAATTCTATTTTTTGTATTAACCTGAACGTAACATTGTTACTCAACATATGCAATCGGACCTAATTCTCCTAAAGAACTGGTGCTCCGCCAATAGAATATTCTTAAGTACAAAAACTAAAGGTATATTTTTTAAGATTAGCGATGCCTTTTTAGTAGACCCTAATGTTGGCTTTGTTAAAATCAAGAAATGCTACAGAATGACATCATTGAAGAAAGTGATAGTCCTTGGAACTTTGCATTATTGGCCGTACCAAACAAATTCCAGAACGGAACGAAACGATGGCGAGTTGTGGTGAACTTCAGACGTTTAAATCATTTGACACTTGATCGCGTGTTTCCTTTATACCTTATATTAGTGATTAGTAAGATAAAACAGCGTTCAGCACATTATATGGTCACTATCATTTTAAACGAATGCCATTTGGTATAAAAGGTGCACCAGCGACATTCCAGCATATAATGAATAAAGTTTTAAGCGGATTAAAAGTATTGAAGTGTTTCGTGTATATGGACGATATTGTTATTTATGGCAAAACACTCTTATAGCACTATCAAATATTAGAAGAAGTGTTCAATTGGTCAGTTGTTCAAAAATGTCAATTCTTAAAAAATGAAATTATATTCTTGGGACATATTGTTAACCAGAACAGAGTTTCTCCTGATCCTGCGAAATTACAAGCTATCGATGAATATCCTATACCAAAAAAACGCTACGAAAATTAAATCTTTTTTGTCGCTCTTGGGATATTATAGAAAATTTATAAAAAATTTTGCAGCCATTGCCAAACCTCTTACTAATTTATTAAAAAAGTATATAGTATTCAATTAGAACGCATTCTGTGATGAATCGCACAAATCACTTAAATCGTTTATAGTTCAAAAACCTATTATAAAATATTCAGATTTTGCAAAGATGTTTACATTAACCTGTGATGCCAGTAACATTTGCTGTAGGTGCCGCGTTATCACAAGAGTACGACGGAATGGCTCATTCTGTGTCATCTGCAAGCCGGACATTATCGAAAGCTGAAGAAAATTACTAAACCGTGGACAAGGAACTACTTGCAATCTTTTGAGCCATTTAAGATATTCGTCCTTACATTTATGGTCGAAAATTCATCGAAAATTTTTCTCTTCCACTGCAACCCCCTCTATTCTATACTCGAATAGACTTAAAAGTTAACACAAACTGCTTATTACTTTTTGTACAAAATTTCGACCAAAACTATCAATATTTGTGAGAATGGGGGGCAAAAGAAAAATAATAAAAATGTGCGACTGGAAGGACGGACGGACAGACGGACGGACGGAAGGTCGGAAGGACGGATACGACATTTTTCTGATCGGTGTTTCGGAGTCGTGGTAACCTAATTCGTCGAGAAATGTGAAAATCTGGAACAAAATTTTTTTCGCGATTACAATACTTACCCAATATAACTTCGTTATAGTGGGAAAAGTAAAAATTAAAAAATATATCCAATCTTGCTTGTCATGTCAGAAAAATAAGGTTAGTCCATCAACAAAAATCCCTATGAAAATCACCACAAGTTTTAACGAATCATTTGAAACAGTTTTCATGGATATCGTGGGACAAATATTGCCAAGTTTCAATAATAACAAATACAGTACAATTTGTCGAAATATTCCCTGGCAATTCCAATTCAAAGTCAAGAAGCTGAAACTGTCGCTAGCGGCTTCATCAAAAATTTGTGTGCATTTATGGAACATCTAAAATCATTTTAACTGATCAACGATCAAATTTTCTCAGTAAATTTTTCGCCGAATACTGTAAATTGCTAAAAACCATAAAAATTAATTCATCTGCTTACCATCCACAAACTAATGTATGTCTTGAATTGTATGTAGATTGGGATAGGTGCTAACCTAACAATCCCTTTACTTTCTTCATACTTTGATAAGAAAGTAAAAAAAAAAGTATCTAAGATTTTGGTTATAAAGTTGGGTAAACTGCTCCATTGGGTTATAAAGGGTTGGGGAAGTACTGTCCAAAATAGATTCCATATCCACACACTTAAAAATTGGGACTCGTAAATGGCACCTACTTTAAAAAACACCGCCTGATAAGGATGTGATCTATCTATATAATTGTCGCTCTTTGGTGACTTTCAAGTCGCTTGCTGAATTCAGCGTATATAAGTCAATGCTGTACTAGTAATGACCACAAACATCGCACACACGTCACTAACTGTATTGCGAATGAAATTCTTCTCGATACCTACGTTCTGAGAAAATTTCTAAGTTACGTTAAATCGAATTAACGATGTGTTGGATTACAGATCGATAAATTTAAATATTCAAGTTCTTATTAATAGGCAAAAGAAATTAAATCAAATTCTATTGAAACTATCTATCTATAATTAAGTATAAAAGAAGTGCTGCAAAATTAAATTCCCACAGCAAATTAAAACAAAACTACATCCAAGTGTACATACAAACATCTTCTTCGACAAAAGGGTAAACATGTTTCTTCAAACGTATGTATGTATGAATCTACCAAAATGTGTATTTTTCATCATTTTCCTTTGCAATAGAAATAAGTGATACACAGACACATTAGATCCAAAGCTTTTTTTTCCTCTCTTTTATAACTTTTTCAAGTATTCAATATTTAAATATTTCTAAATAAAGTAAAAGTCGTTTTTGAAGAAAATACGGAAAAAATTTTGTTGTCACATCTCCCATACAATTTATCATATTTTATCGTATCTGTTGTCCCTAGTTTTCCATGAATATTTATTTAATGGGAAAACCCGTACACAAAATTTGCAGCATTGCGAACGAGTGTATAACTCGTTTATTTTATAGTGGGAAGATATGATGAACAAAAATTATATACGGAATAATAATCAGAAAATTCTGATGTGGAATGCGAACAATTTTTTTTTTATTTTATCGAGCGAGAATATTTTTTCGTATAGCTATTCAAATTTGAATACAATTCATAACTCGGTACGTTTGTACTGGTACAAACAAAAATTAAAGTTGAAAAAAAACACTTCTGTTCGTTTAAACAGTGTACATTATGTAAATACTATATAATTAGTTTGTTTGTTTAATAGAATTTGATGAGAATTATAATAAATTAGTATTAAATGGATTTAACGTACAGAAAAGAAAAAAGTGATTAAATGGAACTAAAACAGACTATGTGTTGGAGAAAATAAAATCATTCGTTTAAAACAGATAAACAGTCCTAAAGCATATAAAGAAATTCTGATCACTAGTTTAAGTCCATGAAGTTAGTCCGAAAATCAGCTCAAAATATCTGGTTCATTTCTTGACGAAACATTCTTGACAATTCGCGCAAATAAAGACGATTTATAAACAACTGTCAAAGATAACTTTCCTTAGTTTAACATTGGTTAAGTCTTTGATGGGAGTTAGCAGGCGACCCAATTTTAAAAAATAATTTTTAAAACAATTATACACTTGCTCTTTCTTTTTCGCACTGTCGCATAAAATAATGAAAATGTAATAGGTTGTAACATGTATATTTAATGTAGAACTAGGTAGCTAGGTGGCTTTCATTATACAAATGAAATCGGTGGCAAAAATTATGACAGTTTCATTCAAATCAAATGTTGACTCTTGAATCCGAATTTATTTACTTTCTACTACTGAGATTACTACTGAGAATTAGTGGTGGTGAAAAATCGATTGTACTATCGGTAGTTTTATCGATTCTACACTATTGTAATAACAATTTGGTTTTTCGGTCACCTAGAATCTATTTAATTCTTTGCTTCTCCGTTACCTTTCAACCATATTATTTAGTGCTGGCAAATGGTACATTAACCTTAATTTCTAGTTTCATATTTACATTTTTTTTAAACATTTTTCAGAATGATTTTCCGAATTCTCGTTTTCTCATGCAACTCTTTGTTAGTATGAAAATACGCCAAAATTGTAACTTCGGTGTGCTCCTTGTTTTTGTGAATTGTTATCAAATTCCTCTTTTGCCAACTAGATGAATTATGTATAGCTGAGAACATCATAATGTGGAAAATGTTTAGCGTAGATACGAACGGTATCGCTATATAAAAAAATCCAAAAGAGCGAAATTTTTTGTATGGGAGGGAGCGGGGAGGGGGCGGGGGAGGGGGGGGGGGGAGGGGGAGGGGGGAGGGGGGGAGGGGGGGGGGGAGGGGAGGGGGGAGGGGAGGGGGGAGGGGTAATGATATTTCTACTTTTTCCAATAGATTGGCCTCTTGGCCTCTGTATTTTTCTGATTTGCCAAACCGAAAATACTGTGAATGTCATTACTACTACATAATATATTGTCTATACCTAATAAAGCCGAAAAATCAATTTGATTAACAGACAATTCTTTAACTTCTTAATTTAAAAATGTTTAAAAAATTTGCTATAATTTTAGTGTACAAACTATACAAATCTCAGTGCAGTACTATACAAATCAGTAATTACCCAACAAGCTTCAGAAAGTTGACATTAGAAATTTTTTCGGCTTTTTAAGATAATACATTATTTGTTGCCACTTTTTAGATTAACAGCATTCATATAAAAGTCGAATTGAATATTAATACTGAGCGCCGACACCGATTTTTTTTAACTAAATCGCCTACTAAAGAGAATTAACTAACTAAACTAATTTGTAACAATGGCAATCTACTATAGGAACTAGAAAATCACATTAAAGTTGGACATGGGATGAAGGGCAGCAGTTAGGGAGAGTGTAAATTTGCTGGTAAACAAGTTTACCTATCATCCAGAACCCAGTCATATTGAATCATTAGCCTACGCCCTAGTTGCATTGTTTCCACAATTGAAATCGGCGGATGATGAAGGAATTGTAAGAAACTGAAAAAAATAGTTTATCTATGATTTACATTTTATAATACAAATATTTACATAAATTTTAATATAAGTTTGCTAATCGTTGGCAACTATTTTGTTACTTCAGGAATTGCTCTAAAATAGAAAATTAAATAGAGGATATACAATTATATAATATCAAGACTACAACGGTTACTAACAAAATATTATGTGTTACCAACAAATTTTGCAGAAGGTCCGGTTATAGATTTAGATATCAACGAAGATTATCCAGTTTTAGATTTAGACAATAACGAAGATTTTATTATATTAAAGAGCGCGAAATTAAAGAAAACTTTGGATTTGCGGCAAAAATCGGTGAAACTTATCAAATTGAAAAACACTCCTCAAAATTTCCATTTTTTTCATATCTCCTGACCTGGTAAAGATTTTCGTAAAGTACATATTCACAAAAAAAAAATTCTTAAATCGATTTTATATTTTCATATTTCATTTGATTTTTCATTAAGGATCCACACGCAAACAATTTGGACCAAATGGACTACTGTGTGTCCTCATATATTTAAGGTGTACTTAGATTTGAAGGGATCTTGAAGGTATATTTTCCAAATATTTGTATATGATTAAGCGATTCGCTTGTACGTCTTATAATGACATACTTTAACTTTCAGATTGGACCGAGTCAATCAAACCAATTTTGTATTTATTACATTTAATTCCCCAAAATATAGGAGGAGTGTCATCATCAAAATAATAAGGGACATCTTTCCTTTTTTAACAAAAAAAAAATCCTGGTTTTTAAAAAGGTACAATAAAACAAAAAATATTTTAGCACAAATTAATTGTTTTAATTGTTATCTTGTCTATTGCAGATAAATCTAACTATTCCAGAATTATACCCCTATTATGGTTCTCACCTCACCGAGAAATACTATGCAAATGTGACTAGATTTGTATGAAGCTTTTCGGTGAGGTGAGAACCATAATAGGGGTATTAAAAGAAGCAAATTCGTTTTATTCATACCTGATAACCATTGGAGAGATTTTATCAAGTTTCGGTTTTTATTTTTGTATTGAGGGGGAAATTATAATTCTCCCCGATGAATTTTCTCCAATAGAAGCTTTTGATTCGAATCGGTTTTTCGTGTACCTGGCTACATGGACGAAAAAATCGTTTCGAAATTCTACGCGTGCACACAAACAAAAATAAAATTTTTCAAGTGATGCTTTGACTTTTGTGGCTATGTATACCACGAAAAAAAAAATCGTCGTACTGGAATATGAGTTCGTTTCCGGTTGAACGATTTTTTTAAATTTTTTCCTCGAAGTAGTCATACCGTACGATGAAAAGGAAAAATTACTTGTTTTAATTAAAATAAAATAATTTGCTACGAACTGTAGTTCGAAAATTAAAATTTACATGTTCCGTTAAAATTTTTAATTAACCACAACTTAAAAAATATAACAATAGAAGCAAAAATTGTAAAAATGTTCCAACGAAATCGTTCGTTTTAGCTTTTATGGAGCCTTGCCTTTAATCAAAAATTCGACAGTTCCATAAACACTTTTTATAATTTCATAGCCAATTATTTTTATAAAATCAACACGATAGAAACAGTTCGTGTAAAGAAAATATCTAGCAAATTAGAAATTGAAATAGCTAACGTAGGCTAAATATTTCGTTTTGTTATTTAATTTAGTATGTATAGGTAAACGTTGCCTAAAAATATTTCAGTTAACTTTATATTTTATAATTTAACTGTAAAATTTAAAAAAAACTTAAATAATGAATTTATTTTGCTATATGTGTAGTAGGCGATTTAATTTAATTATATTATATTTTTTTTTTTGTAAAGGAGGATTCATTCACCCATTAAAATAAAATGCCTACCTAGCAGACAAAAATTTTAGAAGCTCATTCAACTGATATCAAGTATAAAAAACATGTAACTAAACATAAAAACTTAAATATACATAAATGATAATCATGAAGCCACAAATGTAATTGATTCAAATTTCTCAATGAATAGCTTAAGTAATGTAAATATTAGTTGTATAATTCAAATGTAGTGATTTGGTTTTATATAATTCTAACCAAACTTTCAATTTTGAAAAATTTGAAAACAGTTTGCAGGAAATGTACAGCACAATGAATAAGATGGGTTACCAGAGGAAACAATCACAACTATTTCCCTTGAAACTAAAAATATAATCGATACTGCCAATAAAGTAATTTGTCCTTTACCACAAACATGTAATCAAGAAAGTTTGAAAATTAAGATTGACTGTGTCCGAAATCTGTGATAAATAATTTTTAGTACTAATTTTTGACATTTATTTGAATAAACTGCACACACCCAAATAGTCAATTCCTATGATAATTAGTGACAGCTACAGAATAAATTCATTATTCGATTTTCTAGTGTGATTAATGTGATGTACCGATTTAACTTAATTGGCGTAGCTTTGCCTTAATACATATACCACGCATGATATGTTTTGTCCAAACAACTGTCCATTTCTCGAAAATTATAGTAATTAAAATGAAGCAACACAAATATGAATTGGGGAACTATACTAAAAAATTATTACACTATTCGGACACTATAATAAAAAATTGTGAATGTAGGGGAATATTTCTCAAATAAATGTCAGAAATTTGTACTAAAAAAATATTATCACAAGTTTGGGACACGGTCTAAAAAATTATTCAGCAAGAACCAATATTTTGCAAAGCTGACCCAAATCGCAATAGGCTATCGTTGGGAATTACGTTTTAACAAACAAATGTCTATAAAAAAGTTTTAGTACTTTTCAATTTGTTCCGGTTTTTTTAAACTATTAAAAAAATCTTCAAAAATATTCATTTCGCTACTTTATTTAAAAATTTAATAACTCTCACCTGTGCACAGATAGATTCTATATAAATACTTGTTGTGGGAGGGTATTTCAAGCATTAAATTCCGAATAAAGATTATAGAACCGTGTCCTCATTTAAACGAAGGCCTTTGATATGGTCAATCATTCAGTGTTGCTAAAAAAACTTTAAACTTTTTCTTTTTGCTGGGTTTCGTGGGGTAACACTAAAATGGTTTCGTTCTTATCTGTCGAATAGGTCTCAGATTGTCAAAATTAAGATTGTGTAAGTCAAAGCAGATTAATTAATGAAGGTATTCCGCGAGGATCCGTATTAGGAGGCTTTCGCTGATGATCTAGTTTTTATGTACAATGAACAGAACAGGATTAAAACCATTGAACATATCCAACTTGATTTACGTCTGCTAAAGAAATGGTGTGTGACGAATTCAATGATTTTAAGCTCAAAAACCAAACTTATGTTTTTTAGTCTTAATGACGTTTCCATTGTTGATCCTATTATTGTTTATCATGACTTGCAATGTACCCGTAATATTTGTTCCAATGAATGTTATAAGATTGAATGTGTCCAAAAGTTTAAATACCTAGCTCATGATTGATAACTGCTGAAATATAACATTGATATTGTTCGTAATTATCTGGTATCGATGAATCGTAAAATGTATAGTACATATACGATTATCTTGTTCTATTGCTATTTTGAAAAATGTTTATTTCACTCTGGTTGATTTTAAATTATCATACGGTTTAGTTTGTTGGGGAGACTCATATTACGCTAGAGCGCAGCCTCTTGGTATTGCCCAGAAACACATACTGAGAATAATAAATAATAAACCAAAGCTTACATAGTCCTGGCCGTTATTAGAATCCATCTAAATGGTTTAGTTTCAAATGATAACCAAGCGAAATGCAATCTATTTGCTGACTTTTTTGAAGGAGATACTAAGAATTACACAAGTTGCTCTTCGGTTAGTTGTGATGAGACAAGTATTAGCTTGAACTTGACTTTGACATATCAGGAGGTTTTAATAGCTTTAAATGAGCTGTATTGTAAAAAGGGGGTCGGACCTGACGGTATTTCTCTTTGTTTCATGGTGAGTTGCGCTGATGTCCTTGCGACTCCGTTGGCAAAGATTTTTAATCTTAGTCTTCGGTCTGGAGTTTTCCCCAAAGTATGGAAATTATCATCGATTATTTCAATTTTTAAGTCTGGTTCACGTAGTAATGTTCGAAAATTATCGTGGAGTTTCTTTACTTTCAAGCATTCCGAAACTTTTTGAAAGTCTAGTTAATTCCCAATTATTTTTTATAATTAAAAATGTTATAACGACAAAACAACATGGCTTCTATAAAGGTCGATCTACAGTTACAAATCTCAAGATCTTTGATAAGGTAGGCTACGATTTGTTAATTAATAAACTCTATCAATTAGATTCAAATCAAATACCATAGCAATGGATACGATCATATTTGACTGGTAGAAAGTAATATGTTAAAATCAACAACTCCATTTCCAGAACGTTTTCAGCATCGTCTGGGACCATTCAATGATTGGTTGCCTGTCTAATTCAGAAGTTCTTATGTACGCGGACGATTTAAAAATCTATAAAACCATTAGGGGCATTTCTGATTTATTATCAATTCATATTGATATCAATAATTTCGTTGAATGGTGTAGTACAAACTCCTTATGTCTTAACATTTCCAAATGCAAAACTATGCCATTTAAAAGAAGCCGGAATATTGTCTTAACCGATTATTTAATCGACGAAGTATTGGTCGAATGAGTTTTTGAAATTCGAGACTTAGGTGTTCTTTACACACCTAACTTGTCTTTTAATTTTTATATTGTCAGCGTCATTGCAAAGGCTAACAGTATGTTAGGCTTTCTGAAAAGATAATGTCGGGAATTTAGAGATCCATACACACTGCGCCACTTTATATATGCCATTTGTTAGATCCTATATTGAGTTCGCTGCTGTTATTTGGTCGCCCTTTATCGGATTACATTTTGCCACCTGACAATGGGAGATGCCAGTTACTAGCTCTTGAATTGCTTAGTGCTCGTAGGGACGCGGCGATTGCTATATTTGTGCGTGATGTGATTCTGGGGCACATTGACTGCTCTGAGCTTTTAGAGCTTTATTCGTTTTATGTACGGTCTCATAATTTGAGAAGACGTGCATATTTGCACCTAATAGAAGGACAAATTACGGGAAGAATGAATTGATCTACAAATTGACCCTTTTGTTGAACTCGGTTGAAAATTTGTTCGATTTTGAGATATCAATGAACGTTTTTCAGAGAAACTTTGACAATTATTTTTAAATTTAATTTTTTTTTTTTTATAATAACTTTTAATTGTATTTTATGTTAACGTGTGTCGACGAGTCGACGATATTATTTTATACTGTTGATTTAAATAAATAAATATTTTGAATAGTTTTAACAAAACCCTCGCTTCTAAACAACATCTGTTAATTCACTATTACATAATAATCAGGGAGATACCTCCCATAAACATGTGGATCATGCGTTATGAGGCTAAACATCGGTGTTTGGAATATTTTGTAAATACTTAAGCTATTTTTCAAAATGTTTATGATTAATTTAAAACAGATAAAAAAGGAATTCAAAACACTAAAACAAAAATAATGTAAACAATTAAATCAATTTGATAGTTCTTAAAAATGGCACACTGCTGATAATAAATATTTTCAAATTTTTAATAGATGGAATTTTAATCATAAAATGTGCTTTTGCATTTGGTGTGGAGCTCCGCAAGTTGGATGGAATTGTCTCTGTTGATTACAGACAGTTACTTATTGAGACACGACAACAAACGATTGGAACGAAAGCGGAAATTAGTGTTGCGTACTTGCGTTGCACCACACAGTTGAATTTTTTTTTTTTTTATATCCGATGCAAATAGTGGGAGTCGGACAACTTATCGTAAAGTAATTTATCGTAAAGCAATTTATCGTAAAGAATTAATCGTAAAGCAATTTATCGTAAGCCAGTATCGAAATTATTTTTAAAAATTCGAGCGCCCGAATTAATAAAAATATTTTCGATATGATCAATTGCGGTACCATAGACAATCATAATAGATCTCTCATTTGACTAAAAACAGAAAATAAAAACAAACATTTTCCATTCAAATATTATCGGTGTATTGCATATACGTATTATATTTGCAACGCATTCTAAAATCATTGCCTTATAAAATACACAACACAACGATACATTGGAATTATCAGCAGTTTTTGTTTTTTTCCTTTAGTTACTATTAAATGAGAAATCTAGTACGAATGTCTATGGCCGTACTATAGTTATACGCAATGTGGAAAATGTAATAAATTGGTAATACTATTTTGTAGTAACATATTTTGACATATTGATGAAAATTGGTTTTTAAAACGATATTTGGAAGAAGTTCTGGAATATGGCCAATTGAAATTATTTTTATTAATATTAATTTTTGTTTTACAGTAAATTTTTCCGTTAAAACGGAACATTTTATGTTTTACGAAAATTAGAAAAATTTTATTTGGTTTCCGCAATTAATTTATTCTGTATAAAATAATTTTTGCGTGTACAATTGAAAATTCAAAATTAATTATTCCCTTTAAATATATTAATAAAATTAATTTCAGTATGATCAATGAAATAAATTGTGTCCAATTTTATGTCCAATAATCTAAATAAAACTAGGTGCTGGCGATAAATACTAAAAAAAACAATTATTTTATCTAAACCGTTATATGTACATAACCATTTAATTAAAAGCATCGATTATTTTTAGTTTTCGTTTGTTATCCGGTGTTTTAAAATTAAAATTTATTTATTCCCTGAATAAATTCCTTGATTGACATTTACCTATTAATTTGTATCAACACTTTCTTAATTGCATTTTTTCTTTACTTCGCCTTCTATACGTAAATTCTTTTAATCATCAAAGCTAGGTCATCTCAAAATTTGCAGTTTATAAATAATGAAAAAAATAATCCACACCTGGTTGTGGAAGGCTATATTTATTACAAAGATTTTGACTACAAACGGAAAACTTATTGGCGATGCGTGCATTAAAAAGCTTTATGGTGTAAAGGTAGAATTCATACCATTTCACTCACAACCATGCTGCAGATGCTGCTGAAAATATTGCAGATGGTATTATCGAAAATATTAAAAAGCTGTCCTTGGAACTACGCAAAGTCTGCATGAATTGGTAACTTCTGCTTATGAAGACCCTTTGTCAGTGATAGTAAAACTCACAAAAAACAGTTCTCTCAAACGAGCTATAAAACGAATTAGGCAAATTGATTCGAACTTTCCTAATGAAACCCCAGATTCCAGGGAAAATCTAAAGATTTACAACCAATTTATAGTGATACGAATAAAGGAGATGAGTTCCTTTTATTTGACTGAGGAAATATTTCCGATCAAATATTAGTTTTTGGTACAAAGCGAAATTTAATACTTCTTTCGCAATATCCAGATTGGTATTCGGATGGAACTTTCAAGACATGTCCTAGTCTATTACCTAACAAAACCCAATATACTTATTTCAAACTCCTTGAAAGTATTAAAGAGTTGAAACCTAATTTAAATCCAAACAGTATACTAACAGAACTAGAACATGCTGTAATCAATGCCTATATGTATTCCCATTAATAACAATTAGGCTAAGCTACTTCCATTTCAAGTTCAAGCGGTGTCTTTACAGGCAAATCCAAAATTGAGGCCTAAAAACCATTATGATTTAGATGCCGATTTTGCCAAGAAAATCAGAATGATTGCAGTATTGGCTTTTGTAAAAGAATTAGGCGTAGAAGAAACTTTTATTAAATTAGCATAACAAATGCCAGATATTTGCGAAATTTTTCTAGATTGCTTCGGAAAAGAGTTTGTGGGTTATGTAGACGTTCGGGGAATAAAAAAACCTGAAATATTTCCAATAAAAATATGGAATATTTATAATAATTTTGGTTTGCCAAAAACTATCATAATAACCATGTTGAATGGAAGTTTTTAAATTTTTAAAGCTCGAACAAAGTAAAAACGAATTACTGTACCAGCAATTTCTATCGCAGGTAGATCATGGACTACCAACAACAAAAAATATCTGGATCAGTAGAAGAGAATTGCAAAAATTGTTACCGAATATAATACCACTGATAGCATGCAATTCCTTGAAGCAGTTGCCCTTAATATTACTTTTTAATTTTTGCTCAATTTTTTTAAAATATATGTAAATCAAAAGAAAAGAAATTAAACAAAAAAAAAATGGTCTATAGATTTACCGTTTCTTGAGATTCGAGGAAAACATGATCATTTAGGACTAGAAAGTTACTTTGCTAAATCGTTGGAACCAAGGAAAATAAAAAATATACCAGAACTTTCATGTTTCCTTCCAAATATCATTTTAGAATTCGATTTTCATCGCTCTTGTCGAATTTCGTCATAATCCGTTAAAAAAAACTGAGTTCGTTCCTATGTGGCCATATTCCAGAACTTCTTCCAAATATCGTTTAAGAATCCAATTTCCATCAATATGCCAAAATATGTTGCTCTTAGTATTACCGATTTATTACATTTTCCACATTGCGCATAGCACGGCAATTGATCATACCGAAATTATTTTTATTAATTCGGGCGTTCGAATTTTAAACATAATTTCGATACTGCCTTACGATAAATTGCTTTACAATAAATTGATTTATGGTAAATTGGTTTACGATAAATTGTCCGACTCCCGCTATTTGCATCGCATATCAAAAAAAAAAAAAGAAAATTCAACTGTGTGGTGCAACGCAACACTAATTTCCTCTTTCGTTCCAATTGTTTGTTGTTGTGCCTTAATAAGTAACTGTCTGTAATCAACAAAGACAATTGCATCCAACTTGCGGTGCACCACTAATTTTTTCCACTTTTTGTTATTATTGTGAAATAGAAACGCCTTTGCATCAAAAAACCAATATTAAAAGACTGACTTTTCACGGCTTTACTTTGAGAAACCGACCCTCTGTTAGCCGCATTTCCCTTTGAAATTAGGTTTAATTTTTTTGGGACCCATTTTACTGGAACGGAAATTCGGACCAAATGTTTCGAAAAAGGTCTCATTTTTTTATTTTATTTAGTTTAAGTAGTCTAATATTGGAGCTTACTGTTTTCCAAATACAAAAATTAAAATTGTTAATAACTACTATGTTCAGCTTAATTTCGTTTATGCTTTGTGAACATTTCACTATCGTATCGCACTACACCTTGATATTTACTAAACAGTTTTTTTTGCAGTTTTATATGTTTAGCGCCGGATATTACAAAAGTTTTATAAGTTTTAATTGCAGAAGTTTTTAAACAGTTTTTACAACTCACAATTTAACTACGATTAATCCAATTCTATACGTATCCCGAAGATAAGGAAATGCAAAATATTTGTTCTGCAACAAACTAAATTCGTATTCTAATGCCAGCTATTATTCTTATGTAATACACGTACTTTAACAGAAATAAATAAATATCCAAGAATTTTATGATGTAACACGAGGTGGCACTCGAGCAGTTTTGTACTTAAATATGTTTATTCATTTGGAAAATATTCACTATATCTACGCCATAACAACGCGTCATAACGTAATGAACAGATCAAAATACATATGTATAACAGATTAGGCGAATCAACTAACTAGAAATTCTAAACATTACTAAAACAGTAGTCAACTTTTGTGATACACGTAACAACAAATACGTAGCACTCGTACAATGTTATTAAATAAAATAATCCGTATGACGGGAAAAGAACGGAAACGGTTTTTCCAAGACACGGCAAATCCTTTTTTTATTATTATTTCCTCTTTAGAAAATCCTCTTAACAATTTAATTTTTATTTTGGTATGTAATGTATGTACATAGTACATTTTTATTTGAACATCCATCAGCATCTTGTACATTTTTCATTTCGCTTCGGCTGTACTGCTACGAAATTATCTTGTTCCACATTATTCCATTTTGTTTGTATTCATATTTGAATGCATAGAATATTTATAAAAATGGCAGAAAAATCACTTAAAAGATTTTTTTTTTATTCATCTTACAATGACAAAACAAATTGAATATTATGAAATAAGCTCCAAACGAAAATACAAAGGAAAAAACTCTTTGTGTTATGTAGTTGGGGAGAGTTGTCTCAAATGTCATTTCTTAAGAATGGAAATAAGAAACTTTAATAAATGAAAGGTTTTTAACCATTATTATGGGCAAGGTGTACCATTATACGGTAGGGAAATGAACAAGGACTAGATGAAGAAACACAGAATACAATGAGGACAAAACATTTAGGGAAACGTTTCAAAAAGGATTGAGTTATATGTTGGAATGCACCTGCCTATATATTTACCTTTTGGGAGCTTAATTTATATTCATGATGGAGGCAAGTCACTAAAGTGTTATTTTGAACTACACATTCGCCGTATATTAAATTTCGGAATTTATCAACTACACACGCGTTATATACGACAGCTATCAAACCAATTTTTCATTTTATTTAATATTTACACATTCGTTACGATAAATGTGTCAAGTTTCCATCCAAAAGGTTAATAAAAAAGGCAGATCGATTAAAAAACGTTGTTCAACAATTTTTATTTTATCATAAACAAAATAAATTTTATAACTTTTGCAAATAACACTTATGTTGTGTCGAATTTTATGGTTTGTCGTCTATATTGGTTTCTTCTTTATTGACCTAAAAAGATATTCTAAGATTTTAGGGTTAAAGTTAGTAGCTAATTCAAGATGCTACTGAATATGGGTTAATTTTCGAATGTCTATAAATTAACTTATAGATGTTCTATCCAGCACGTATTACAACAACCAGACAACAATAAAATATTTATGATTGTAGAAATACCATTCTATTCTTGTAACAGGGGATTATGTAGTAGCTAGTTGCAACTAAATGTTCAAACTTCAGATACTGACTTTAAAAGATTAAAAACTAAATTTGGCCTAAAGTTAAATAAAATAGGTTTAGTCTTAAACCATTGGCAAGGCTTTTAAATCAATATTGCGACAAATTTATGGGAGCAAACAGTTTATGCAAATTAGTGCAGTTTGAATCACATCGAAAGTATATCTCACACCCTTCAATAAAACAATGTTCAGGAGTTAAATTTTTATTTTTATTACACGATTTTGCAGACACGCCGAAACCCATAACATTTTTATTTATGATAAATCTGGCTCTTAATAATATTATAATATTTGGATAAACTTAATATGGCCAAGTGGGATGGAACTTGCCAATTTCCCAACCGATTATTATGAAATTTGTCATGTGCATTGGAAATGGAATTCTAAAATGATTTTTGGATGAAATTCTGGAATATGGCCAATTAGGATAGAACTCGGCTATTCGCTACGCTGGATACAAACGAGCCTAACAGAACTTGAACGATCGGTATAATAATTCACGAATAATTTAAATGAATTTTTCTCGTTGCCTATAACATTAAAGTGTCAAACTCAACAGATCTGAGAAAACTTGCTCAAGGTACTGCTACTAGTTTAGCAAATTTCAAATTATTTACCCATCCGACTGAACATTGGGATAGAATTGTTGTACGTAATGTCATCCAAGCTGGATATCGAAGCCATGAAAGCATGGGAGTTAGGCTTGGGTGATGATGGTAATAACAAGTGAGATGATTAGTTTAAATTCAAGTAATTTGTACCATTTGTCGATCGGAAAGTCATTTTGCAAATCAGTGCGGACCATTTCCTCAACTGTCACCTGATCAGAGAGTTCTGTGATTGAGCTGAAGCTGTGTATAAATTGTTTGCGTGCTAGTGATAATCTTCGAAAATGTTTCCTGCGTAAGTGTTCTGTGTGTAACCGAGCCCCTCATTCTTTGCTTCATAATTCAAATCTGGTTCAAGGTCGCAAGGCTCAGGAGAAATTTTCAAGCTCGATTCAGTTCAGGTGCATCATCGAATATCCTTCATGTGACTCAAAGTGAGTTTACCCGCACTGGTATGAGCCAGGATACAGGGGCTCACAGTAAAGGTTCATCGGTGGTGGCTCATTCGACGAGGCCCAATGAATTTGAACCATTGTCGTGCAATTTTAGGCTCTGCAACGCAGTCTAATTTTATTACAGGTGGATTAGCAGGTCGTCTTGGATTGCACAAGATTCTCAGGATTCTTTCAATATCAGGTACAATATAAACGAATCTTGTTCTAAATCTAAATACTGCGTTAGCACAACTATTCGTGCGAAGAATAGTAGAATTCGGTTCAAAGATATATTTGAGTTTCATGATGCTCCAAATATTACGGGAAATCTACCTTCACTAAAGGTTCCTTTCCTAACCCATCAACTTCCTCAATACATAGCGGATCCAGAATTCTATAATCCTGCTCCCGTTGATTTGCTGCTGGGAGCTCGCTGTTATTATGATATATTGTTGTCCAGTCAGTTGAATGTATCGAACCAGCTTTCAGCATTTATCGAAACGAGACTCGGATATATTGTGGGTAGAATGATAGCTTAGTTGATTCAGATGCATTTCAGTGTAGAGCCAGAGATGGTCACAAACGACGATTTGCACGCGCTGGTGGCAGAGTTTTTCAAGCATGAGCAAATCGAATCCAAGTCAGGGTTAACATCAGAGGGAAAATAATGCGAAAATCTGTTCGCACAAACGACAACTCGAGATAATAATGGAAAATATATAGTACGTCTACCTCTACGCATCAACCTAATTTATATTGGTGAAACTAAATCAATTTCAGGTGCTTGAAAGACGATTCGGACGAGATTCAGATTTAAAATAGCTGTATGCCGATTTCATTAAAGAATATGCAAAGCTGCGTCACATGTACGAATATAAAGAAGGAAGAAATAAAACCATGGCTATAAATTCTATTTACCACATCATACAGTGCAAAAGCGTGAAAGCAGAACAACTCAAAATGACATTTTACTTACCGGTCCGTCTATACAGGATGACTTATTTACCCCACGTCAGCGTCATATCTCGCAACAAGAATGTTGAACCAAATCAGCTTCGATGAATGTGCACAATTTCTGAGGGCGACTGAGCGTATTAATGATTTTTATATGGACGATATTTTGACGTGTACAGCAAATGAAGCTGATGCTGTACGTTTCTTAGCTGAAATGTGTCCAGATACTGGAAAACGGAGGCATGAAGTTACGAAAAATTGCATCCGATTCTAAGGCAGTGTTGAGTACATCTAGAGATGACCTGAAGAGGACAAAGAACAAACTACATCACCATCATCAATGAAGCTTTATGAGACGATCAAAACATTGGGTCTCACTTGGAATCCAGCAAGCGATCATTTCTTGTTCAATATCAACGTCGATACTAGCAACACTAAGGTCACAAAGCGCTCAGTACTTTCAGAGATAGCCCATAGTTTCGACCCAATTGGACTTCTTGGCCCAATAATCGCGTTGGCTAAGATCTTCTTGCAAGGATTGTGGTCGAAACAATTAAAATAGGACGATCCGTTGCCTATAAATAAATATGACTTTTGGCTCCAATTCCGAAAACTTATACCATCAATACAGACAATACGGATTCCAAGATGAATATCTTCAAAATATGAACAATACCTCGTATTACACGGATTTGTTGATGCCAGCCAGTGTGCTTATGATGCATGCTTATATTTGCGGTCTATCGGTACAAATTCATGTCGTACCATTCTTATCTGCAGTAAATCTCGTGTTGCTCCATTGAAAAACAGCACAATTCCACGTTTGGACTTAAATGCTGTTTGTTAATCGGTTACAGCGGATATAATCTCACGGGGTGTTATGCCTAATGAGTTGCAATCAAACAAGTTGTGGTGGAATGAACTTGAGTTTCTATCAAACACCGAAGCAGAATGGCCTCCGAAATTCAGTGTTCAATCTGAGATGTCAGTATTGCCTGAAGTTAAAGATGATTCCACTATCTAGCATTGTAGAGAGGCGGAAAATAATGAGATCCTTCTCTTTGAACTGATCCTAAAATTTAGTTCATTTCGAAGGCTATTAAATGTATAGTTTGATATTGCATTCGATTTTGCAATAATTTCTGCAGTAGTTTCGCGAGTCTACATTTTCTAAACATTATGTGTTTCAGATCTTGATGTAGTTAACTTTTTAAATTTCCAATATTCCGATTTCCACCTAACACAATAAGTAAGTTTTTTGTAAATTCTTAAATTTTCTTAAATAGCAATATTTCAAAATTTCAGAATTATTCCATTTCCAAATTCTCAAAATTGTCATTTAATTTTTTTTTACTTTCTACGTTTTTAGAAATATCCTGTTTCAGAATTTTAAATTTTCCAATTTCCTAGGTTTTGATTTTTTCAAATTTCAGAATTTTTATTCAAATCAAATTTTTAAAATTTGTAGCTTTAAAAATTTTCATAATTTCAGAATTCGCTAAACTAACATTTTCTCTCCGATTTATAGATACACATCACTTGGAGCATTTGCACTTTTTACCTAAGGAGATTTCGACAAATGACGCTTGAACATCTAAAATGTTGGGTTGGCTCGAATTAAAAAATATTCTATATACTCGCGGACTTTTTTTTTATCGAAGCTTAATTCTTCAAAGGTAGATTAGGCAGAGAACGACAGCTTCTCCAGGTTTTTTATTCAGAAAAATTTAGAAAAGTCAAAGTCTTAAAATTGTCGCATATGCAAAGTTCTTTCAAGAGGCATATACTAAACCTCGTGTTTAAGGAAAAAATCAGAATTCTTCTTTTTAACCCTTGACGATGATTCAATAATCCCAAAAATTTTTTGATTTATTTACAATCACACGGTATAAACCAACAGCAGTCCAATGACCACTTCAAAATAGTCGGGAATTTGTGTAAAATAATGTTTTCTTCAATCTTATAAGAATTTGGAATATTCCAGAAAATACCAGACAGTCTTCGCAAAACTTCGTTTATTAATTTCAAATAACTTCGATGTCAAAGCTACTTTAAGCTATTTAAATCCAAAAAAATCTTTTCTCTATAAGATAATTTAACTCAATGTAATTCAACTTCAAGTTGAACACGAATAATATCGAAAATGAAATATAAAGTTCATCCGGATCATAACCAGATAGTTATCTTTTACGAAGAACGAAATTATCAAAAATTTTGCAAGTTGTAGGCTATAGCGACTGAATTGCTAATTACACTTTTGATTAATTTCTATAGAAAGTAATCAAAAGAGTACTTAGCATTTCAGTCGCTACAGATAGCCTGATGGGATTGACTGAAAAATTTGTTTTCGTAATTCTCATTCAGATCGAAACAGAACTTACAAAATTCTTGATAATTTCACTCTTCGTAATATCGAAAATCTGCAATGATAAAGAAAATTTCGAATAACAAACTTAAAAATTTTGAAAAATCCCAGAATTGAAATCATTTACAACTTTCAGTATGACCGGAAAATCCCGGGATTTCTCGGTTTTCAATTCATTTAATGTTAGTAGCCTTTTAGCTAAAACCGCATAGGATATTTAGGGATATTCAAACGGAATTATGGGATCTCGTTTTCTGTATCAAAAATGTGTCACCTCAAAAGTGTGTGTTTTGGCAAAGGAATGATACATTACAGTAAAACCTCGGCATAGGAATGTTAATTTACAGTAAAACCTCGGTTTAAGAGCCTAATTGGGGTTTGGCCTGTCTCTGATTTCCGAGTGTCCTTTAGATCCGAATGTAGAAAGTTTAAATATCCCGCATAGAAGTTTATCCATCAATAGCATTTTCAAGTCAAATTCGTGCCGATTAGGAATGAACTTGGTTATTTATTCACCGATTATGATGAAATTCTATTTGAACGATGGAAATGGGATTCTTAAATGATTTTTAAATAAAATTCTGGAATATGGCCAATTAGCAAGGAACTTGGTGATTTTATTTCCGATTATGATGAAATTTATGCATGATTGAAATGGGATTGTAAAATGAGTTTTAGGTATAGTTCTAGAATATTAAAAAGGAGCTTAGCCGTTTCTTAACCGATTATAATGAAATTCAGCATGCCCGGCGGAAATGGGATTCTATAAAATGAGTTTTAGATGATGTTCTGGAATATAGCCAATTATGTAAAAACTCGGTTATTTCTAAACCTTGTATGATGAAATTCGATAAATACTACTTGAAATCGGTAAAGAAACAAACAAGTACCTTCCTAATTGGATTTATTCTAGATCTTCATGTAAAAATCATTCTAGAACTATATACCATCACAATCGGTTAAGAGATGACTAAGTCTTTTCTAATTGGCCATATTCCAGAACTTCATCTAAAACTTATTTTGGAATCCCATTTTCATCATGCTTCGTAAATTTTATTATAATCGGTTAAGAAACGGTCAAGTTCCATCCTTATTGGTCTAACGGTCAAGTTCCATCCTTCCATAACCTTATCTAAAACTCTTTTTAAAATCGCATTTCCATCGTGTATGCTGAATTTCATCATAATCGATTAAGAAAACACCAAGTTCCTGCCTAGTTGGCCATATTCCAGAACTTCATCTATAACTCACTATAGAATTTAGTGTATGCAATTCATTAATACGCTTGCTGAACAAAAGACGAGAAGTTTTTTTTTTATGGCGCGATCTGTCAAAGTGTCAAGACTCATTATTTCCGCTCCTGCAAACTATTTCCTAATTATTTTATATATAAAATTTAATTCAACAAATAAATCAAATTTTTGAAGAAGAAAAAGTAATTTTTGCTACAAGAAAAGATGCATTATTTTAAATTAGCAGAATTGCACCCAGATTTCAAGAACAGTATCAAGCGCAACGCCTGTGTAGACAACATTACAGCTAAGCAAGGTTTATTCCAGTGCACTGTGATTAAGAAGAGTTTTCATCCAGGCTACAAAGGAATTTTTGGGGCTCATATTTCAACTGAGGCTGCGTTATCATGGTTTTGTTCAAGTGAATATGATCCACATAATTTTGATACCAGGCTTGAAAATTTAGATTTATTTATTTATTTATTTATACAGTGGTAGACATTCGTATAAACGCACTATGTTTTTTGAATATAGTTCTAAGAGTAAAGTGTTTTGATTTTTTTCAAGTAGTCTAAATTATGTCTATCATCTTAAATCTGTTGATAAGATAAACCATTAGTAAAAATTTTAATGTTTTACTTTAATAAATTGAAAAATCTAAATTTCAGGTGGACATTCGTATAAACGCACTTCTGATAATGTACTAAAATAAAAACCAAAATTAGCAATTTTTCATATATTATTTTATTTAATATTTGGTCTGGCCCCGAACTTTCTGAATAACTTCGAAAATTCGAGTAGGCATTGAATTTGTTAAATTTTTGAGGGTTTTCGGATCAATTGTGGCCCAACATTCACGGATGGCACTTTTCAAATCTTTAATTGAATTATATTGCTGTTCATTTCCATAAACTTTTCGGGGAAGGCCCTCTAAAGATTTTCGATAGGATTGCAATCAGGACTATTGCCTATCAAAGATCTCAGCTCGCCAGATAGGTATAATCCGCAGAGAAGCTATAGACGAAACCGTCTATCATGCAGGCCATTGGATCTTCCTGTGACGACCCGACACATTGCCCGTATTTTTAATAGTTCACCGAACATAAAATGGACAAAATTTTGGATCAAACCACTTTTAACGGCCATGCATACGAATAATCCGCTCAAATTTGCTCTTAAATACATGTCGTCGATAACGGATTGGCAGAGTGTGATTTTTTCTTACGGAAAAAAAATTAATCTGGATTTTCCCGACTGCTACAGTTGCTACTGGCATAATTTGGAGGAACATGGCGTCGTTAGGTCGAAGCGTAATTTTGTGGCGGTGTGTTATGGTATGCGGAGCATTTTCTTATAACGAGGAGCTTCCCAACTGCTTTATAACGACACGAATGAACTTCCGTATGTACGTGAAACTTTTGGAAGACGTTTTGATAAATTATCTGGATAATAACATCAACAAAAATTATAATTTTCAACAAGACAATGCCTCGATCCATGCTTCGAAGGAGACCACACCGTGGTTTCTCGAGAAAAACATTCCCCTTCTTGAATGGCCAGCTTGCAGTCCTGATTGCAATCCTATCGAAATCCTTTAGAGGGCCTTCCCCGAAAAGTTTATGGAAATGAACAGCAATATAAATCAATTAAAGATTTGAAAAGTGCCATCCGTGAATGTTGGGCCACAATTGATCCGAAAACCCTCAAAAATTTAACAAATTCAATGCCTACTCAAATTTTCGAAGTTATTCAGAAAGGTCGGGGCCAGACCAAATATTAAATAAAATAATATATGAAAAATTGCTAATTTTGGTTTTTATTTTAGTACATTATCAGAAGTGCGTTTATACGAATGTCCACCTGAAATTTAGATTTTTCAATTTATTAAAGTAAAACATTAAAATTTTTACTAATGGTTTATCTTATCAACAGATTTAAGATGATAGACATAATTTAGACTACTTGAAAAAAATCAAAACACTTTACTCTTAGAACTATATTCAAAAAACATAGTGCGTTTATACGAATGTCTACCACTGTATAGTCTTGGATAAAGCAATGCTTTTCTATCCCAAATACATACATAATATCTACACAAAATTAAAATTTACTCTTAACAAATTCGAACAATAACACTTTAAATCTAGCAAAGGTTTTAACACTTCTTATCTCCATCGGAACCTGATTCCAACTTGTGAACAAATTAAACAATGGTGAGTTGTTGTAAACATTGGAATGGTTCACCGGCAGTATTATGTTGCTATTTCGAGCTGAACCAATTTTTATTTTTTTGTATAAATAAACAGGAACTTGATTAATAACAACTTTATAGAGGAGTAATAATGATCTATAATAAAAAATTGAGCCATTGTGCAACCAAATAATTCTCTAAACTTGGCAGAGATATGATCATATTTTCTCAATCCGTTGACGTATCTGGCTATGTTGTTCAAAGAAACTTGTAAAATCTCCCTCGAGTTACAATCACAGCTCAAGTAAAGAAATTCACAATACAATACATGGGGAATCACCAATGTTTTAGCTAGTAAAATTCTAACGGTTTTAGGACAAATGTTCTTATGAAGTTTCAATCCATATAATGTAGTGTTGATTTTACTACATACATTGATAATCTGTGAATCCCACGTGAATCTATTATTAATACATATGCCTAAATTATTAACGTGGTTTTGAAATGGAATTATCTTATTATCAATGTTGTTTGACAATGTGTTTTGACTTTATCGAGAAGTCATATAAGAGGTTCATTAATGTTAACAGGAATAAAAAATATATTCAAATAATTGTCGAATTCAAAACTAGCCATTATAAACAAGTATTGATGAACTACCTGAAAAAGAATGGACCAATATTGCTTCAACAAGTTGAAGATGGATGTCAAGACTCAACCAAAAAAATTTTTGTATCTCATCGATTAACACCATGCTACTTAGAAATTATGAAACAAGGTCGGGTTTACATGAAGTCAAAACAAATTGTTAAAATATGGTTCAATCGACACATATTTATAAAGCTTCAAGATGATGGGTTACCAGTAAGAGTGGATAGCCTTAATAAATTGAACCATGTAATAAATAATAATGAACATGCCAAACTCGATCAAAATACCATAGTGGGAACTAGAAGTGGAAACTCTGATTGAAAATTTTTTTCTTCTTAAATTTAGTTTTACATTTTATTATATTATTTTTTGTTATTTTATATTAATATTTTCTTTTTTTCTCTTTTTTTTTTTTATAATGATTAACCTTGTTCACAACAACAACAGCAGCAACAATGGCAATGTACAGAACAATCGTGAAAGCACGTATTTTCTACAATTGCATAAGTTTTCCAAAGCAGCAGATAAGACTGGTATAAATATTCTGTACTTTAACATAAACCGGTTACAAAATAAAATGGACTCATTGGAATATTTCTTATCCCACATCGATTTACAAATTGATGTTATAGTATTAGTGGAAACATTTCTTAAGGATGGTGACCAACAATTTTTTAATATATCAAATTATACAGCATTTCATCATGCACGTGAGCGCATGGGTGGTGGAATAACAATTTTTGCAAAGGCATCCTTGCAGTTCAGACATGTAGTAAGTGAATCAGTCGATGAAATAGATGTACTGTTAATTCACTCTAGTACTATAAATTGCACTGTTATGGGAATCTATCGTCCTCCTGTGTATAGTAACATTAGTTCCTTCTTTAATATACTAAACTCTAAAATGCAGACAGTCAAAGATATGATAATAATTGGTGATACGAACTTGAATATGTACGATAGTTTGGATAGGGATGTTATTAATTATGAGTGTATGATCTCTTCAAATGGTTACCGGTTGTTAAATTTAATAGACCCGGATTTCTTTACAAGGACTTCCCGCACTACTAATACTTTAATTGACCACTGTATAACTTCCTATAACAATCAATATCGGCTGATGATTGGAAGTGTATCATTTAGTGACCACAAATTTATGATATTAAATGTTTCTATGGGTATACCTAAGCCACCACCGCTACAATTCAAATATATCAATTATACTAATGTTTTGAATCAAATGACTGGCATTAATCCTTTAAATACTGGGTTCACGGAATTTTATCAAATTCTTTGTCAAAGTATAGATTGTAACTCAACTACAAAGAGCTTCTCATCTAAAATAACGAACTCTGCTAATAAACCATGGTTTAATAAGAAGGTTAAAGAGTTTTTTGGGTTGAAAAATTATTTTTATAAATTGCATAAAAAATTTCCTAATAATAATTTTTACTTTGACAAATATAAAATATATAGATCCCAGTTTCGAAGGATGCTTCGCCAACAGAAAATGGAATTCTATTCAACAAAATTTAATAAGTGTAATGGTAATAGTAAGCAGACCTGGGCAGTGATTAATGAAATTATTTATAATAGGCAACCTATTTCAAATTACAAAAACATGCACTTAATGGAAAACGGTGTTATAATAGATAATCTAACTGATATTGCTAATACTCTAAATGAGTATTACAATAATGTGGGAGTAAATACGAATAACAGCATCAAGCGCAATGATACTCAAGATAATTTATCTCATCCTAAAGATGATCAGCCATCTACTCTAGACGAATTTTTGCCTATTTCTGATGGCATAACCGATAAACTAATTAATGACTTGAGTGATAATGTGTCGATGGGGTATGATAAAATATCTGTTAATTTAGTTAAAAGGTTGGGTCCCGCGGTTACGGCATCTTTAACTAAAGAAATTAATCATTGTTTTAAAAATGGTGTGTTTCCAGATTATTTAAAAATTGCCAAAATTATTCCTCTGCCTAAATCTGGATGCCCTTATGATAAGTCAAACACAAGACCTATTTCAATTTTACCAATTTTCTCTAAAATTTTTGAACGCGCCATTTACAACCAATTAATTGAGTATTTGACTAAGAATAGTATCATTAACGTTAACCAATTTGGGTTCCAAAAACGTTGCGGTACATTGTCAGCTGTCCTAAATTTTACCGAGCAAGTATATACAAATCTGAATGCTCATCAAAGAACTGCTGCATTGTTTTTAGATATTAGAAAGGCGTTTGACTGCGTGAGTCATAAGGTTTTGCTGAACAAACTGGAGAAATCCGGCATTAGACAGAATGCTCTAAAACTGTTGGAAGACTACTTGAAAAATCGAAAACATTTCGTATTTTTGGGTGATACTGCATCAGAGCAACTAACTATGAAATGTGGTGTGCCTCAGGGCTCAATTATCGGACCGATTATGTTCTTGCTTTATGTCAATGACATTTTTTCACTAAAATTAAAGGGGATGATCCAGCTATTTGCAGATGATACTCTTATTTTGTACAAATCTGGATCATTGGCCAATATACAATCTCAAATGCAACATGATCTAACGTTAATTGATAATTGGCTGGAATTAAATTTTTTGAGCCTAAATGAAAAAAAATCAACATTTCTTATATTTTATATTAAACATCCAAGTATACAACAAAATTTTGATAGGATCGAATTCTCTGGTAAACTGATTATGCGTAGTGATAGCACTGTCTACCTGGGTCTTCATGTGCATTCTAAGTTTGATTGGTCTTTACATGCGGATATGATTAAGAAAAAAATTGCACCGATAATAGGTGTTTTAAAGCGCATTTCTTGCTTAGTTAACCAACAAACTAAAATTAATATTTACCACGCACATGTTTTATCCCACATACTCTATCTATTACCCATTTGGGGGACTATCAGTGATACCAAAATGAGGGAAATTCTAACGCTGCAGAATAAAGCACTGAAGGCTGTTTATAACTTACCAACTTTAACCTCAACCAAGTTATTGTATAATTCATCTATATTGCCCTTCCCTAAATTGATTAATTATGAATATATTCTGTTAATTTACAAAGTGGAGAAATCTTTTATTAAAGCAGCCAATTTTCTAACTACTAACCATTCTATCTCTAGTCGCATAACCAGATCCTCTGAACACTATCGTCTGCCTAAGTTTAAATTTGGGACTGCAATGAATAGTGCATTTTATAAAGGAATCATGCTTTATAATAAATTACCAAGTAACATCAAAAATAGTAATATTGGCTCCTTCAAGAAATCACTAAAGCAACTGTTATATAATGAATTTTCTGTAGAATATGACCGAACACACTGAGATGCTGTCTAATCGTAAAAAAATAATTGTTTTTTCATTATTTATGTTAACTTGTTGTTGCTAATCCTTAAGGAATTTAATCGGAATCTACGTATTTTTAATATAAAAAATTTATTGCATTGTTGCTGCGCTGTGTTGTGTTATTGTCATATTTGTAATTAAATTTAATTAGGAATATCAATTATGATTATTTACATTTTTTAACGTAATATTGTTTTTTGTTTTTTTTGCTATTTTATTGCTTTATTTTTTATTGAATTATGTGTAAATTGTATTTTCCGTGTGACTTTTTTGTTTTGGAAAATAATAAAAAAAAAAAAAAAAAAAAAAAAAAAAAAAAATGTAAATATTTGGGATGACTGAAAAATCACGCTTTGAAATGAAGATCGCTTGCGTCTTTGAAATATTCAATGAAATTTCATTAGATTTAGGCCAGCCTAATATGTTGGATAAGTCATTATTAATTTTATTAAAGATTTCAGAGATATTATCCTTAACGCCTCCGAGGTATACTTGACAATCATCTTCGTACAAATGATATTTTGAGTATTTCTAAACCTGTGGTAGATCATTGATAAATAGGGAGAATAATAACGGCCCAAGGATACTTCCCTGGAAAACCCCGGAAGGAATAAGTTGCGGAGCCGACAACTGATCTTTTATTATGACTTTTTGATATCTGTTCGATAAATAACTATACAAAAGTTTTAGCGCAGTTTTATCAAAGTTAAAAAAAAGCATCAACTTTTGCAACAGTAACACATGATGTAAACCGTCAAAAGCTTTGGAAAAATCAAGCAATACTAATACAACAAAAGAATTACTTCGATCGAGATGATATGCAATATCATCAATAACTTGAAGAAGAACGGTGCTTGTACTATGATTGTTACGGAAACCCGATTGGAATTTCATGACCAGCTGCGTTAGATTTTATCACAGATAAGTATATCAGATGACTCATCTAAAGCACTGTTTGCGGTTTTTCAAAATTGGCTGATAAACGCGCCAATTTCATGTGATACAAATATTAACTTCAACCTGGAACCCATAATGACGAGACATCTATAAATGAACAGCTAAACGAATTATTTGTGTTTACTTTTATTTGTTTGTTGTTTTTTTTTTTTTATTTTTTCCGAAAGATTTTAATATGAATAAAATTCCCAATTCATCTAGTAACATTTTCTATATTGTACTACATATAAATGCATTGGCAATGATGTTACTTTTTTGTGTTTCGCCAAATTTAATTTTTATTTAGCTATTTTTCACCTGAGTATGTGTAAAATGGAGTTAGCTGTGGAATTTATCAGCAAGAGCGTCTTTATGAAAAAAGAAAATTGTGCTGACCTTCAATTTCTTCATTTTGTTGTTACTAAATGCTTAGAGTCTGCATGTTAAACTTTTGGCTATAATTTGTAAGGCAGTTAAAGGAAACAGTAATTGCGCAAGAGTTCTTAATGCTTTAAGCCTTAACAAATTGTATATGTATACATACTGCCATACTAAACATGTTTTATACATATGTATAACCACAGAACATGCGTTTTCAGAAAATTGATGTTAAAGTTTTGAAACTAGTGTATTTTGCAAAAAAAAAGTGAAAACCGTTTTTCTTATTACGTGTTTCTCAATTTAGTTTTAATTATTTTTTTAAATTCTAATGATAAAGCTTATTATTAGCTATCGAATAGCATAATTAACTCAATTTGGCCAAAAATGTAGTTATGTAAAACATGCTTAACACGGCAGTTTCCGATGATTTATATAACTTATTAATTACAACTGTTCAAAGCTTATGTTCGATTTCGGTTTATTGCATAAAGTAACACTAGTAGTTGATAATTTACTCTTCAGCGCAGTAATGCTCCCGTACATAAGAAGAGGCATTTCCACAAAATTATCGAAAAATCTTGAATATAAGTTGTGGTGTAGGCCAGGGCAAGGGTTCGATTTAAACTTGCGAGAGTTTAAATTGAGATAGAAAATATTCACGATCTAGAAAGACTATAAATTTGTGGCAGGCTCCTAAGGAAACCGAGTGGGATAAATTTTTAGGTGATTTTATCATAATGTTGTTGAACCACTTGCGAAATGTTACAAAGACGCAACAAAAAAAATCGGGGTAGGCTGTGTCTTCTACACGGCCGTAGGTGTTTTCCGTGATAACGTTTATAAGAGGTGCGAGAAATGGCACGATGTATAGGTTTGTTAAAATAAATTTCGAACATGCGGTGTAAAACGTTATCACGTCAAAAGAGACCATATGCGTAGAAAAATAAGTGACTAAATCACTATATCACTATTAGTATCACTTTAAAATAATTTTAAATTTAAGTGGTTTACCGCTTTTTTTTTAATTTGTCCATGTTGCACAAATAATAAATATGAGGACAAATTTGCCTGCACAACTAATTTTGTTAAAAACTATTAAATTAACTGTAATTTTTCCTAGAATTAAAATTTATAATTTTTTTTAATCGAAATGTAAAGAAGAATATATAAGTTAATTAAGTTGAAATTATTATTTTCAAAAAGATTATTAACTATAAAATTTATAAAGTTGTTTATATTAGGTACATTACATTAAAAATTGAGCATGCACAAATAATTTTATTATATTATGCCAAATATGAAATACGAATAAGTGAAAATGTTGATGACTAAATTAGGGAATTTCAAGAATGAATTCAGGCCTTAATTCATGTTGATATAATAATGCATAATTTGAATTTATGGAATAATAATTTTTTGACAAATAAAGATTAAACAATGCGCGTATTCGTCTTATTGAAATTTCCCCTACCGAGTAATTTTACGCCATAAACGCGTGTAACTGGTAAACAAAGTGTGAAATTGAATCATTTTGTTCATTTACTGAAATAAATTACGAAAAGTTCAAGAATATTGTTTCCAAAAATAATTGTTTTATTTAAAAGCCAATATGTACAATAAAATCAAACGATTTATACCGTGTTTGGGTGCAAAAGTGGTAATGAAAAAACCAGTAATTTTTTGTTAAATTAAATAAATAAATAATTTTCCAAAAAATAAGAAATTATTGAAATTCTGGGTCAATTTTTGTCGCCGGAACGAAACATTTCTTATTATTATAGAAATACGCTTATTTGTGGTCAACATTTCACCCTAGATAACTTTGAAAATAACATACGGAGAATAAGTACGAATTATTGTGCACAGTTTAATCTGCCACAAACTTATCTTGTGATTTTCAAGAGTTGTTGTATCTCCGCAATTAAAAAGGGTGATATCATAGACTAAAGTAATATTACAGATACGTCTTAATACGAATAAGAAAATAGTTCCAAAATTGGTATACACAAATAGCTGTAACACAAAACGTACACATGCTTCTAATCTTCTTAGAAATGAGGTATAATCTTCTTAGGAATAAACAAATATATTTTCATATGGTTTATACAATGTCTAGCGGTTTTAAACCAATTACCATAGGAATACGAAAGTATTGGCAAATTCATTGATTGATGGATCAAATGATAGTACAAGAAATAACAATGTCGACCAAAACCACTTAATGATCAAACTCCAGAGTTTCATCAAATGACGATACAGAAAATGAATACCAAGTCGATAATGATTCGCTAAATTTAAGGCCGAATAAAAAATTAGAAAATACCGTAACCAAAATTTATATTTTGCTTTAGTTAGACTTTATTATTTTATTTGATAAAGTTGTTGGAGTAAGTAATAAATAATAATTGTTCCTGAAGTACAAGTAAATCCTGAGGGAGACGAAGTGAAGGTGGTCTATGGTCTATCAAAACCTACATTAGAAATATTGGAAGCTAAGTAATCTTTAGACACAATTGTCAAATCACTCAATGGGGGGATATTTACACATAATAAAAAATTATTTAAAAAATTTATTATGCTGATGTTAACAAAATTTCTTGTCACACAAAAGTAAAGAAATTGCTTTATCGTGCCCGAATATATTTTCGCTCTAATGTTATAATTAGTTGTGCTTAAATAAATTAAACAACAAACTTAAATAAAACATTTTATTTTAAAAAAACAATTAATATTGGTATACTTTATAACACATTAATGAGTTTTCAATAATAAAATTCCTTGTTTCGACGTCATCCACTTTGCTCTTCACAAATAGTAAAAAAATTGTCAATTGGTGCTTTAAGCTTTCCGACATCAAACTTCACCATATTTAGAAGGGGGTTCCAAATCATTTTTAATAATACGATTTTCGCATCGTAAAATTTTAAGTTTTTGGATTATTTTACAAGCAAAGAAATCTTATATAAAATATCGCATGGAATTTTTCAAGCGGAACATCACAATTAAAAAAAAAAAAATTCAGAAATATCTGATGAGGATGGTGACTTGTTCTACAGCTTCAGAACTCAAAGGTTCTACATCTTCTCCGATGTCACTTGTTAAATGCAGCAAACTTGAATCAATATCTCCTGTTCACAATTCGAAATGCTGGAATATTTGCTTTGAACTTTGATTGTGGTTATTTCAACTACGTTAATATTATTTATTTATTTATATTATATATATCATTACAGTGATTACAATCGGCTATACAAACATTGTAAAAATGATGTACAACACAAAAGGAATAAAAGATAGATAGAAAACGCCGACTATTTAGTTATTATCATATAAAAATTTAATAAAGCTTTCTTAAACGACTCTCTGGACAAATTGAAATCAAAAACATCATAAACTGAATTAAACTCTCGCGATGCTCTCAAAAGTGGTTCCGAAAGACCGTTATTAATTGATTCCTGGTTAATGAGTAACAACAGTCCATCGCGTGAAAGCAGTTCAGTACAATCGATTCGAGAACTGAAAATATCGCAAATGAACAATGCCGATGCTGCAACACGTCGACAATCTAATCGGTGCAGATTCAATAGGTTACAGCGATCTTGGTAGGGTGGAAGAACATATTCAACAGACCGTGTAGACGGTAGACAACGAAGTGCATACAAAACAAACTGTTTCTGAACACTTTCTATCCTATCCGAATGACAGTGATAAAATGTTGACCACACCAGCGATGCATATTCCAAAATAGAATGAACAAAAGAACCGTACAGTGATGTTAGAGTAATCGGGTCGATGAAGTCCTTACAGTTCCGCTTAATAAAACCCAACATAATGTATGCCTTATGTATAATGGTGTTAATATGTCTAGTAATGGTGGCATCAGCTGAAAAAATTAAATTGATGTATGGATGGATTTCAGTTGTTTCCGTTGGCTGCTCTTGATTTAAGAAAAAATATTTTCAATTGCGTCTTGATTGAACCTATAAATTAATAGATAATCAACGCGTACATTCTCCGGTATTGTATTATTATTTTAGTGACTTCCCTAATGTCATTCAAAGTGAAAAGTTAACTGTTGAAATAGTAAACAGTTTTTTTATTTACAAGTGTATTTTAAATGTAATCTATCATGAAAATCATAAATTTATCTATTTCGCCATCAATAGTGTAAGAAGATTTAAAATTATTCTTGTTAAATTTTGTTTTTGAATTTAAATAGTCAAATAACTTATCAAATTTTTCAATAAATGTATAAGTTAAAATCGCTGCAGTTCTTGATTTCTGACAATTTCTTGATTTTTATGATTAAATATGGGACGTTCGATAGACAGTCCCAACATGTTAAAACATTTATAGCGTTAACTTTTAATCCTAATTCCAAGCATTTGTCAATATTTTCCTGGACAAATAAATACAATTTATCAGCCAAAAGGCCATTATGGGAAACGAAAGAACTTAAAACATATTTCCAGTTAGAAAAAACTCCTCTTCCCATAAAATAAGATATCAATTGTCCTATAATATTTTATTGCTGACTTCCAAAATCTACAAAATCATCTGATCGAAGTAAGTATTGTAAACCAAATCCCTTTTTATATAAATTTCGCCCAACATTAAAATAGCTTCTTTTGAATCGTCGGTCCTTTCAGAAACTTGGTCTTTTATTTTATGTAAAACAGTTTCATTAAAACCAGTAGTTAAATATGTTATCGGTTGCTAACGGATTAATGAAGACTTTGACGGCAAATTAGATTGTAAATTTTCTCGCATATCTGTTTGCATTTGATGATCGATAATGATATTTTGCGCGATTATTTTCTGATCCTTATTAATTTCAAAATTAGGTTTGGGTTATATAATTTGTGTTATTGATCACACTAATTTCACCACTTATTGGATCTAAAGTAATTTCCAGATCGAAGGTTTCAAAAATATCATCGATTGATAATATAGGTATCATTGACCAATTATCATTGGAATAAGAGTCAAGTAAGGTTTCAACTGTAATCGTATTGTCATTTGAAAGCAAATTATTTATTAAAACAAGCAAATTTTTGCTTCTTGGAAAAACTGCCTTAATAAAATGTGGTTCACAAATTTCTAATTTTTTTGTAGCTGACTTTTTAAATAACAGTTATACAATAGCAATCCATTCCTCATATTTTTTGTGAGTTTTCTCTAATTTGAAAAGGCGTATGTTCTGTCTCCTTGACGAATTACACCCTTTCACCGCACACATAATTTCACTTTTGACCACATTTGAATCCATTTTCAATGTAAATTCGATGTTTAATAAAATATTTGTATAGTAATTAAAAAGAAAACTAGGTAGTATATTCCAAATTAAATCAATTAAAAAAAAACAAACTAGAAACTTCAAAAATTCCTCCAAACAACAACAATAAAAAATTATAACAATTAGTCACCTAACGGTTACAAAAATAAAATTTGTATAAGTTGGTGTGGTGTGTACAGATATAAAAACATTAAAAAAAATTTTTACAGAAGTCAAATTAATTTAAAATTATCTAAGTTTCCTAAAAATATGATTTTATGTACGAGATATACAAATACTCAAATTTTTAGTTTTTATCATAAAAAAATGCAAGATTCTTCCAACCAGACTCGTATTGATCGAAATATTCAAAATAAATGTATGTTTTTATAACTTTAAACTTTAATTAACGCAGTAACGCAAGAAAAGAAAGCAACAAAAAGTGTTTGATTTTAGTAATTGCAAATGAATCAATAATTTCCTAATAATAAGTTTGTATATTTTGATTTTGCATAGTTGAAATATCACATAATTAAATAATTTTAACTTCACTTGAAAAAATTTTTAGAATTTAAATACTGAAAAGTTGTTTAGAAAAAATAACAAAAAATATATATTTTTGATACGATGGAACATTTTGTTGCAGTCTTAAATAGCTTGATTGTTTTTCTTTTGCTAGATAAAAATAGATGGCATTACTTTCAACTAAAAAAGAATAGCTGGGTTCCAGTAGCAGCTTATAAAATATAGTTTAAAAGAAAATTGGCGCTTTTGATTTTGGACATTTCCTTGTTCTGTATGAAGCCTCTGATATTCTTCTTTGTGATATAAGTATATTTTTCATTTTTCTTATTATTCTTATGCCCGGTTTCACAAAAATAAAAAAACAGGCAAATAATATTTCATCTCTTTCTTCATATATAAAATTGCGATTTATGTCATAACATAATACAAACTAAACGCATGCTTATTTTTTTTCCTTTTTTACATGAAAATTTTAACTGGAGAGCTAAATATTTAGCTGCCCAATTTCGTTCAGCTAAATAATTAGCTGGAGGCTAAATATTTCTATGTAAACAAAAAAATATAATCAACTTGCATTGAATTTTTATTGTAAAACAAAACGCAATTGCATAAAAGAAGATAGGGTGGAAATATTATTTAATTAGAGATTTTCTATTTATTGTGAAACCGGGAATTATTGTGCGAATTTCTTATTGCCACTTCAGAACAAAACATTATTATTTACTTTTATAGCACTGTAAACTGACCAATTATTAATTGTTTGTTGTTTTGCTTGCGTAAAAAACAAATTTAGATTGTCCATTTATTTTTACGTTCTTGTTAAATTTTAATTATTATGATTCAATTTGATTGTGTATCAATTGCAAATGAATTTTTAGAAAACGTCAAGCATAATGTAAACAATAATGGAGGTCAATTTATCGATAATGTATATTTTAAACTGTTCTATCTAAATGTCAGAAGTGCTCGAAATAATATTGATGATATTAAATCACTAGCACAAACGTTATTGTTTTGACTTAAATTTGGTTAAAAGATCACGAACACAAGTTTTATAATATTGATGGGTTCGATTCATATTTTTCTAATCGGCAGGGTGGGTATGGTGGATGTGCAATTTACGTACAATAAAACGTCTCATCTGGGAAGTTGTTTAGTGCTAGTATCGACTATTGTCAAATATTGGTTGTTAAATTATTATATTAAAATATTAACATAGTTGCAGTTTATCGGTCGCAGAAAAATACAATTGTCAATTTCCTCAATTTGATGGAAAGCTGCATTGCCAAATACAAACGCAGTTTTATCATAGATGATATGAACCTGAATTTATTGAATCTAAATGAATACGATGTTATTTCCTATAGTAAACTTTTACTAAGTAATAGTTTTTTAATTTTAAATAAGACAAGTAACTTGCATGCAACTAAAATTAGAAACAGCATAGGAACTGTTATAGATCACCTCATTACTGATATTATGTCATTCAGTTACCAAATAGATCTTAATAAGTCACTAACGACTCCAATTAGAGCTTAGTTAACAATTCAGTTTCCTGGAAAGATTTCATGCTTTATTTATCTGAAATTATTAATAACAACACTGTTATTATTCACAAAAAGCTGAATGGATGACAAAAAATATTTTGAAGTTAATAAAGGAACGAGATAAATTTCTTAGTAAGAAAATACTTAAACTAATCAAGCAGGCAAAGCAGGATTATAATGAAAAACTATTTCGAAAATCTTATCAAAATCCTAAATATTAAAGAAATAGCAGTTTAGTATCTGAACCTGAAGAAGTTGCTAATATTTTCAACGATTATTTTATTACGACTCCTGCTAGCATTACCAACCGTTTGCAACTACCTCCAGTTAATTTAAACTTTTGATAGAAATTAATATAGCCAAGGGAGATGATAGTTTTCCATTAAGTTTTTAAAATTTTCGTTTAATTGCTTGTTAGTAGCCAAACGTGTTGAGCTAACAAACCAATCTTTAAACCAAGGATTTTTTTCTGATACCCTCAAAATCGGTAAAGTTATTCCGATACATAAATCAAGTAATATGTTGGATGTTAGCAATTACAGACCGATATCTATTCTATCATCATTATCTAAAATTTTTGTGAAAATTGTCCTAATTTGGCTCGAACAATTCTTGAGTACCAACAATATAATATCTGACTATCAATTTGGATTTACCAAATCATCAAATACAACTACCGCTTGCATGAATCTGATGGATTTTCTAAGTAGACATTTACATAGATAAAAAATTGTTTTATGGATGCATTTTCTTAGATCTAAGAAGAGCTTTTGATTGCGTGCACCCTGAAATACTCCTATTAAAGTTAAGAAAGCTAGGCTGTTCTCAATATAAATTAAATTTATTTCGTAGTTACATTACCAATCGCTGTCAATATGTGACAATTGATAATAAGAGGAGTGCCGTAAAGCATTTGACTAGAGCTGAATCCCAAGGATCGATTGTAGGTCCCGCATTATTTAGAATCTTCATTAATGACATGCACTTCCTAAAGTTTGAGGGAAAGCTGCAACTATTTGCAGATGATAGGGTTTTAATGTACGCTGCAGAATCATTCCAAGGTCAAATCATTCAAACTCCCTATATGTTTGCTATCAAGAGATCGAAAGAGTATCTTAGAAAACCACTATTGTTACTATTATATAATGCGTATATTCAATCTAGATTCATGTACCTAAGTCGCATCTGGAGTTGGTGTGCGATGTACAAATTAAATGAATTATAAATTTTGCAAAAAAGAGCGTTAAAATATATCATAAATATTCCGATACTATACCCAACTAATTTACTGTTTAGAGAATTCTTTCCATTTAGCAACATTATTGATCGTGAACTGCTCATATAAATATATAAAGCAATAAATAATAAAATTAAGCGTAACTTCAATTTAAGCAGAGCTGCAGATTTACATTGTTATCCTATAAGAAGGTGCTCTAACTTTAGAATTGATCTTTGTGCCACTTCTGCTAGTAAAAAAAAAGTTTTGTTTAGAGGACTTGCTAAGCTTAATACAATTCCAAGTGAAATTAAATATGAAAACTCAACCACAATTTTTAAAAAAAGGTTACAACATTTTTTGGTAATTGTGAATATTTTTGATTATTAATTGTACTTATGAATTTAGCGTCATAGTTAAGCTAGTTCCAACATGCATCCCGAATTTCATCACATTCGGTTAAGAAATCACCAAGTTCCTTTCTAATTGGCCATTTTGCGGAAATCTTTGTAGAATATGCATATAGAATTTCATCTTCATATGTTAATAAATGGTCAAGTTCCTTTCTAATTGGCCGTATTCCAGAACTTTATCTGAAAATCATTTTAGAATCCCATTTCCATCGTACATGCTGAATTTTATCAAAATCGGTTAAAATACATACATAATACATATAATATAAATAAAGTGTTGCTCGAGACATTGCTCCTTCTTTTCTCGCACGTTAGGATTGTCTCTTATTTCCCCTTTCGTGTAACCGTGTCTCCTTAAGTGTAACCAAAAATTTCAAACAATAGGCGAATTACGATACAAACTCAAGACGCAGTATGTGTGCATTTTGTTATACATTATAGTGTTTTAATTGTTTTCTGTATTAAAATTGTGTAAGCAAGCAGTAAATGTACTAAATACTACTTTGATTTGCGTTACACTTTTCATTTCAAAAATTTCAAACAGATACCTCGCTAAAGAAGTTTCTCTTCAAAAATCTTAAGAGAATTTAGAACAATTACCAAAACAAAAAAAAAATTTAAACCATTCCCGTACACACTTAAAATAAAATTATAGCTTCCGTTTTGTAAATCTTACAGATTAGCTTTTATCTATAATATATAACCATCCTATCTATGTATGTGGGTAACACCCGCCCCAAAATAAAATTTCTTGACACAACAATTTTACAAATCAAGCCACAACAATAATTTATCACGTTTTTATCTACATTCTTAAACAACCACTACCAACCAACCATCCATTATCTTGAAGTTAAAATGCAATCTGGATAAAACGTTTTATTGGTTTTTTTTTTGTTCCTCATTCTTATCATAAAAGCATCATAAAATATAAATCCATTATAGACAATCTAATTTTTGATTCCATTCCGATTACCATTATTTTACCCTCCCAATACTACACACCACCCGAATATAAACGTAAAAAAAATGCTACGACGACTGACTGCTACATTTTTAATACAAAAAAAGTAACAACAATAATAATACTAATAATAGATAATATGATAACAAGAAGGAAACGGGAAACCAACCAACAACAATGGCATGAAACATATAAAGAAAATTACAAAAATTAAACTTTTAGTTTTTTTTTTTAAATAAACTCTAGTAACACAATTTTTTTGACACATGAAACGTATGCCCTTTACTGTGGTTGAGCTAGCATATATTCTACGTACATGCTAGCTAGGCTAAATCACAGTACATATCTGGATTGTAATTCAATTAATTTTATTTCAAATTTCCAATGATTTCCCATAAGACATTTACACAAATTAGTATCAGTTGAATTACAAGCCTTTATTACAAATTAATTTTTTTTACTACATTTCTGTATTTGTATTACACAATACACGTCATACGAGTTGTTTGTTATTGTAAACCATATAAAAGTAGAAATTTTTGTACGTACATTGTACATACTACATGAAAAACATGGTTTTGGTCAAAAAGATTATTTGTCCAACACATTGGAATCAGTTCACAAACTTTTTTTTTTTATGCTACATACTAGTCGAAGTTTACTGTTTGGAACACAAAACTAAAAGTTGGATAATATCATAAGGTGTTGGAAAAAATTTGTCGAGGTGGTTGGTTGAATAATAATGCAATGTACTTTTGTTATTGAGATTTAGTTTGTTGAAAAAAGTTTTTTTTTTGTACAATAAACTTGGTTACGGTAGTATTAAAAAATAATTTTAATATTTGTTCAAGAGGATTTTTGGTTTGGGTTTCTTTTTTAGTAATGATTTTTATTGATTTTGTATTTTCAATTTGGCGACTATAATTGGAATTAGAAATGAAGATTGTAATCGATATATGAATTTATCTTTATGTTATCTATATAGAAATTGAGGTAATGATTTTAAGCTGAGTTCAAAATCCGATTAACGTATATATCGAGCTAAATTATAATTTTGTTCTAGTTGCAAATGTTTTAGTGAAAATTATTTAGTTATTTATTGGTATGTAACCTTAAATCTGGATGATACAGAGTTCAATAAATCGTATACGATCATTTTGCCTAATTTAAATCATTACAACCTCTTTTACACCTTGAGTAATAAAATAATTAGTAAGGAAAATCCGGATTTTTGAACTTGCACGACTAAACACGACTTTAAATTTCACGACTTAATATTTTGGGGGAGAATCCCCATCCTACCTCAAACTCAAGACCTACACGAAGTGGGCTTGGTTTATCTAAAACAGTATTCGCAAATAGTTGGTTATTGGCGTGCCAATAAAATTTCTTTAAACAATTGATTTTTTTGCGTGCCAAACTAATTCCGTAAAAAAATTTTTTTTTATGAGTGACATTAAAGATCAGTCAGAATCGGGCCATAATACGCCAGATTTTTATTTTTGTTTTTCAACGCAAATTTTTATATAGAAAGAGGGCGAATAAAACAACTTAAAATAAATGTTATTATCTCCGAGTCGGGTCGAATATCTTAACCCCAGACAATTGTCTTTGGCCGTTCGGATCCAAATTATTTTCATAATATTCATCTGTAAAAATAAAAATTCACAACGATTTTTTCGAAGGAAAATCTGTTAGTTCAGTTTTGTCAGCTGGCGTGCCAAATTCTGTTATACTATAATTGGAATTTTAAAATAAATGACTAAGTAGGTTGCAGTAGATAAAGTATAACGACTCTCGAGCTTCCAGTTCCAAATCTCTTCACGTGAATTAACCATTCTGCTAATCACATTTAGATCTTTAAAAACTCAGAGGAGGGACCAGAAAAATATCAATTTTCATACAATTTAAATATTTTATTTAAGAAATTAAACTCCACAGTCATACAAATAAAAATACATTGACAAATTTGTGTGTTCTGTTTGGTGCTGGAGGAGGAAAAAGGGATTGGATTGTTGTATGGAAAACCAAAATTGGCAAATCTAGTTTCTGATTTATGATATCGACTATAATATCCCAGTTCAAACTTAGGGCCAAAAAAATTCTTCAGGCCATGAAATAATAGGTTTATATTACGAAATATTTATAATATCTACAACATATTTTTTATTTATTGATATAAAATTTCACTAAAATCAGTCAACAAATATGCTTGTTAAATTCGATGCTGGAGAAAGCCCCCCATGTGGAATTTATTATTTTTCTATTATTTATTTATTTATTTGATACCTGCAGTGGTTACAATCGGTACAAACAATTACGGCTAACTACAATTAATTAGAATTATATAAAAAAAATTTAAATAAAACATTCTTGAATGAATCTCTCGACAAGTGGAAATCGAACATTCCAAATACTGAATTGAATATCCGTGATTTTCTCAGGATAGGTTCCGAAAGACCATAGTTAGTTGGCACCGGGTCAATGAATAAAAGCCCATCACGTTGCCGCATTCGACTTTCGGGAGCATAGATTTTTAGACGTGCAAGTAACTCGGTACAATCGATACGGGAATTGATGATATCACACACGAACAGCGCAGAAGCTACGTCCCGGTGACAGTCTATACGTTGCAGTTTTAGAAGATTACATCGATCCTGACAAGGTATATATAATATACGACTTTCAAATAATTGTGTTAACATGTCTAGTAAATGTAGCGTCGGATGCAAAAATCACACCAAGATCGGAAATGAACTCAACTCGGTCAACGTCTACATTGTACAGCTGATATTGGTGAAAAATGGATGAGCGGATAAGATTAAAGGAAAGAGTCTTACATTTGGTAACGTTCAGAGCCAATCTGTTGTTAATTGACCAACTGCAAAATCTATTTAAGTCCTCCTGCAACTTTACGCAATCAGATATACTAGCAACACGGACGAACATTTTCATGTCGTCTGCGAAGAGGAGACAGTTAGCAAACTTAAAGCATTGAACAACATCATTGATAAATAATGAAAACAACAATGGGCCAATGTTGAGGCACGCCAGATGGTACACGATATAATTGGGAGTAAGAATTCAAGAATCTAACGGAATGCCAACGATCAGAAAGGTAGGAACGCAACAATTTAATAGGAATGAGCTGGCAATTTAGACTCTCTAACTTACTAATACGAATAGAGTCGTTAATCATATCAAAAGGCTTGGAAAAATCTGTATAAACAACGTCGAGCTGCTGTCTGCAATTTAAACTATCAAATAAATCATCGTAAAATGAGACCAAGTTAGTTACTGTAGACCTACCGGAATAAAATCCATGCTGTGCCGGAGAAATGAAATTCTTAGTATGGAGTTGCAAGATTTTATGAACCATAGACATAGACTCAAACAGCTTGGGTAAGATGGAGAGAATGGCGATCCCACGATAATTACTCACATCACTTCTTCTACTCGCCTTGAAGATTGGATGAATAAAAGAAATCTTCTAAGGATCGGGGAAAGCCCGCTACGAAGGCTTTCATTAAATATGAAGGTGATCGAGAGGATCAAACTCTCAGCACAACACCTAAACAGAATCGGAGGATAATCATCATAACCCGATCCCTTTCCAACCTTGAGCTGGAGCAAACAATCCAGAACTTCTTTCTCGGTAAATTTTAAGTCTTTAAATTGACCGAAGCTGGGGAAAGCTGGAGTCACGATAGTGGGCGAAGGTACTGGTTTGTAAATCGACGCAGAAAAATCAGCAAACGGATTGCAGATGCCCAAGGGCTGCCTAGCGACGGAGCTCTTGTACGACATGGTAGACTGAAAGCCAGCCACTTTTTTCTTACTACATATTAATGAACTTCCAGAACTCCTTAGGACTAGATGTTAACTCTTTCTCAATTCGCACTATATAGTTGTTATAAGAAATTTCCCCCGACTGTTGCCAATACAGTTGAGCTGCGTAGTTGAGATGGCAGCAAAGTAATCGATGATAGCCAATGCCCTCTCATCAGTAGAATAAGAAGAAAATACGCCGTCCATATCGTCCCAAGATATCATGGATAAATTAAAGTCACCCACATTGATAAATTGATTGCTAGGACGGACAAGAGGCATAACATCTGAGTCGATGTAGTTGATCAACGTATGTTATTGTAGTAATCAAAACGCGTGCCACTTATTTGCGATCACTGATCTAAAATCTATGTCGGGTCAGGCTGCGGCAAATTTACATAAATTCTTTCGTTGTTTTGAAATTGTTAATTCTAACTTTAATTGTGATCATAAACGACAATTCATGCTTTTTATTCCCGCTAAGTTAACGAGAAAAGCTTTTATTATTATTATTATTATTATATTATATTTTTATTCAATACAAATAACATTATAAATACATTAACTTACAAACTAAAAGTAACACAAATAAATTGAATAAAAATTAGGTTAGTTCATAGACATATAATGTCTGTTTTGAACTACCTTCATTAAAAAAATTAGTAAAATTAAAATGGTGAAGAGGACCATATACAAAAAATTAAACTATAAAAAAATTTTATTAACAAATAAAGCAAATGAATATAATAAAAATAAATAATTAAAAGCAAGGCAATTTGTAAACCAAAATAAAATTAATGAACAAAATTAACATACAAAATATACTAAATAAATTAAATAAATAACAGTGATATCAACAAAACGTTAAACTAATACATTAAAAAGAAATTCGACACTCTCTTTACTAAATAACCAATCTTTAACAGAAGATAAAAACTTTTTAAAATTCACTTCAGCTCTGATATTGGCAGGTAGTTGATTGAAAATTATTGGAGCTGTAACGAGGAAATATTTGCGAAAATGTGTTGTATGAAATTTCGGAATAATTTTCAAGATCTTATTATTTTTCCTCAAAGCATAGGCATGAAATGACACCGTACGGTTGCCGCAAATAACAAAATATATCTTTAAAACTTTAAAAACTTAAAGATGCCTGAGCGGAAGAATTGAATTCGATGAAAATAAAGGCCAAGATTCCGTGAACTTCCGTTTGAAAAACATAACCCTGATTATATACTTTTGAGCTAGAATGACTGGTTTTATAGTATTAAGGTAGGTGCCACCCCATAAACAAATACCATAACGTAGTCTGGAATCAACTAAGGCATGATAAAAAATTTTGAGAACTGATGGTGGACAGTGATCTCTTAATAGATACATTTTCCTAATAGTATAAATAAGTTGGATAGTTATTGCTTCAACATGTAATTTCCAATTTAAAAAACAATCAACCGTAATTCCCAGGTATTTGATACTATGGACACTTTCAATAGGGAAGCAATGCTGAGAGCAGTTATTAACCCCAGAACATCGGCTGTCATGAAAAATGATATCATTACTCAAGTTTAGGTACCGAGATAAATTGAAAAACATGGCTTTAGTTTTAGGGCTCAATACTAAAGAATGTCGATTAAACCATTGGCTAAGAATCCTCAGATCGTGATTAATATTTGAAAGTGTAGTAGCATAACTATCGCTATTATAAGCAAACGCCATGTCATCAGCAAAGGCCACCACCTTACTCTGAAAAGTTTGGGAAAAAATAGAGTTGGTATAAATAAGAAATAGGATTGGCCCGAGAACCGACCCTTGAGGGACTCCCGCTGATAAATTTTCACGGCGACTTAAAACCCCATTGACCCGAACACGTTGAGAGCGATTAGCAAGATAAGATTCAAACCAAGATAACATAAACCCTCTAAAACCAGCAAGCTCAAGTTTATTTAGAAGCACTTTATGATTGACCATATCAAATGCTTTAGTAATATCCACAAATAAAGCGGCAACTGAGCGCTTTTCATTAAGGCCATCATGAAGAGTGTTAAAAAATGTTAATAAAGCATCTTCAGTACCCAAACCAGAACGGAAACCAAATTGCGCTTCATTAAAAAAATGCTTACTCTCCAAAAAATCAATCATGCGAAATTTAATAGCTTTTTCGAATACCTTAGAGATAACAGGCAATAAAGAAATAGGCCTATAATTACCAACATTCGACCGATTGCCCTTTTTATGTAAAGGAATAATAATAGCCGACTTAAGAGAGTCTGGAAATAGACCACGAGTAATACTTTTGTTAAAAAGAATACATAAAATATCGACAATATTGAATTTAATATGTTTCAGTAGTGTGTTACTCAAACCAAATTCATCGACAGAACACTTGGTAGGAAGTGAATTAATAATAAATAATAATTCTCGTGAAGAAAAAGGACGAAAAAAAAAACTAGAGTCCAATGATCTTTCTTGAGCTAACAAACCTACATTCCCAGATGATAAATGAGAGTTGGATTGACTAACAGCACTCGTGAAATAAGAGTTAAAAACATTAGCAATATCATATGATGAAGTTGATTTGACATTGGAATTATCTAAAATTTCACTAAAATAATTAGATTTATTCTTTGAATTTAATACTTCATTAACTAAAGCCCATTGCTGTTTGATATTACCAGACTTCTGATAAAATTTCATCAGGTAATACTCGGCCTTAGCTTTATTGATGTCACGTTTCAAATTCCTAGAATATTTATTGTAATAGATTCGTAAGCTGGTATTCAACGGTTGGTTATTCACTCTTTTACCAAGCTTATTTTTTTTATTCACACGGCGTACCAATAAAGAGTTAATCCATGGTTTAATTTTAAAATATTTCCTAGTAATGGAGGATGAGCTTGTACAATAAGAAACAAAATAGGCCAATCTAGAAAGAAAAACTGAAAACGCCTCATTAGGATTTTGAATAGAAACAAGGTCAGCCCATGACTCAAACAGTAAAATATTATTCAACTTTGCGTAGTCAATACTCGAAATCACCTTATCGGTTTTAGGGTAAATTATATTAGATTCATCTTGCTGTAATTTTAGTTTCATAAAAGTAGCAAAATGATCGGTTATATGTAACTCCTCTAACCAAGCATTGAAAACAGCATTAGATGATCTATAAAGCATATGATCAATACAAGTTTTAGAGTCACCAAAAATTCTTGTTGGACTGTTGCTCACAGATTTGAGTCCATGGCTTGCCATCATGAATTTATATTCATCAATTAATCTAGAATTAGATAAAATGTCAATATTAAAATCACCAAGAATTAATAAATTTTTAGATTTAAGAACGTTAAGTATTGAATTGAATTCGTCAACAAACTGAAGTATATTAACAAAATGAAATCAATAAACAAATATTATTGAAAATTTAAAGCAACCAATGTTACAATCAACTAACAAGATATCAGCACTTTTTAAAGAATAGTTAGTATTTACTACGGCATTAAAATAATTAGGAACAAAAACTGCAACTCCGCCAGCACGATATTTATAATTACAGTTCGCATGCAGATTGTATCCATCGATTCCATAAAAAGATAATTCTTGATCAGATACCCAAATTTCAGATAAAAAAGTTAAATTTGGCAAATCCTTTAAAGATTGAAAATGACACAGGAGTGTGTCAAAATTCTGCCGCATACTACGGATGTTTTGATGCATCACAAACAATTCAGAAACAATAACACTGTTACTTTTACAATTAGAAAAAACGCAATTAGAAGTAAAACTAGAACTAGAAGAAGTCAGATCATCAAGAACCTTAAAATCCCGATTAGATTGCATCATAGAAACTGCAAAAAAAAAAAAAATCATAAAGCTTCAAGGTCAGATAAGTTATTGATGATCTTGACTTTATCCCCTTCAACTTTTCTTAACATGATTTTACCATCGCGCAACCACAAATATTTATAATATTTACACTTTTTAACTTCTTTTGCTTTTTTGAATAAGTTATATTTAGTTTTAGTCAAACACTCATTTACAAAAATTGGAATATTACTGTTCAGATTTAAACACCTGGTTGATAAATTTTTTATTTTACGTTTGGCTTGTAAAACACTGTTACGGACGGAACGGTTAGTAAATTCAACAATTACTCTACCAGATTTATTAACATCACTCGATTTAAGTTGGATAACAGATTCAATATCAGCTTCGTTGACAGCTACATTTAAACCAGATGTAAATAACAGCAAGGTTGTATTTAATAATTCATTGTTGTTACGTAGCACCGGTAATCCAATAATATCCACTGATTTATTTTTTGCAAGTTGCTCAAGGTTATCGATTTTTGATTCCAATTGCACAATTTTAGATTTTAAATTGGCATTTTCTTGTTGTAAACTATCAAATATGCGGATGATATCATCAAATCTCGAATTAAAAGTTGATGAGCATACATTAATTTTGTTACATATGAATTTGAAAGAACCAGGAATATCATTAAAATCGCACTCGTCGGTAATTGCAGCAGGAACAGAATTTGAAGAACCACCCTTCTTTTTCTTTTCGACGCAATTGCTGCAGGACCATGCTTTTTTATCTTTGTGTAATAAGTCGATTTCACTGAGCGACATATTGACACAAGATGCATGAACAAATAAACTGCACTGTACACATTTTATTTTTAGATCATCACGACTGACTTTCAAATTGCAAGCAATACACGACATAATTATTAGAATAATTGTAATTAACAAATTGGAGTTCAATTGTACGGTTATAAGCACATAAACAGCAATGAACACAATAGAAACATGAAATTGATAATTTTATTTAATGAGATTGAAAAATATATTATATTTTATTATATTTGTATTTCGACCGTCCTCTTCAACAGACAAAACACGAAGCTTACTATCTATAGTTCGTTATAAAAAATTTACCGCTTGTGCTGATTTAAAAAAGGCCCTTAAATATAAATTTGGTAAAATTCGTACTTTAGAGAACATTTCAATAATCAATTGAAAATTCAATAACAATCTTTAATCAATTTATAATTGAAGATGCACGAACGAATGCTTCAAGGGTCGAAAGGCTATTATCTCAATTAAACGAGTCTTAGGCACATTGTGAGTGCTGAAGCTGCCGAATTAATGGCAAACATCAACTCAAAAACATTGTAAAAGCATTTCAAGAAGGTGTATGTGAACCAACCTTTGTAACCGGCCTTTTAAATACGATGTAAAACAAACAAACATCTACCCTCTGAATCCAATATACGATAGTTTGCTTCAAAGAATCTTTTGATCCACCATGTCAAACTCTTTGAAAATAAAAATATCAATAAAGAGAGCGGCTACTGTCTGTGAGTTGTTAAGCCCTTCATGTAGTGGGTTCATTATATTAAGAAGAGCGTTTCCAGTTCCAAAACCAGCTCTGAATCCAAATTGGCACGGACTAAGATAATCAAACGTAGGTATTTAGTTAGTCAAATAATCGCGATTTAACAATTTTTTTCAAAAATTTAACTGGAAGAAGCGAAATTGTTAAAAAATAAAAATTATTATTTTATTGTACTTTATGTATCCTTGGCTTGTTTATTACAAAGCGGCACTTGGATGAATAATTAAAAAATTCACGGATTTTGCTACTATCTTCAAATTTTGCATAATCACTTTACAAATGAGCGTACTCTACATAGCGACATCTATAATCAGTTATTTCATTTTTGAATCATTAAATTCAATGGTGCTGTCCTCTAGATTAGAATAGCACATTGTATTCTCGCTGAATTATAAATTTTTGTAAGTTATTTCCAACCCTGGTTTTGTTTTGTTTTTATTATTGTTTACAATTTGACATTTGCAATATACATAAAATATAAGGAACAGCTGGTAAGTAAATCTAATAAATTTAATTAATGTTTTTGGCATTCTGATTGTGATATCCATTTTGATAAGTAGTGCTTAATATCTTAAAATTATTTTTAAAAAGGGGCCATTTTATAAAACAAGTGTTTTGTTTTATTTATAATGAGGGACTTTCCCAAAATCGATTTTAGTTCATTTGTCCCCACGCTTGGGCAGCGCTGATTCCTTTTTTTTTTTACATGAAAAAATAAGTAAAATCATGTTTTCAAATACAAGTTTCTTGTCTAAATTAGTGGATGTCACCGTATTTTTTTTTTAATGATTAATAAAATTGATTATGTTACAATTAATAATAAATATCAAATTTTAAAATTAATTTAGTCGAAATTAATAATTTAATGAAACATTCAAACACATGTTTGACCATATAAAACTACATACGAAATATTTTAGCCGCTAGTCAGCTCAGCAAGCGTTGGAATTCTATTTGGGAAAATCCCTAATTGGTTACGAGAAATATTATTATTAATAGGAGTATTAAAATAGGAGGTAAGTGCTGGTGAGTTTATCTATTTATATCTACTAAATAAAAATTAAACCTGTAGAGGTTAACAATATTAGCCGTATTTCTTGAGGCATTAGTGTTCCGGATCAGATCAAAGTTTACATTGAAACAACAACAAAAATTTAATTTTTGCGGCTACTGTAGAATGTAGGGACACCTACACGACAATGCCTGATTCAGAATAATACAATATTCCGAATACAGATCTTGAAACAGAATATGAGTCAGATTCACAAAAGACCGAGACTTTTAAGGTTAGGTAAACGCAAAGATCATAACACAAATGATATGAATAACGGTACCAATAAAGAATTAAGGAGGAAAGTGAATTATAACGAAAAAAAAGTATAAGTGTGGTGGACAAAATGGTGCTGATAACTAACGGGAAAATGGAAAACACGTGTATGTTAAAAGAAAAAATCTTTATAATAAACTAGATACAGGTATTCAAAGTGATAATGGTTAGGGATAATATAAATATGATTAAACTTGGAAAGACTATGCTAATTATTAGAATGGAAAACGTAACTAAGGTAGAACAAGTCAGCAAAAATATGGTGAGAGTCACATTTAAATATTTCTCTGATGCGAACAAATGCGTAAATTCAACGAATATGACAAATTTGGACAGCTAAAATATCTTCATTCCCAATAATTACAGTAAAATCAACAACAAAACTCGAGAAAATGGAGAGGATGACTAGATACGATCCAGAGTCGAATATAATGAAAGACATGGAACTAATTAAAACCACATTCCTGGCAAACGGTCTACCGTATTCCCAACCCTGCGTGCTGCAAAATCTGCATGAACTATGGACATACATTTATACGATGTAAAGCGAAAACAAAGAAAGATGTGCAAAATGTGCTAAAATTAAAGAAGTAGGTAACCATGAATGTGGCACAATAAGTAGATGTAAATACTGCGGAGAGGAACACAAGACGAATTACTAAAAATGTAGAATAGACCTAAATATTGTTTCATTTTAAATAATAGCGGGAGATATACCGGGTGTTTCTTTTAAACTGAGACGATCAAATATCTCGAAAAATAGCCACTCTACGGAAAAAACGTCCATAATTAAAATTTAATCATACCGCGGGGGAAATACATTAGTGCAAAAAAATAGTCCCCCACCCTCCGCTTTGTAGGTGGGGCGGGGGTAACTTTTAAACTAAGATAGGAAGCCATATTTTTTATTGCAGATACGGATTCTACGACTAAAAGTACGTACATATGATTTGAATGAAATATTTTGTTCGGTTCATGATAGATGGCGTTGTAATCGACGAAATTCAATTTTTTCAATTCCTTCTTCTTAGAACACACGCATTCGATTCTGCAATACGTTTGAAATAAAAAACATCACGTTTTCATTGAAAATACTCGAAATTCGTCATCAAAACAATTTATTAATGTAAATGGCAGGTGAATAAAATAATTTTAGCTTAAAATAAGTGTTCAATGCACTTATTAATACGCATTTCCAATGATTGTACACAACTGAGAAGTGTGTTTGGTTGAATTTCAGCACGCGCATTTCTGATTCGCTCAATCATGTTCTCACGTGTTGTTGGTTCTTGTTTGTAAACTTTGTCTGTGAGATAGCCCCACAAAAAGAAATCTGGCGAAGTAAGATCTGGTGATCTGGCGGGCCAATTTATCGGACCAGCTCTACCGATCCAGCGACCATTGAAATCACGATCAAGTACCTCACGTGCTACCAACGAATAGTGTGCAGGACAACCATCATGTTAAAACCACATGTTCCGTCTCAATTCTAAGTTCAAATTTTCAAGTAATATTGGCAGTTCATTTTCCAAAAAGTTTCGGTACATTTGACCATTCAAGTACCGTTCAATAATGTGGGGGCCGATGAGTTGGTTGCCAATTATTCCACACCACACGTTGACAGTCCAAGGGCGCTGATGTTCAACTTGGCGAAGCCAGTGTGGATTTTCAACACTCCAACAATGCATGTTGTGTCGATTAACCGTTCCATGGTTTGTAAAAGACGATTCGTCAGAGAACATTACGCAACGAAAAAAATTGGAGTTTTGTTGTATTTGTTCACGTGCCCATTGACAAAAAGTTACCCGATTTTGGAAATCAGCGCCATGAAGATCTTGGTGTAAAGACACATGATATGGATGATACTTGTGCCGTTTTAAAATTCTCCAAACACTGGTGAGGGACAATCCGGAATCGCGAACTATTTCTCGTGTACTAACATGAGGATTATGAGTCGCTGCAGCCAATACAGCAATTTCATTATTTTCTCCAGTGACTGTTGCTGTACGGGTCCTCTTTTTCGTTTGAACATTTCCATCAGCAATAAATTGTTTGATAGTACGGCCAAATGAAGCACGTGAACGAATCCTATCCGGAAAACGTTGAGCGTAAATAGCAACAGCATTTTCAAGATTTCTGCCAGCTTCTCCATAAACCAGAACCATTTCAATTTTCTCTGGCACAGTTAAACGGTCCATTCTAAAGTATTTTATCGTTTATTTTGCAATTACGAAAAACATGAAGATAAGAAATAACACAAACGTTAAATGTGATTTACAAAACGGAATAAATTGTTTTGATGACGAATTTCGAGTATTTCCAATGAAAACGTGATGTTTTTTATTTCAAACGTATTGCAGAATCGAATGCGTGTGTTCTAAGAAGAAGAAATTGAAAAAATTGAATTTCGTCGATTACAACGCCATCTATCATGAACCGAACAAAATATTTCATTCAAATCATATGTACGTACTTTTAGTCGTAGAATCCGTATCTGCAATAAAAAATATGGCTTCCTATCTTAGTTTAAAAGTTACCCCCGCCCCACCTACAAAGCGGGGGGTGGGGGACTATTTTTTTGCACTAATGTATTTCCCCCGCGGTATGATTAAATTTTGATTATGGACATTTTTTCCATAGAGTGGCTATTTTTCGAGATATTTGATCGTCTCAGTTTAAAAGAAACACCCGGTATAGGCCGTAGTGGATTATGGAATTTTATGTAAATTTCGGATGGACTAGGTAATGAGGTGGCACAAATTATTACGGAAAATAACCTAAACTTTTTAAATTATGGATCACCGACGAGACAGGATTTGTTCAGGCAGAATACCTCGGCGTTATACATTTCATTGTGTACACAGAATCTAACAAGCAAGTTATCATGGAATGTAACTACAGAGAACGTAGCGATCATCTGGCAATAATCATTAAATACAAATTAACGAGAGAACAACAAAACAGATAACAAACTGGGTAAATATATTAGAGGAGGTCAACAAAACCGCCTCAGAAGCAATAGAAGACATAGAAAGCCTCATAGAAGAAATGATAAAAAAAATACAGTGATCGTAACTATAGAAACATAAAATACAAACCAAAACCATGGTGGAACAAATACAAAGATTATAGGCCATACAACAGAGAAACAGAAGATATACAATAGAAATAATATAATATATACAGCCACGCCCACAGAACTAAAAAAAGCTACGCAATTTTTGAAGTTAAACAAAAAAAGAGAAGAAAGGAAAAGCTGGGTCAAATTCCTAAACAACATTAACCAACAAACAAATGACATGGACATATGGAGAAATATTAACAAATTAAAAAACAAATGAATTACAATATACTTGAAGACAGTGTTCAGGCGAAGGAATTTTTAAAGATAAACTTTCCGAGTTCTTGGGATAATTATGTACCATTATCGCAGATTCCCCTTGTGCAAATAAACAGAGAAGAGTTTAATAAAACAGAGATAGAAATAATAATTTAAAAAAACAAGAATAGGGCTGAACCCGGCGCCCTATTTCTTGTTTTTTTTTAATTATTATACAAAATTAGTTATCAGTTCATCAAAAAAATCTATAACTTAAATCCTATCTTCATAAACCTTCTGGCCAAGCATTTTAATAAAATACGGTTCTCACAAAAATATCCAGACAACTAGAAAGAAACACAAGCAATAGCAATAAAAACGAAGGGACAAAAGGACGGGGAAATAAAAAACTAAAAACCCTCAATATAATGAATGAACACATAACTAAACATAATTTACTTAGTGACAATATATTTGATTTCAGAAACAAAAAATAGAAACATGGTAGATATGACAAATTATATAATTAGGGAAAAAGAAATGAACAATCAACTAATAATGCTGACCATGGACATTACCAAGGCATTTGATAATGTAGACAAAAGAATCCTAATTATAGCAAAATAACAAAAATCAATTTTAGTCAACCTATTGGATATATGGCTTTCTAACAAACAGGAAAATAATAATTCCTGGCTTAGAACTACAATTTACACATACCACAAACAGCGGCACCCCTCAAGTAAGTTGTTTGAGCCCACTATCTTGGAAGATTTGATTTTTCAAAACGTATTGGTAATAATGCAAAGAAAAGTTGTTATACATTAAAAATATATTACCTTTATTCAACCAACTACAGTGGAATTGTTGAACACTAAACTAAAAAAAATATTAAGGGCTTATAAAAGTGCCAAAGATGGGAACGATGGAACGCGAGATTGCTTTAATTAAAGTGCCTTTTGGGGACCTCATGGATGGAATTTTTGGAAGTAATTGAAATATTTAAAACACTCATGTACTCAGCCTGTCAGGTACAGAGACAATGGCGTTGACTCCCAAAAATCGGCAGACCTGATTTATCAACGCCGAATAGTGTAAGTGCGCCGCGTTGACACAAACAGAGGCAACTGTAGTTAGTTCAATAGAGAGACTTGTTACTCAGAAAAAATGAAGAGGCCAATCATTTATAATATATCTACCAAAAAAGTAGAAATATCAAAATCCGCTCCGTACTTTAACCCGAAAGTCATAAAAAGAGTAGTTAAGTTTTCTCTGTGGTAGTTTGGTTTCGTACTGATAAGCTCGCACGAACAAAAAAATTCGGTCTACTCATCAGGTAGCTACGAACAAACTACAAACATTCAATTCTAACTTCATACATTAAATATGAGGCAAGAACGTACTAACTTAGCGAATTATATTCACTAAATCGAAACTCAAGGAAAACCCTCATTTACTGTGTGTTTCATGCCCACACAAATAATAGAAAGAGAAGTTTGACTGTATTAAAATCAATAAGATTCTTTCGGCTTTTTGCACTGAGATATTTAATTAATCAATAAATAGTCAAATACTTTTGAAATATCCGAAATAGCCAATAATGAGCACCAAGATTCTCATTCCAGCACCTTATTCAAGCACTCATAATCAATATGAAACTTAGGGGCAGTATGTTTAGAGTGACATTGCAATTTGTGTTGCTCAAGGAATGACAAACTTATGTATATCACACAATGATCCGTAATACGCAAATCTTCAACAGATGATAGTACTTCAATGTACGGAAATAAACAATTCGTTACGGTTAATAAAAACCGCCACCGTAATATTCATACTGGTTTTGTGTGATAAATATGAAGAATTAGACTTGGCCGAGATGTGGTTTCAACAGAACGATTTATTGAAATCGAAGCTCGGTGAAGGCGCCATCTCAGAAATAGTCGGAAGAAAAATTACTTGCCGGTAGACTGGCGCCCAATTTGTAATTTTTAAACTGTTGTCTATCGGAAACTACTGCTATAGTGTGTATAGTACGTCACAACTTAGGAAATATTGTTAACCAGAATGGCGTTTCTCCCGATCTTGCGAAATTACGAGCTATCGATGAATATCGTACACCCAAAAACATTACGGAAATTATTTTATTGACGTCGTGAGATATTATAGAAATGTATAAAACATTCTGCAGCAATACCCAAACCTCTAATTTATTAAAAAAGGATTACTATTTAAATGGAATGCCTTCTGTGATGAATCGTACAAACCACTTAAATCATTTGTAGTTCGAAAACCTATTTTAAAATAATCAGATTTTGTAAAGATGTTTACAATAACCTGTAATGTCAGTAACTTTGACGGGATGGATCATCCTGTGTCTTTTGCAAGTTGGTCATTATCGACAGCTGAAAAAAATTACCAAACCGTGGACAAGGAACTACTTGCAATTTTTTGAGTTATTCAAAATTTTTCGTTTATCATCGAAAATTCAATGTCATAACAGACCGTAAACCATAAACTTCGTTAAAAATAAACAACGATACGGCTTTTCAAGTCTTCCTATGGGAATTTGAGCTAGATGAGTATGAATTTGAAATAAAGTATAAACCGGGAACTTTAAATAGAAATGCAGATGTTTTAAGCAGACTAAAATAAAACTAACGATAATAACAAGAATATGTATCAGAATCAAATTTTTCTAACTGTTTGATAAATTGTTCTTTGAAATGAACTTCTTTAAAAGTTTGATGAAAGTGAACTTTCTGAAGTCAATGTTTCAAAATACAAAAATTTAGTTGATAGACAATTCTTTGAAAACCTCTCAAATTGTGCTTTCAGGCCAATTAAGGTATTAACGCGATTTTCAAGCTAAGTTAGCTTTAAACCAAAAATCTTTTTCTCATAGTTTAGAAATATAGTTCAGATGAGAATATTGCCAATGAATCTGATGAAACACCCAACAACTTAATTGAAATAAATAATCCCGAAAACCAAATTTAATCAAATAAAAGATTTTCATAATTCACTATTAGGTGGCCATCAAAGAACTTGGTGAACCTTCAATCGAATATGAAATAGTATTATTATTCTATAATTTATTCAAAAATTGAAAAATATATCCAATCTTGTTTGTCATGTCAGAAAAATAGAGTTAGTCCATCAACAAACATCCCCTTGAAAATCACCATAAGTCTCAATCATTTGAGAAAGTTTTTATGGATATCGTATGACCATTACTGTCATGTTTCAATAATAATAAAGATATAATCTATATTATTGTATTAATATTATTGAAATTGGTTGAAGCCCATAATGGTTCCGCACTCAATGCCACAAGAAGGGCCCATGGTGCAAGCTGGATCACTTTAGACCAAGGGAGAGAAGGTAGCTTTTCTATATCGATTATAGGCGTACAATTAATCAATTGAAAACGAATATTTTCGAAAGCCAAACAACTGCATATAAAATGAATACAGTTGTCTATTTCTTCGAGGCAGATATCACATATATCATCTTGAGCCAATCCCAAGCGATTGCAACCAGTATTCTGAGCTGGTTTCTTTTTATAGGTAAATCAAGCTTAGTAAACCTCCGATCTGGCTCCACTTTATAAGTGTGCCTTATGGCAACCAGAAGTAGCACGCCACTTCAGCCTTAGCTCTTTAAGAGCGAAGTTTTTTATAGCCTTCTTACCGCTAATGAAAGCTAAAGAGCCGCTGGTTCGGAACCGATTAATGTCAATCGTGAGCCAGCCTTGGCTAGGGAATCGGCGATCTCATTACCTTCAATTTCATAATGAGCCGGTACCCATAAGACAGTAACTTTATTGTTAGAACAAAGAATGTTGATGATTTGTTTACAGTCCTTAATAAGTTTCGAAATAGTCAAGGGATTTTTCAATGAATTCAGCACAGTTTTACTATCCGTACAGTATTTTTCTTGTTAACAGCAAGACTCATAGCCTCAACACTATGTATAATAGTATGAGTTAAAGCAATTAATTCTGCCTGAAAGACAGTGCAGTGTGAATCCAAACTACCAATCGATCTGAAACCATTCGGAGGGTAGTAAGTTGCAAATACAACACCAAGAGCCTTCAGAAAGGAAAGCAAGAGACTCTGATAAAGGTTTGAGAAATTGCTCCCAGAACCACAAATCTCAGGCAATAGCCTATCATTAACCAAATCAATTAAAATTATTTATTAATGCTTAGTTTATACCCCACCATTGCACCTAAAACACACGAGTTGAAGACATAGCTCCCGTAATGTCTCTACAAAGAATATTTTGCAGTTTATGAAGTTTAAATAAAGAAGTCTTTAATTGCACCACTGGCCACCAAACAATGGAGGCGTATGCGTGGAGGGTTGGTAAAATCAACGATTTGTAAACAAATATAACATTTTGGAGCTCAGGCACCACAATTTCCCAAAAGCTCTTCTACATGGCCAAAAACTGGCAGTAGCTTTCTCAATTGTTTAATTAAGGTGGTAATTCCACGAGAGTTTACGTCTATAAAAGAAGACACCAAGATGTTTTACATGGTCGGATATAGTAATCGCGTTTTCAAAAAGAGAGGAACAGTAAATATCAAAAGCTCCCGCATTATATAGAAAAGAGCCCATAAGAAACTTTTTATTATTCAGGGACTTTCAACCTTAGAGTTCATGTAGAGCAGTTTCACAAGACTTACCAACTCTATAAGCATGTTGCATGTCACTGAGTGGAAAGAGCGGCAAATAATAATTTCTAATAAATCTGTCGACGATCCTAAAATCTTAAGAAAAGTTGAAGGCAGACTAATAGGCCGAAATGACTTAGAGTCCGTATAATCAGAATTGCCAACCTTCGGGGTAATAAAAACTTTAGTCTTGCTCCAGCACTGTGGAACAAAGCTATATGCAATGAACGCTTGGAATAGATGAAGTAGATGATCCCAAATGTTGGGAAAGGCATACTGTAATTCAGCAGGGAAAATCCCATCGCGATGATGCAATATGCAAATGAAAACACACTCCAACGAAGAACGTCGTGATTGATCAGCTTGTGAGCTAAACCTCAATTAGGGATTTCAACAAACAAGTTAACCAAGTTACCAGGCTTGGGAGCAACAGAACCAGCACTGAAGTCCCAACCGGGGAAATAAACAGAATGGAGCAACTCACCAACCTCCCTATTGGAAGAAGTGAGCCTGAAGCTACTGTTAAAGTTGGCATCCTAAAGTGGAAAGTCGATAATGTAGATTGTGATATATCAACCGACAGTAAAAAATGATCGGTAATGCAGACTGTGTTATTCCAGCCGAAAATAAAATATAAAGTCGATATCAATCGTTAATGTTTAGCTTATAAATTACTAAGGATGCATGAATAGCATTGAAGATCATTGTCATTATTTTTATATGGCACAACCTGGCTGCCCCGGTGGCACAATTGTTAGCATGCTTGCTTTAAGCTCCGGAGATCCCGGGTTCGATTCCCGTCGAGTAATGAAAAATCACGGCTGCATGGTTAATGTAAGGATCAATGAAATCATTACCCGTTGAAAAAATGATTACGAAACTTCATAATGAAGCGGCCAATTCCCTCTATGGGATGTAGCGCCAGGGAAAAAAAATCTGGCTCCAAAACTCCCGAAATCCCAAAAAAATATTTTAATTGAAATAAAATCAGCCTCTAGAGTGTTATATCTGGAGATAAATTACATTGATGTGACCTATCAATAGCAAATTTTCTACTGATTTTTGGAAAATTGAATTTTCCGGGATTTCCCACGAGAAACTTGAACTGAATTTTGTTTCTGCGATAGCTATTCATAAATACAATAAAAACGATTAAACGATTTTTAAAAACGAACTTCAGATATTCACTCTAGAGGTTGATTTTATTCCAATTTTGTGAATTCTTCTGATTTTCCGATATTTTCCGAGATTAGGTTAAACAAAGTTTTCCACGTTAGACAATTTATAAATGTTTTTATTATTTCGGCTGATAACCACAACATTTTTTATTTTCGGCTGGAATGTTAATAACGTAATCTGCATTATCGACTTTTTACTTTCGGCTAACTTTAACGGGGTAGCCTGAAGTTTAGATTTTTTGGCTTTTTTTTGTCTAACGAATTTTCTTAGCCTTTTAAATTAAGAACTCCAAAATGGTTTGTTTCGAGATTTGTGGTTAGTGATAAGGGGAAAAAATTTCCAGAGTCAGTCGAAATTGCCTTTATAAGCAAAGATGCTTGTAATTCAATGTTCTTAGCAGACCGAGATACGCTCGGTGTAACAAGTAGAGGAACGAGCTCGAGAGAGAAAAAATCCCAACCGGTTAATTTCCTGTTACGGTATGGTTTAAACGGTGGTCTTTCCAGTTTACCGTGTCTCGCGGTAAATATAAAAACATAGTTAGATACATGTAAATGTGGTAAAATCCATTTTCCATAGTTACCCAAATTTATAAACATAAATTCAAATTTTTGAAATTAACTATTTGTTATGTTTCAACAATTTGTCTTATTAGTTGTCTTTAATATAAAATATCCTTTCATCATATCGCTTTATAAAAAATATTTCTATACATCTCAAGCATAAATTTTTCTGTGCGCCCGATTAACCCAATCTCGCACAAAACAAAAACAATTCATTTTACGCCCTTGATACACAAAGAGCTATAATACCCTTAAAATCGAGAAAACAACAAAAAAGTGTGTAGTACGTAACTTTTCAAATTTGGAGGCCCTCCCCGAACCAGAATTTTTTTATCGCGATACAGCAGCCACCATTATTCTATAGATCTATGTACATACATCATTCAAAGAAAATAAATAAATTGAAAATCACAACAAATCAAATTTAATTTAATTTATTTATTTCACAATCTAATTTTAAAAATAATATAAAGCTCATACTCGTGTACATAACCAAAACAACTTTTGTTGCCTTTCGACATACGCATACATACATATAATATAAATATTAAAGCAGCACGTAGCTTCATATACTTTGTTTTGTTTTTCAAATCCGCCTCTCCCCTGTTCTCTTAAGGCTTAACCAAATACATAATACTTTACCAGAACTTCAATTTACAATAACAAAAATGTAATTTTCTATCGAAAGCACACAAAATAAAACATTTCAGTTGATATATAAATAAGCTTTTTTTGGAGGGAATGATTGCTTTGCATCGATTGTTGCAATCAAAAATTATTTAGTTTTTTATTGCATTCTCTTATTGGAATCAATCTCATTTTAACAATCAAACCACACTAAATATTTGAGTATGTGGTCACCATGATAACGAATATGTTTTATGATGATTGATAACATGATATTATGATGATAGTAAAAATGAAATTATTTTGCGGCTTTTTGCGATATGTGAAATAAAAATAAATACTAAACGCTTGCCTGAGGAATAAGGGTGAGAGAAATTACATTAAACAAGTTTTTTTTTTTGCATGTCTGTAAGATATAATTAGATATGAGCTTTTTCATATAATTTTTAATTACTTTGAGATGTAATTTGACAGTTTTAATTTAATCTGTTTATTACTTAATGAGATGATGATAATGATATAATATTGTTGATGTCATCGTTGTCGCTATTAGTGTGTATATGTGTGTATTAAATATTAACGTACGTGATAAAGCTTTATTTTTATACTGTGTGCGCTTTTTATTCGTTCATCTCAGGGTATAATAAACAAAAAAATGGAATTTTTTTTGATGTTTAGTCTCAAATGAATAAATGAAGTAAAAAAATTGTTTTTAATTGAGTTGAAATATGGTTTTATGATGTGATATTACAGTCTTAAGAAGCTGAACGTGCGGGATAAATTTAAATACTTAGATTTAAATTTAGTACATCCTAAGCACTTATACTCAAATTAGTATTCATATTATACACCCAGTTATTTATTATATTTAGTTTCCTTAATATTTATGGTTTCGATGTTAATAAAGTTAACGGTAGTTTATGTTTATAGGAAAATTGATGTAAAAAGGGGCAAATAAATGTTAGATTTAACCCTTGTAACCGGGATACAGATTGTAAAATTGGTCATTTCAAGATTAAGATGAACTTTGACCCTGTCATAAATGGATGTTTTATATTAGATAAAAAAACGAAATAAAACATTTCGTTGGCATTTGGGTTAAGTGTAATGTAAAAGCTTTTATTTGGTTGTATATCAAGAGTTTATTTTCTATGAATCTGTTGAAAAGTGAGAATGGTAATTTATTTAAGATGGTTCTTTTTATAGTAAAAAAACGATAACAAAAGATTATTATGAGTTTTTAAATCGGTTTCTCCCATTAGTGTTATTACCCACTATTTTTAATTTAAAATATAACCTGCTTAATCTAATGTTCTAATAAACATTTTATTACTGCTACAAATTTGCAGCATTTCAATTTTTCAGCATGCAATATCGTGTTATACGTTTTTTTTACATTTATTTAAAGAAATAATAATTTAAACGTCTGGGGGACTATACCCCCCTTTAAATATTTAACCATTTATACTTTTTGTCAATACAAACACACACACACACACACACACACACATTTTTCATGAAATTCACGCATATGCGACAATAAATTATTCAAATTTTATACATGGCAATAAATATTAAGAAACATAACGTCGCAAAGATATCGCTACGTTTACGTAAAACAAATTGTTTTACAAATTATGTGTATGTGGCTGTCAGCAAATTAATGAAATCTCATTAAAAATTGGATGTTTCACGAATGTGTCATTTTTAAAATGTGAGACTTCATTTTAAACTGATATGTTACTTACATCAAGTGACTATATCTAAATAGAACCAAAACCGTATGTTTCGGTGGTACGCGAAAATGAGATACTTAATTTCTTTTATAAACTTTCTTCACCATCCCTTGTATTCTGAAGTGACGGTGTCGGTGGGGGTTATCCTTCCTGGTACTTCTGTTTGTATTCTCTTTTCGTGTATCCTTTTTAAAAGTTGAGGATCCAATGTACGCCTTTTTGCATTTATTTAGTGAATGTCCTTCCATTGCTTGAATCACATCAAATATCCGTATTGGTTGTGATTATAAGCGCACTTGTATACGTCGATTTCCATACCGTGTGGATGCACCTGTACCCCATGGTTGGATACGCTTTCCCAAAAATCGTTTCCCTTAAAACATTTGCCCAAAAATGTTTCCCCAAATTCACAAATAATATTTTCCCCAATGTCGTTTTGTCAAATATCGTTTAACCAAAAATCCTTTGCCCAAAAAGATCTCCAAAAATTCAACAATGTTGGATTGGGTTTTCCATGTCCGCGGTACGGAAATGTCAATAATAATACAACAAAATAAATATTTTTGAAAAAATTATCAGTGTTCCTGTTATACATGCGCAATGGCTCCAATGCTAAGCGCGGCTTTGGGGTGTTTTTTATTTTGGTATGTGAATAATTATTATAAACACAAATTTTCGAAAAACGTTCTAAATTCTATTAAAATTGGAATTTTAATAAATCATCAAAGTAGGGGTATGGGACCGCAGTCCCCAGTTACATACATCCAACGAACCAACACCAATACATACCTGCAACTAACCGACATCCACTTCCGTATTCTAGCTGATGAAGCTAAAACATAAAATACCAAACAATTTGATGTCACGTTGCATATACACCAAATCAATGACTTCGGAATTGTAGCTGACACAACACACAACCGGATGGATGTAACAAAATAACATATCACGTTGTGTCTACCAATTATTACACCGGAAAGTTACCACATATAATATGACCCCATACATTCTGCCTAGTTTGCTAAATTAGGCACGAGTTAAATTTGCCATACATTAAAATTATATTTTAGATTCATTATTATTTTTGTACTCATCCAGATATCATTGTAGTTTTTGTTTAAATAAAAAATAAAATAAATTTAAATATCGCTCTGAATAAAATCCAGAGTTTAAAAAATTAAATTGTTTAAATAATTAAAACTATAATTGGCGCAGTTGATAGTGGATATTTTTTAATATCCGTCCACTACGAGAAACCACATATACTGCAAAGTGAATAAAAACTCGTGTTTTAAGGGTCACAATAATTGTTTAAGTTAAAGTGAAATACTGACGGTATATCAGTAAATAGTGCTTAGAACCAAAATTTTATTCTCGAACACACTTCAAAAAAAAAAAAATTTAAGAAATTGTGTGTGTTGTTTGACGGTTAGTCAAACGTAATAAGGTGAAATCATAATAATTTTTTTTATATATCAATTAATAAAATAAAAATAAAATTTTAATAAACAAGAAAGACGACTAGGCGTCAGTACCTAAACAGTGAAAAAAAAAAACCGAAGCGGTCAGGAGAAGTTTCGACATTGCTGCGAATAAATGATGGTTCATCAAATATTTTTGGCAATACTTGTAATAAAACTTTTCCCAAAACGTTTTTGATAAAATGCGAATTTACGAAATTCCACTATTGAATACAGTTGAAGTTTAATAACTATTAAAGAAAATAATTTTTTTTTGTTTTTGTTTGATAACGTGATTATTGATTTTTGATAAATTGCGAAATTCCATTATTGAAAATAGTGCTAAAGTCTAATTATTATAGAAAATAATTTTTTTTTGTTGTTATTGCTTTTCGATAAATTGTGAAATTTCATTACCTATTGAATATACACTACTCCAAAAAATTAAAGGAACACTAATTTTTTTCAATTTTTTTAGTGTTTTTTGAAGAGCTGTATCTTAGTAAAATACGGTCGTACAGAGATGAAAAGAAAAGCATTTTAAAGCTTCAAATCTCTAGTTTTGAGACTTTTGAACGGAAAATTTTTGTGAGATACCGTTATCACGCAATCATAAGAAAGAGCGCGAAGAAAAAAAATTCGAATTTTTTTTTTTTTTTTGTAAGGTGCCATGGGCTCGGGAAATTTGTTTTAAGTTAAACCAATGAATAGGTCGGTTAGCCTGTTAATTAGGCGTAAATTTAATTTCATTCTGGTCTCTCTATGTCAACTTTTTGCTGAGATATCTGACTTTGAATCAAAAAAGATCCTTTTGCCTTTGATCATCGATATCTCAGTAACCAATGACTGCACAGTAAACTTTAGGGCAGCCTTAAAAACTTCAGTAAATTTCCTACAAGACCCTTTAATGATTAGTGGAGAACAAATTTTTTTTTCACCCTCAATACTGATTTGAAAAAGTACAAAAAAACGACTTTTTAGGTTGTCTTAATAAATCTACCGTTACTTTACCGTTATTGATGAAAAGACTAATGTTGCCAGGTCATTTTACAGTTTAATGTACTCCTAATAGCCCTGTATTATTTTCAAATTGATCCATCCAACCATTTTTCCGGACAGATTGATCAAAGTTTTACAAAACAATTAAAGGAACAAGTATTCATCAAAATAAAAAAACGACTTTTCACATTTTGCGTAGTTACTTGTTAACCCTTAACGATCGTACGATTTTTTTTGTAATACTCGCCGATAAGAGACGATAGAAAATTAAATAAAGTTCTGCAATATGAGCAATAATTATGGAACATGGCCATTTCTCATCTGATTTTAGGGAAATTTGGTATGCGTTATTGAAATGGGATTCTAAAACGATTCGTGGATGAATTTCTGGAAAATGGCCAACTAGGAAGGAACTTGGCCATTTATTAACCGATTTTGATGAAATTTGGTATGCGCGATGGAAATGGGATTCTAAAATGATTTTTTGATAAAGTTCTGGAATATGGCCAACTAGGTTGGAACTTGGCCATTTCTTATCCGATTTTGATGAAATTTGGTATGGACAATGGAAATGGGATTCTAAACTGACTTTTGGATAAAGTTCTGGAATATGGCCAACTAGAATGGAACTTGGCCATTTCTTAACCGATATTGATGAAATGCAGCACGTGCCTTAGAAATGGGATTCTAAACTGATTTTTGGATAAAGTTCCAGAATTTGGCCAATTGTCATGGAACTTGGAAGTTTTGTATACTATTTTTATGAGTTTCAGCATTCACGATGATAATGAGATTCCTTAATTATTGATAAAATAAATCATTAAATACATGGAATAACGATTTTAGTTTTTCACTTTTAAAGCACATATCGAATTTCTATTATTTGTTTATGGAATAGGCAAGCGCCTTCCAACTTTAACATTTAACTTTAACCAAAAATAATTGTAGAGTTTTATTTCTATAGTACATGCTGAATTTGTTTAAAATCGGATAAAAAACGGCCAAGTTCCATCCTAATACGGCTTATGCCAGAATTTCATCTAAACATAATTTTAAAACCCAATTTTCATTACAAATGCTGAATTTCATTAAAATCTTATAAGAAATGGCCAAGTTCCTACCTAATTGGACATATTCCAGAACTTTAGCTAAAATTCATTATAGAATCCCATTTCCATCGCGAACACCAAATTTCTCCAAAATCGGTTAAGAAATAGCCAAGTTTCATCCCAGTTGGCCATATTCCAGAACTTCATCCAAAAATCAGTTTAGAATCCCATTTCCATCGCCCATACCAAATTTCATTAAAATCGATTAATAAATGGCCAAGTTCCATCCTAGTTGGCCTTATTCCAGAACTTGTAGGAAATTTACTGAAGTTTTTAAGGCTGCCCTAAAGTTTACTGTGCAGTCATTGGTTACTGAGATATCGATGATCAAAGGCAAAAGGATCTTTTTTGATTCAAAGTCAGATATCTCAGCAAAATGTTGACATAGAGAGACCAGAATGAAATTAAATTTACGCCTAATTAACAGGCTAACCGACCTATTCATTGGTTTAACTTAAAACAAATTTCCCGAGCCCATGGCACCTTACAAAAAAAAAAAAAAATTCGAATTTTTTTTCTTCGCGCTCTTTCTTATGATTGCGTGATAACGGTATCTCACAAAAATTTTCCGTTCAAAAGTCTCAAAACTAGAGATTTGAAGCTTTAAAATGCTTTTCTTTTCATCTCTGTACGACCGTATTTTTACTAAGATACAGCTCTTCAAAAACACTAAAAAAATTGAAAAAAATTAGTGTTCCTTTAATTTTTTGGAGTAGTGTAGTTAAAGAGAAAAAAAGAAAAAATTGCCAAGTTACGTAATTATTGCATTAAATATAACCCGAACAGAGATTTTTCAAATATGACAGAAGAAGAACAAATTACTAAAATGGAGAAAACTCTCCAGTTATTACGCATACCAGACGCAATAAAAGACATACCGCCATTCGACGGCAACCGAACAGACTTAAACAAATTCATTACGCACGTTGACGACATTGCGGCAATACTAAAACCTGCATTCGATAAACAAGTTCACGGAAACATATTACTCCGTGCAATAAGAAACAAAATTATAGGAAATGCCGATAAAGCACTGGAGATGTATAATACAAGAAATGATTGGGTAGAAATTAGGCGCAATCTTATCTCACATTTCGCAGACAAAAGGGATGAAACAAGTCTCATCAGAGATCTGCACAATATACATCAAAGAAATGACCCTGTAGAAGTATATTTTTCGCGAGTATTAGAAATTATTAATGCTCTCAAAAATTGGGCATCGTTAAATACAAGCGATCAGAACGAAACAAAATTTAAATCAAAATGGTATGACGAAATGGGCTTAGCAGTATTCGTCTCAAATCTGAGAGATCCACTAGGATCAATGGTTAGAGCCATGAAACCCGCCGATCTACCAACAGCCAGAATTTATTGTTTAAAAGAACAAAACACCGTTTACATGAGGAATAAAGTTTTCGGTACAGAGCAAATACAGCTCACAAAACCAACGGTACCACCACGTGTACAAATGTATAAACCTAGTTACAATACAAATTTTCCTAGACACATAAACAACAATCAGTTCTTTAATCCTAATAACAATTTACAGACACCGCGTAATAATCATCAATATTTTAACCATCGACCATTTACCAACCATAATCAATTCGCTAACACTCGCGGGTTACCACCAAAACCTGATCAAAGGTAATTCGAACCCATGGATACAAGTTCAAATAGCAACAAGTATAAGCAACCTACATTCGCGCAAGAGAAATCTACTAACCTTAATAATCCACGTCAATATAATTTCAACACGAATGGACCGCCCAGATTCCAATCAAAGGAATTGTACAGTATTTCCACCAATCCTTATGATCACGAAAGCGATCATTTTTACGAATCATATGATGAGAATGTACAAATTAAAGATTATGAAGAAACGTATGATCAACATGCAGGAAATACACCGGAAGAACCATCCCCCATAATTGAAATAGAAGATGAGGATTTTCACCAAACCCCATTGGAGGATACGGCTACTTGAGCCTACTAACAAACCAACATCAAACAGGTTGTCAATTACCTTACATAAACTTAACGTTCAACCAAATAAATTACAAATTTTTAATAGACACTGGATCCACTAAATCTTTCATTAGCCCCGACATAATTAGTAAAAAATACATTCAAAAAATCAAACCCTTGACCATCGCTACTTTGTTCAACAGTACCACTGTCGACCAAATGGTAGTATTAAAGGGCCTAAAAGAATTCGAAACAACGGAGCCATTACAATTTATTATATTCAAATTTCATGACTATTTTCAAGGCTTAATCGGAATGGAGATTATGAAAAAATTAAAAATCACCCTGGATCTAGAGAATTCTAAGATAATCACACCTACCATAGAAATTCCAATACAATACAAATTAAATTTTATCTCAGCGACATACAGTATAGCACCAAGGAGTAAATTAGTTGCAAAAGTTCCAGTAACTGTAGCCAACGGAGAAATCTACCTTAAACCTCAAGTGTTGAGAAATAACCTCATAATACCAGAAGGAGTGTATACAAGTATCAATAATTTTGCCTACGTAGAAGTAGTAAACTACGGGTCTCAACAGAAACAATTCGCTGTAGAACATCCAATAGAATGCGAAGAATTTGGAGCAAATCACTTAGAAATCCATAACATTGAACCAATCTCTACAAGAAATGATAGCGAGGACATCACTCAGTTAATACGGATGAGTCACCTTAATCATGAAGAGAAAAGAAGCATAGAAAAACTGTGCTCAAAATTCGAACACATATTTCAAAGGGAAAATGACCCACTAACATTCACCAACAAGATAAAACACAACATTGATCTTACTGACGAGAAGCCAATCTTCACTAAAAGCTACCGGTATCCATACATTCACAAACAAGAGGTTGAATCACAAATAAGTAAAATGTTAGAACAAGGAATCATCCGACCAAGCTTTTCACCATGGTCGTCACCAATATGGATCGTGCCAAAGAAGAAAGACGCATCAGGACAAACCAAATGGAGAATGGTAATAGGCTACAGGAAGCTCAATGAAAAAACTATTGAAGACAGATATCTACTCCCTAACATCACGGATATCTTGGACAAACTAGGGAAGTGCATATATTTTACCACGCTAGACCTGGCCTCGGGATTTCACCAAATCGAGGTAAATCCAAAAGACATCCAAAAAACCGCTTTTTCCGTTGAATTCGGGCACTATGAATATGTTCGTATGCGCTTTGGCCTAAGAAATGCCCCAAGTACATTCCAGAGAGTAATGGACAACGTACTTGGTGAACAACAAGGAAAAGTCTGCCTGTGTTATATGGACGATATCATCGTTTTTTCTACATCGCTTCAAGAACATGTGGAAAGTCTAACCAAAGTATTTACTAAGATACAAAACGCGAACCTGAAGGTTCAATTGGACAAATCGGAATTCTTGCATAAGGAGATAGCATTCTTGGGACACATAGTCACGTCGGATGGAGTAAAGCCCAATCCGGATAAAATTAAAGCGATACGAAATTTTCCATTACCCAGAACAGAAAAACAAATAAAGAGTTTCTTGGGACTCTTAGGGTATTATAGGAAATTCATAAATAATTTCGCAAAAATCACAAAACCAATGACGGAATGTCTAAGAAAAGATTCCTCTATCATAATCAGCGATAAATACATAAAATGCTTTGAAGATTGCAAGGAACTACTCTGTAATCAACCTATCCTGCAGTACCCAGATTTTTCAAAACCCTTCCTCGTCACCACGGACGCCAGCAATATGGCTATAGGAGCAATACTATCGCAAGGACAAATCGGACAAGATCTACCCATTTGCTACGCTTCTAGAACATTGACAAAAACGGAAGAAAACTATTCCACGATCGAAAAGGAATTATTAGCCATAGTGTGGGCAACAAAATACTTCAGACCGTACCTTTTCGGGAATAAGTTCGTTATTATTACAGATCATAAGCCGTTGACATGGTTATTTTCGCTAAAGGAACCTAACTCCAAATTAGTTAGATTGAGACTAAAGTTAGAGGAGTTTGACTATGATATTATATATAAAAAGGGGATACAAAATGCTAATGCTGATGCCCTTTCAAGGATTCAAATTAATAATATTGAGGTCAATAACACAGAGGATTCCTCCTCAGTAGAAGATACAACTAGCATGCTCTCTACTCCCGATGATTTAATACCAATTACAAAAAATTCAGTTAACACGTTCGACAAACAACTTATAATCCACCTGTCGAATACACTAAACAGCCCCTTGGTTAAAAGTGAAATATATTTTGGGACAAAGAAAAGAGTAACACTACAATTACCTAGAAAACGTGGGATTAAAACAGCCATTAGCGAAGAGCTGCGAAAACTGTTTGGAAGAACCCGAAATCTCACCTGGATACATACTACGGAAGAATGCTTCCAGTATGTAATGGAAGCATACAAAGCAATGATCTCTACGAAACCACGAAGCACAAACCCAAAGGTAAACTTAGTGCGATCAAACTCGTTTTCAATAGACATACAGGAAAAAGAAAAACAAATGGAATTGATAAAACATATACATTTAGAAAATGAACACAGAGGAATAATTGAAAATTATGCAAAACTAAAGCAAAAATATTATTTTCCACAAGGAAATGATTAGAGAGTTCATAAATAAATGTGATATTTGCCAGCGAACAAAATATGACAGGCAACCACCACATCTACAATTAACTTTGAGTGAAACACCAAAAAACCCAATGGAAATTATCCATACAGACCTATTGCTATTGGATGGGAAAGTATTTCTCACCATAATCGACAAATTCAGTAAATTTTCGGCAGCATATCCATCAACAGGAAAAACTAATAAAGCAGTATCGGAAAACCTCATACACTTTTTCAGTCAACATGGATTACCAGAAAAACTAGTAGCTGATTCAGAAATAGGAACTGGGAAAGATGTAAAAAACCTACAGGAAAAACATAACATCCAATTACACGTTACCACACCATATAATTCCACAGGAAATTCTCCAGTCGAGAGGCTACACTCTACACTCAAAGAGTTATGTAGCATTATAAAACTGCAACAACCAGATGATCCTCTAGACGTAATTATGATGTCAGCAATACTCGCATACAACAACACTATACATTCAACAACACAGATGACTCCATTTAATCTCTTAAAGGGACATTATGCAAAAAGAGTAATTGACTTCAATAATGAAGCAGACTATGCAGCCCAAAGAAAGGAGTTATTCGAACATCTATGTAATGAAGTACACGAGAAATCATTAAGAATTAAACAAAACACAATACAAGCGCGAAATAAAAAAGCTAAAACCTCCCGTACCTATATTACCCAAACTATTTATCTACGCAAAAAAGAAAAAACGCGGAAAATTACGAGCAAATTATAAAAAACTGGAAATTATCAAAGATAATGGGATAACTATAGATACAACTGAAGGAAAAGTGCATAAAAATAAAGTTAAAAAACTCTTCCAGGTACCCCATGATGTACACACAGGAAATCAAACTAACAACACTCAGGGATAATAAGGGAATCACACCTTTAAAAATAGGAGATGCAAGAGTTTATAAAATTACCGGAAAATGATTCACATAATACAACTTCAGCCATACGAAAAACTAATCGATGAGATTGAAAATCAAATTTCTCAAACAACCAACGAATCAGCAAAGAGTCAATACACAAGCATAATAGATAATAAAAGGATAATAATTCAACATAAACTTGACAACATGAAGAAACTATATAAGGAGTTGTTACCCAAAAGCACCAAAAGAGGCCTAATAAATGGTTTAGGAACCCTCATCAAAGATCTGACAGGAAACCTCGATAACCAGGATCTTACGGATATACAAAAAGCTATAGACGAAATCAATGAAAATGAAAATATACTCAACAATCAAATAAATAAACAAATTTTCATAAACAACCAATTAATCACAAGAATGCAAGACGTTCAAGAATTCGTCAACACAACTCTCGCACGACTACAATTTGAGAACAGACAAATAACTGACAAAATAGATAGAGTAGAACTACTATTAATATATGACCACCATTTTTACAAAATAAACCACATTATAGACATCCTACACAAAAATATGGACGAAATTTTAGATATAATAACGTTTTCACAACAACAATTATTTTCAAAACATTTACTGATACAAAACGACAACCTCATTTACAGCTTATTACAGCTTAAAGGGTTCTATGATAGCAATAAACAACTAATTTTTATTATCAGAATACCAATTTTCAATAAAGAAAAATTCGAAATACATATATCAAATAAAAACTATACCATTTAACAACAAAACCGTAAACCTCCAAAATCCATTATCCTAAATAACCTTTATTATCAAATATATGCCACAAATTGTAAAATAATATACAATACATATTACTGCGAAGAAACAAGAATGGAATAAATTAAAGGATCATGTGCCCCGGCAATCATCAAACAATAACCAGCTAATTGTGAAAGTCAATATATAACTCCCCAAGAAGAAATAGACTACTTCAGCTATGGGAAATTATACGTTCATCCTAAATCAACGAGTATAGCATGTAACTCCAATTGAATCAAGAAATCTCAACATTGGAAAACGAATTCATTCACCAGCTAGAAATTGAATTACCGTATAATGATGTATTCATCAATCATACATCACCTGAAATTAATCTCCAAATCTTACATATCAGAACCATAGTAAACATGGAACGTACGAATCTACTACATAAACATGTTAAACTATACACGTCATCTGGACATGCCTCATTGATAGTTATAATAATTATTATCTCCCTTATAATCATATTTTCTATTAGGAAATGTTACTCAACCACTACGGGACCACTATTGCAGCCTGCCGTTATTCTTAGGGGGGAGGAGTTACATACATCCAACGAACCAACACCAATACATACCTGCAACGAACCGACATCCACTTCCGTATTCTAGCTGATGAAGCTAAAACATAAAATACAATTTGATGTCACGTTGCATATACACCAAATCAATGACTTCGGAATTGTAGCTGACACAACACACAACCGGATGGATGTAACAAAATAACATATCACGTTGTGTCTACCAATTATTACACCGGAAAGTTACCACATATAATATGACCCCATACATTCTGCCTAGTTTGCTAAATTAGGCACGAGTAAAATTTGCCATACATTAAAATTATATTTTAGATTCATTATTATTTTTGTACTCATCCAGATATCATTGTAGTTTTTGTTTAAATAAAAAATAAAATAAATTTAAATATCGCTCTGAATAAAATCCAGAGTTTAAAAAATTAAATTGTTTAAATAATTAAAACTATAATTCCAAACCCCCGCCCTGATGGTTCTTTGAAATTCTAATATTCATAGTGATTGAACCATTTTTGAAAAATTTATATTTTCTAATAATAATTCACATACTAAAATAGAGAACACTCCAAAGCCGCTTAGCATTGGCCATTTCCGCGCAAGGATGACATGAAATTGTTGTGTAAGTACACATATTGCACATATTGATAAGCAATTATATAAGAACACACAGAAATAATTATACAAAACAAAAATAATGTAGGTCATCAAATTTTGTTTACATTCCAAACAAAAAAACTTTACGTAGCAAAATAAAAAATACAAAAAAATTAATAATAATAGTACATTGTGTCATTAGGATTAAAAGTGATACTTTGTTAGACGAGCAATTATATTTGCATGCGAGGCGAAGCGCAGCGTAGCCGAGCAAAAGCAAAGATTGCGAGTCAAACAAAGTCACTTTTAATTCGAATAACACATACTATTTTTTCTCCAACGAAGAGTTCATGTCGTGTCGGTTGTATATTACTAATTATACGAGTAAGTACAAATTATGTAATTAAAACTTCAAAATTTAAACTAATTTTGTTAAAATATTTTTTGAAACTAAGGAGACCATGACTTTTGTTTGGTTTGACTATTGCATTGTATTTGACGCGTACAATAGTCAAACCAAACAAAAGTCATGATCTCCTTAGTTTCACAAAATATTTCAACAAAATTAGTTTCAATTTTGAAGTTTTAATTACATAATTTCTACTTACTCGTATAATTAGTAATATACAACCGACATGACATGAACTCTTCGTTGGAGAAAAAATAGTATGTGTTATTCGAATTAAAAGTGACTTTGTTTGACTCGCAATCTTTGCTTTTGCTCGGCTACGCATAATATTTTTCTCCTAGTATTAAAAGTACCTACTTTTACACCAAGGATTAAAAGTGTAGCTTAGCAACACAAACATTTTTTAAAATAGTAAGAAAAAGGCCAACTTTAATACCCAAAAACAGTATTAAAACAAGAGGCTTTTAAGACGTTGGGAGAAAAAAAACTAATCATATGGTGTAATACTTTTGCAAACATTTAGGCTAAGTAAAGAAAATGAGTATTCGACAAACATTCAAGCAAACAAAATTAAAATGATTATAAGCGAACATTCAAGCGAACAAAAATCAGAATAATTATAAACGAATAATGTCAATGAACGGAAAAGTGTCGATAAAGAAAATTAAGAAATACAATAAGCAAAAAATTGTTTCGAAAATGAAATTGAATGTAAGTGCAAAATCATCAAATAGCAAAAAGTTATTAACACCAGAATTGTTGGTGGAAATTTGTATATGTAAAATTGTATAAAAACCAAAAACTAAAATAAATAAAATCAATCGTGTCTTAGAACTCAAGAAGTTAATTTAAACTTAAAATTGTTTTTTTTATTAAAATATCCGGAAGATAAAACCAAGCAGAAATTGTAAGTATTTCAACAACTAACATTAAACGGTACAGGCCTAATGACGGCAGCGGTTAACCTCGCATGACGAGGGGGAAGCACATAAGGGTTAAACTCAGACCTTCCCGTCCAATGTTCGTCCTCTTGGGTATCCTCTCTAAATAATAACACTCGTGCAAAATGCACTACTACACTACACATAATAAACTCAATAATAAACTAAAAGTGGAATCATAAATAGAATTTACAATGAACAATTAGTCATGTCAGGTAGATTATAGAAAAAATAAAGAAAACACAGATCAGGTCAAATCGGTCAGCAAATAAATATTAACAGTAGTTCCCGTAAATTTCATATATTTATGGTTGTTGTCGCGTAGGTGTATATTCAGTTATATTCCTATATATACAAGTATGTATATTGTATACTGACAACACACCATAACAAAATTATGTAGATTCCTTTTGTTTATTAAAATTTATTGGCAGTTTACTTTGTATTTTTCGGTATTTTTTTGGGATTTTTCCGTTCGGGAATATCATATTCCCTACAAAAATATTATTTTTATTCGTTTTGTACCTTCCCAAGCAACAAAATATTTCATTTTTTTAGTGTTTGGTGTAATATGTGGTATTTATGTAGAAATTAGGTAATTTTATGGCTATTTTTCAACTATGAAGCGGTTTTACGAAAATTTTCCCGCGATTTTCTACATTGTATAAGTACTTAATTTATGGTCTAAAATTAAGGAAATTTGAACTATGTAAGTTGCAGCAGCGAATTTTGGTTAAAGTTGAAAGGAATTTATAGTACAAATTAGGATTTATAATAAGAATGTCGAAAATATCACACATTTTTAGGGATTTCGTCAATTATGATTTACCATTTTTCAACCTTGGGAACGATTATCCTTTAAAAACGAAAAATAACGATGTGTTTGTATATTTTTCCCTTTAGGCTACCTTAAGGTTAAAATTTCTTTAAGGTATATTAAGGTAGAAATTTAATATTTTTGATCGACTATAAAGACAATCACCGGAAAATTTCACTTGAAAGCCGAATTTCCGAAAGGGTTCCCTCACACTTTTCATTATAGTCCAAAATAAGCAAATATTTACCAAACTAAGACATTTTGATTTTATTATTGTATATGTATCATCAACTTATGCTTTTTTTGAGAATTATTTAGTATATCTCGTGTTTTCAAAATGGTTAAAAAATGAAAAAGTACAAGACGAATAAAACACCTTATCGTTATACTTCAAGCTATTTTAGAAAAGTGAAGTGACATAAACATGGAAATAAGAAAAAATATATTTTGGATTCTCTCGATCCTTTAATTTACTCACCACCTCTCAATTTGTCTATCTTATCACCAATCGGAGCACCCATAGAACAAACGACGCATGAACACTAGAATAGCTCATTAAACAATGCCACGAATGAGTTATCATCTCTAAATTTGACAATATTGTCATCCTCAGTTGTAATGCCTTCAGATACAGAATCAGCAACTTTTAACGTCAGTTGCACAAAAAACGTTTTTTTTCGGATGAAATCGTTCGGATAAAAGAGGGGTGCATTTCCGAAAAAAATGTATCTACAACAAAATCTACTGCATTGCGTTTTACTGAACAAATTAACCATTAGCCATATTTAAAGCCAATGGCTGTAGCAGTCTTTTTAAAAGTGTATTTTCAGCCTTTTATTAACGAACTGAATGAAATTTTAACATCTGAAATTTATATAAATGATCATAAAATAAATCTACAAACCGTCGGTTTGCGAGATTGACACATCTCAAAATATCATATTTTTGAGAAAATCGATTTGAATTTTTTTTTTTTTTTTGGTATAAAATAGTTGAATTCATCAAATTCAACGTCACATCTATTGAAAACTATGGGTAGTTTAGAAGTGACACTATGCCAGATAAAAGGTTGTTACATTTAAAGGATTTTTTTCCTATTATCTAAAAATTGGCCATTTTTGAGATGTGTCACTGTTCTCGCAAACCGACGAAACAAATTGTTTCGTTTGCGATACTCCAGCTCGGTGCTTCCTTAAAAGGTAAGAATGTAAAATTTTGTTATAAATTTGATCTTACTAATATTTTAAATCTTATAGGTGTTGTTGCAAAGTTGAAGGTGTTTGGGGTAAAGGCGGGCGCCACATGAGTTATCAGAACTAATTAAGCTTTAGAAAAGAATTTGGGTATGTATTTAACAATTAAGTTGCAAAGTAGTCAAACTTGGTATTTTAGTTTGTTTCATATTCTGAGGTGTCATGAGGAGATGTTTGTTCGGTTGGTGCAATAGCAGTTACAATTTCAAAGATTCTTATTTAGAAGGTTGTAATAATACGAAACCAATAGAAATTAATCGCGCTATTAGAGGTCTACAATTTTTAGAATATTGGAAAGGTTTGGAGTACTGAACTATGCTATTTTATCTTGGTCTCGTAATTCTAAAAGACATAATTCCTAAAGAAATTTATAGTCACTTTGTGACGTTATCATGTGCTGTAATAATTTTAACATCTCACAAATATTTGAAATTATTCTACAAGCCGAAGCACTGCTAAATAATTATTTACAAAAGTTTACTGAACTTTATGGAATTAATCCAGTCAGCAGCAATATTCATAACTTGTGCCACGTAATTGAAGATGTTAAGAATTTCGAACCTTTACCGAAAATCACCTCTTACCCATTCGAAAACTTTCTCGGCCACCTAAAGTTATTAGTTCGTATTGGTAGAAAGCCATTACATCAGATTACATCTGAAAATATGTAGAAAAAAATTTGTATTGGAAAATATTGCATGCTAGTTGCTAACGTAAAAAATAAATGGTAGTAACAAAACAGCGAGATATAGTTGCAATGAAAAACGCAACCCACTTCAAAAATTGATTACACATTTATGGCGCTGCTTTTAATTCATCAAATTTGAATATGTACTCATTTAAAACTAAACTAATAAAACTTAAATATTTACTCATGTATACTCGAATATACGACAATATGAAGTTGTACAACATGACGAACTAATTTTTTTTCCTTTGCTTCATACTGTAGACGTAAAAATTAAATCTTGAATAAAAAATTAACATAAATAAATTTTATTCAATACACTAGCGGAATACGCCCGCTACGCGGCGAGACGCCTCCGGCGACATATTTAATAAAATGTTGAAATCGTGATTTTTATTAATTGTTTCATAAAATTACTAAACAGCACCAATAAGAGTCAATTCAGCAGCATTGAATGATGAGTATATTATGATTTATGATACATTGAAACAACGCAAATAATTTTATTATAATAGATAAGTATTTTAGTTTGCAATTTCAGTTCATTAAAAAAAAAAAATAAAAGTCACAAAGAATTATAATAAAACATGTTGCTTTTTAGTTTTCGTCTTGAGCGTCCGACCCTTGAAACTTATTGCTTCGTCTAACGCTAATATTATGCAGGCGATTCTTGTGGAATTTAATACAACAAATTTCATTACATTGTCATTAAACGTGATGGAATCGAAAAATTTTCTTGAAACTGCTGTTAATGAAATCAAGGGAGATATAAGCCAAATTAAAAACCGTATTGAATATATTCAAGTTAATGTTACCGCTAATAATGATAAAATTGCTGATTTACAATCCGAAGTGAATTACATAAAACAAGCAAATTTACAATGTGATATTTTCTTAATTGGGTTACCAAACCCATATGCCTGACATTTTGGTTAAGCTTAATGATTTGTTAAACTTTGGTCTGGAAAATATAGACTCATCTTACTTGAAACTAATAACTGTAAAACGCAGCGGCCGTAGTGGAAAATGAACATTCAAGCAACTTTTCATCAAATATAAAAATATAGATGCAAAACACATTATTATGGATTACGTTCGTGCTAGAGGACCGCTTAAGTTAAAGCAATTGTATCAAACGTCTTCTGGGGATGGTTTGTTCATCGAGATCTGAATTTTGTCTTAGTAAAAGCTCATACTTAGAATGAAATTGAATAAATAACAACTTACTCTAAAATTCTAAATTTGTATGTAATGGGTATATACAGGGTGAGGAAAAAGTATGGAAACCCCTAAAAATTTCGCGGAGTTCGGTCAAAAAAAATGAGCAAAGTTTATTCTTAGGTAATTTTCAACAAGGAATTTAATGGTGAGCTTGGTTGTGACCTTGACCTTCATATTCCAGGTCATTTGGAGGTCAAGGTCATTTTTTAAAAATTAGAACCCCTATTTTTGATGACAGAATAGAAAAGAGCGATCAATTTTATGTATTTTCCATAACCTCCCAAGTTCATTTGAAGAAATTTACATTGCGGGGTTTTATGGAAACCCCTAGAAATCTCGCGGAGTATGTCAAAAAAAAAAATAAGCAAGGTTTAGTCTTAGGTAATTTCCAACAAGGAATTTAATGGTGAGCTTGGTTGTGACCTTGACCTTCTTAATCTTAAAGGTAATTTTGAGGTCAAGGTAATTGTTTTTATAGGGAAACCCCAGTTTTTGACATCGGATTCGAAAAGAGCGATTAATTGTATGTACGTCAGAATATGTTTTTCCATGACCTCCCAAGGCCATGATTTGATATGAAAATTAAAACCAAAATTAAAAAAAATCATAAATAACAGAACATTGAAATAATGCTTGTATTGTTATAAAAATTATAAAAAAATCAAAAATAAAGAATTAATTATTATTGTTTCTTACAAATTATAAGCATTACAACTAAAATATATTCCTTCAGGTGACCTTGGGAGGTCATCGAAAATACATATTCGGACGTACAATTGATCGCTCTTTTCGAATCCGGTGTCAAAAACCAAAGGTTCCTTGTAAAAAAAGGACCATAACTAATATGACCTTGAAGATGAAGGTCAAGGTCACAACCAAGCTCACCATTAAATTTCTTGTTGAAAATTACCTAAGACTAAACCTTGCATATTTTTTTTTTTTGACTTACTCCGCGAGATTTCTAGGGGTTTCCATACTTTTTCCTCACGCTGTATCAACCACCACACTTATCACTACATATTTTTATCTTTTTTGGACAATCTATTGTGCACTTATAAGAATCAAATTATTGTTAGTGATCTAAATCTAGGTATGTTGGATAGGACAATTTCACAGACGAAAATCAGTAACTACAATTCTACAATGCTTATGAGCAATTACTCTATCATTAATAATATAAATGAATTGTACGCCACTTGCATTTCTGGTACCACTAGTACGATAATTGATCATGTCTTATCTAATCACGAAGAAATACTTTTTCTGTTCTATGGCAACACTAGTCTCAGTGACCACCGATATACATTGATTAAATATCAATTACCAAAAAAGACAGTTTGTTTAACCCGAGCCAAAAGAACTATTGAATATGATAAAGTACTCCACGCTGTTCAAAATAAATTTGCTTCCTTACCACATAAACATATTGTCATTTCAATAGGATAGAATACAATAACCAACATTATAATTTTATGTAATAAGTCCTTTGCTACTATCGGAACATTAATCTAAACTTCATCACCTTCAGTATATCAGAGTATTGCACCGCGTTATGTAATAAGACCAGTATTAGGAATTGAACCAGTAAATACTGAAGTTATTAGCAATACTATATAAGAAAGCTAAAATCATCAGCTTCACCTGGTAATAATTACATTACTGCCAATATGGTCAAAAGCCTGGCTAACATCATATCTCCTTTATTAGCAAAACAGTTGAACTTTTGGATGAATCTAATCTGTTTATTTCCCAACTTTCTCCCGGTCTTCTCTACAATTTTTGAGCGTATAATCCACACAACTTATCGTTAAAAACCAAAACCAGTATGGATTTACTAAGAATTATAATACTACCTCGGCTGTACTAAATCTAGTTGAAGCAATTTACGAATCTCTTGAAAGTAAATGTGCCACTTCCCAGTTTGTTCCTACATTTTAAAAAGGTCTTTGATTGTGTAAATTATTCTATATTGATTGATAAGCTTGTGAGTTTTGGCATTTCTGGTAGTGCCTTAAAACTTAACAATAGTTACGTCTTATCTGCACGGTGTGCGGGAAGCCGAAAAAAGTTGGTCTAAAATGCCGAAAAAAACTAGCACCATATATAAATACAGCATGCTCTACAGTGCCATAATCCATTAAATAGAAAATGGCACCTGATCATTTAACAAAAAAATCGCGAAAAAACGCGATTTTTTTAAATTTTAATTGAAATATCATGGCTAATTTAAAAAGGAAGAAATTAAAGATGATGCAACTTTTATACTTTTTTCTTAATCTGTATTCCTTTATCTACAAAATGAACCCTATATCAATATTTTGCGATAACTAGTTTTTGTTTTATAACCAAAAATACACTAATATGCCATGCCGAAAATCAAAATACTCCGCCTACTTTGCTTGAAACAATACTAACTCAAGGTCACTGTGTACGGAAAGGTGAAAGAAATTTGCCTAAACATTTTTAGTTGGTCATGTGGAGGAAAACTGGCTTCAAACGGTTTTTGGAGGAATCAATAGACAATCGCCAATCTTCGGAATTATATGCATGGGCCATTGTGGAAACGAAACCAGTGCAAAAAGCGAGTGAATTATTCTCAATTGATTTCAAAAAATTCGTAAAATGGCGATGACGATTTATTGCTCCATACATCCGGACATTTGGAGCCAAAATGTTCACTTGTCTTAAATCCTTTGACAAAAGAATGGATTGTCGCTGCGATAGTTTCAGGAGTCCCATATCATAATATACAAACGATTTTGCGAGGTTTCAATGTGATTGCATTGCGCAGTGACATTTGATGGTTGATACATTGATACAGGTGTTTCTCATCTGATTCCAATGTTAGTGGTAAATATTCTTCAGTTGGGTTTGATCTTTCCGGAACAGAAATTTCATCTGAATGCGGCAGTGGTAATTGATCATATGTCGTTGCAGTGTATCAAAGCACCAATTTTTTTTTCTATTTGAACAGAGAATATAATTCACGCATCCATAACATTGAATTTTATCATGTACTTGTGGATCCATCCATATTATCGGGACAGCAAATGGCATTGCGGTTTCAGTGTTTTGCCAATTATGCAGATGGAAAATGCTTGCCGTACAAACAATAGACGGTGCGGCGTCCAAGTTACACCACTAGTAATATTTTCTAAAATCGTAAAAAATATCTACCAAAAATGTAGAAATATCAAAATCCGTAAATTAATTAATTTAATGTATAATTTATTATTTTGAACTATTTTATATTTTATTATTTAACACTGTCAAAACGCGAAACTAAAAATATGGCCGAAAGGCAACACTATGGACCAACGTGCTGTCGTTTATAAATTTGAGACGAGACTGATTAAATTTTATTTTGTTTTAACTTTTGTTGTTTGTGTGTTTTTATAGTTTTCGTGTTTTTGATTGGTCCCGGTAGAAGAGGCACGCAATGCGCGGCGAGCTCATGTTGGTGCCGGAGGAATATTATGAATGAATATTGTAATGGTTCATTGGAGGAACAGCCACAAGTCCGTAAAAAGGAGCCAAAATCGCATTAACCCTCTAATGCATGCATTTTTAATAATTTTCTATCAAAATTTTGACTTTAACTCGTAGTTGTTAAATAAATGTGCATATTACAACAACATAAACCAAACCGTTATGACGAGAGTACTTTAAACGAGAACACCTCATGTAAAAACTAAAGAAAAAAATATTCATGATAACGTAAAGTTAGACAATTCAAGATCAGGTAAAGTCCGCCTTTAGGCGGAGTTATGCATTAGAGGGTTAAATTACATAAAACATTTATTTTAGCCATGAAAAAACTGAAAAACTACGAGAAACGCAAAAAAATTGCTTTCATTTACCTTCGAAAATACCGACGTCGTGTGTACACTGACCCTTTTAGGGAACGGACATGACTTGCACTGGCTGGCGTTTGTAAATAAACTGCCAGACCCCGGCGTCATTTCGGCTTTTAGTGCCCACTACTACCTACATTTTTTTAGAGGAGGTAACCGAAGTCCGCCGTCTATTCATGTGAAGGAAATTTGAGTTTCAAATTTCGACTGTTCCTTAAAAGACCCAGTGTACACACGGAGGGTTAATAATATGTGTGAATTGGGTTAATTTAATAGGAAAACGTGGTTAAAAATTAAATAACGGTACTGGCCAGAAACCGTTAGAAAGGTACATATTTTCATAATCACATATATTGGCTTATATACAATATACATACATATATGTGATATGAATTGTGTAAAACTTTATTTTTACTTTTCTAAAATGACGTTGAATTATACATATGTATGTATATGCGATAAAATCTTTTTGTTTGGGTAAGGCGAGTTTTGGCTATTTTTTGTATGTGTACATAAATCAAATTTTTCTACTGATTGGTATGTGTACAGTCAAAGCCGATGGGAGGGTTTGTCCAGGCCGTGACAAGGAGATGTCCTCTGTATTGTTGTCGCAATTTTGACAGAATATGCATGCACGTAGAATATTGTAGAAAATAATAAAATATTATAGATATTTGTGTAAAGATATTTTCTAATTTGTTTTATATACATTACTGATGCTAGGCCTTAGCGTATACATCTTTATAGCTTAAGGCTGTTTTCGAAACTAATAATTATTGTGGAACCTAACTTATTCAATTAAGTATCCTGGCGAGGTGACTTATTTTCTACCTCTTTCTTACAAAAAAATCTAAATTGTTTTTGAATTTGTGATATGATTTGTCTAAGGTCCTTTGATAAATACAAAATGAAAATTTGCTTTTGGAAAAGGTACACAAATGTATCTTCAGATTTTTAATGTGTACTCTATTGACGATTGGAGCATCATGGATTCCACCTAGTGGAACATTTTTAAACTGAGCTACCTTATAATTTGACGTTCGAAGATATTGTAAACAATTTCAAATTTGAACTGTAAACACAATTTTTACTTCCCGGATTGCTAATTGACGATTGGAGTATCACGGATTCCACCTAGTGAACAATTTTTAAACTGAGCTACCTGATAATTTGACGTTCGAAATTATTGCAAACAATTCGAATTTTCTACTGTAAACACAATTTTTACTTACCGGATTGCTAATAATTGTAAATAATTCCAATTTTGGACTTTAAAAACAATTCTTAACTACCGCATTGCTAAATATTCTTTCATCGCATTTGTTACAAATGTCATTTTATCAGGTGCCTCATTTTAATTTTTTTCCTCGAGAGGCGCTTTCTCTACTTTTACAATCGTCAATATTTGTTTGTAATTTTTGTGTAGTAATGCGGCAGCAAGGGAACTTTTTTGTATCTTAATTGTCACGCAGTGACTTGTATGGGTATTTTTGTTGGTTTTAGTTGTACTGAAACCTGAGAGAGTGTCTGTGCATGCCGTGCGGTGCAGGCGCTTAAGGTGCGGTGGAGTGGCCTGGTTTTGTGTAAATACGCGGGTCTGTTATTGTTGTTGAATTGTTATTGATTTTATTTTATTTGTTTTATCATATTCTATCACACTTTAATCACGGGGTGGACTTATATAGTAATAGTGGCAGGTGGTCGACTGTATTTTGAGTAGCGAAGGTGACTTGGATGGCGAAGATTATTAAAATAGGTGACTGATACTAATTGAATGTATTATATGTATTGGGTCGTCTATGAACTACTTTCTGTACTATAAGTTTTAAATAAAATATTATGATTACTTTTTAGAATAACTGATTAATTCATTAAAGATTTTCAGCGATATCAATGAACATGATGATTCATTTAATTAAGTAACTATTTATGCTATAGCAATTTTATCTGTCAAGTAGCACCGTTCTGAGTTTGCATGTTTGACCGTTTACATTTTTAAGGGATGTGTATTTGAGTAGAAATGGGAAATGATTGGAATGATTCCGTCATGTGAGTTTTCTCTGGCCCTATAGACCATTTTCTATAATCCATAAACTCTATTTAAGATTGTGATGCCAACAATAGCTGCATTTTTTGACGCATAGTGATCCGGATCAGATCACAATTTATATGTGAAGCAACAACAACACAAGATCCAACATTCATTTTGGATCACAAATGGTGATCTAAAAATTAGTTCAGCTATTAAAATGTAGTTGAGCAGTATTTAGTAAAGCGACAAAGAATAATATGAATACAGTACGAGTATGAAGAGGAAGATTCAAAACAAAACGAGACAGAAAATCGAAATTTGATGTTTGTTTGTTTTACGCATTTTGGTGTCGTTTCATGAGACATGATCTGATCCGGGTCAGATCAAACGTCAAGAAATGCAGCTAATGTATTACCGTTCATCTACAAATTTTTATCAAAATCGTTTGATTGTCTTATCAATGAGAAATTAATGTCTGCCGGCTTTTTAATTAAATAATTAAATTTTTAAATACAACTGTAATATACATTGTAATATCGTTGATACCAATTCTCAGTCACGTGGAAAGGGGCGTTGAGGTGAACTTTGCATATGTGGGAACGTTCGTTGGTCGTGCGTGGCCGGCGTCGGTGAGGCTTGCTAATGGTAATAACTTCCCATGCACAATATAATTTTTCTATTGGTCGCTTTCATCGGCATTGGTCATGTGCGACCAATTTTGAACGTTTTTAGATGAGTTAATATTTTTTTCAGTATTTTGGATGCGTGATTGTGAGTTGACAAACCATATGAACTTTCACTGTAAACTAATTACCCAAACCAAATAAGCTAAGCTCGCCTGGAGTACTTTCGAAGGAGAAAATTAAAGACATCGAATTCTTGTTTGATTACATGCTACAAGAGGATCAGGAATTTTACAGAGTAAATTTAAAAATACTGCACCAATGATCTGATTAATTTAAATTTCACGGAAATCAAATTATTTAAATATTGATTGAAATATTTATATTTTATTAAATGTTGGTAAAGTTAATTATTATTAGTTTTAAATTGTTTGGAGAAGGTAACCGTATTTTTGCTAAAAGTTTAAAATTCGATTTCTGAACAATTTTACAAATGGCTTGTAGGTCAAAAGGGCGCTCACATGACGATTTGCGATGATGAAGGAAGTTATCAGTTAGCTGGTATAATATTTTGATATTTTATATGCGATTGTAGTCTTACTTTGGAAATTTTTACAACAATAGGGCCGTGTTTTTCATGCCCTTTGTAATGGTTTCAAACCAAGGTTTGTTGGTGTGGAATTATTCTAGCAATAATTTTGGAATTTTGTTTTATTGAATCGTTAATTTTCCCTGATAAAAGTGGGGGAAATGAATTTCGGAAAAATTTTGAGCATGAATTGTATTGTCATTGTTGTGAAGGTGGCTATTCCAATTAAACAATTTTTTATTTGGTTTAGGGCTCTTTTTTATTTCTTTAAACTAATTAAAGCTTTAGCTTTCGAACCCTCTTCGGATTCATTTTCAAAAGAAAATGAATCCGAAGAGGGTTCGAAAGCTAAAGCTTTAATTAGTTTAAAGAAATAAAAAAGAGCCCTAAACCAAATAAAAAATTGTTTAATTGATAAATATATTGGCTCATTAAAATAAAAATCAGTGGCTATTCCAGTTACCAAAGTAAGTTGCATATATTGCTTTTGGTTTTTGCAGTTAAATGGTGATAGGCATGGAAATAGTTGTAGCAAATGTTGGTTTTATTTATTTTGTTTTATCACATTTTATCACACCTTCATCACGGGGTAGACTTCAGCAGTTTTGTAGTCTTGGTGAAAGGTTGGCGACTGTATGTTGAATTACAATAGTGACTAACGTGGCGGGGATTTTGTGAATGAGTGGATGATGCGAATTTGATTTATTATACTAGGTTATAGCTGAGCTACTGTTCTATAAGTTTTGAATGCAGTTTGAATAAATTAAGATTACTTCTCAAGAACTAACGGAAAACTGATTATTTTGATTTAAATTTTCAGTAGTATAATTGACCATGACGATGATGAATTAAATTAATTAACTATGGTATTTCAATTTTAACAACGAAGTAAACCATGAGGATTCTAGAGCTTTAATAATTCTAGTTTATTTTTAATAGTAGTATTTAGTGGTAATTAACTAATTTCGATTTAAATTTTCAGAAATATTCGGACAAACCCAACACAGATTTCCAGAAACTTTAAGCATTCAGCGGATAGGTAGTTTTTGAAATAGTGCTGTCATGATTTTTCTCCCCCTAATTAACAGGAACTTCAGCGCATTATCATTTTATTCTTGGTTACTGGTCACATTAATTATAATTCATTACAGGATAGCATTCATCACAGATCAAACTTCTATGCACGGAAGGGGGTAAACTGGTCCTCGGCTGGGAAAACGGACTTTTAATTCAAGGAGGTGTATTTTTTCTTGATTTGAGGGCTAATTTTCTTGTTTCTTATTCGAGTTTTTCTTCATGTAAGAATTGTGTTTCTTGAAATGAAGAAACGCTCGAAAGAAATGGGAAGGTTGACCTTTTGAATCAGGAAAAGGTGCGTTTTCTTCAATTACGGGTCCGTTTTCTTGGCTGAGGATAGGTTTATTTTTTTCCGTTTGTATAATCTGAGTGGCAGGTTAGCGGAAATGCTTCATTTATCATATAAGTTTGAGCTAAACTTTAGTTTTAGGATTAGATAAGTGTGAAGAGTGTTTAAAGGAGTTTCTTCCTTAGTTTACTGATAAATAAATTAATTTTCAGAATACAACATAAGTCCAGAATTAATCATTTTTAAGGATTAAACTTAATTCCGATTTTCAGAATGAATAAACTCTCCAAGATCAACAAGAAGCTAGTGTAGCTAGTGTAATTTTTCTGACGTTTTCCTGTCATCCGAGCTCAAAGGGTCTAATGCTAAGCGGCTTTGGGGCTTCTCTGTTTCAGTATGTGAATAATTAATAATTAAAAAAATAAAAGCGGGGGTTTCCCCTAAGGCATAAAACGTATTAAAATAATATTTCAAAAAATTTTTAATTTTAAAAAACTAGATTTCTCGATTTTTCGGGATTATTTTATTTTGGATAACGATACCAACCCAAAAATAATAAATCTAACGATCAGTAGAAGTTCGATCTCTTAACGAGCTACAATTGTTTCTGTTATTTAAAGCTTTAATTGTGGTGACAAATTCAAAGTCCCTTACGCTTGGTGAAATTATTGTGAGCTATTATAACACATAACAATCTCAAAAACGCAGATTTTTTCCGTTGGAGCTTACCTAATTCATAATAATTAGGTAATTTGAGTTATACTACTGATTCACAATGAATTTCAAACGTAAAGTTTCGAGTAAAATGTTTTTAAAATATGTCCTGCGGTAAACTAAAATTGAATTTCCGTTTTGAAATAATATAAATTTTCCATTTAGTATTAAATACGGTAGTGTAGTAGTATTATAAACTAACTAGCTGTACGGGGACGCTTCGCGCCCAGTCAGGCTATCGAGCGCTCGCGCGCTCAACCGCTTTGCGCTCATACGAATTAAAATTTTTTCCAGAATCTCCAGAATTATGTAGAGTAAACCCAACATAAATCCAACATCTCCAACAGTTTAGCTGACTATACGTTTGCCGGTGAAATCGACCGCTAACAAAGCAATAAATCCACGCAATTTTAAAATACAAAATTATTAAATGCCATTTATTGGATTAAAAAAACGAAACTAAAAAAAAATCACATGGCCATCTGGTTTTTAATTTGTTACCAGTTGTTTTTAATTTGGTTTAATCGAAATTTGGTTCCAATAAGGTCGTGAGCTATTAAGGTTATCAATTATCCAGTTTAATTTAAAGCTGGCAAATGTCACTGGATGTTTCACCCCGAAAGTACCTTAAAAGCTATTCATATTATACATTTCTTATAAAACTGCATTAGACTTACCAATAACAATACTTCTTATGTTTTCACTAAAAGTTTCACTATTAAAACTTAACTACTCAACTATGTATGGTGCAAAGAAGGTGCAATACAATTTTATTTTGTAGACAAATTGAAAACAAACCAAATTCAATGAATTGACAGTAATTGATAGGGTATTGTGACCAATAATTATGAACTGGGAATTCTTATATGAATGCAACTACACTTTATAAATAATGCACTTTAAACTAATTTTTATAAATTCACGTAGTAACTGTAGCGAATTATTAAAGTAAAATGTTTCGAAGAATAAAAAAATACTAAAACCAAAATTTAAAATACACAACTAAAAATATTAAACTGCCTTCAAAACTTCAACTTCAACAGCATCGAACCCGAAACCTTAGTCTTTCTTGTCCACTATGCTTCCAATTGCTGCGTTTATACCACTGCTAAACTAGCCGTGCTACAAATGTCAGTTTCATAGCAATGATATTTAGCAATGCTATTTTAGCTGGCTGAGCTAGGTATATGTCGCGTTTATACCGTTGCTATAATTGTCATTTCGGTTTAGCATTGCTAATTTAGCTGCGGTATAAACGCAGCAAATGAGCTACAAACCACTATTTTGATTTGTTATATTAGTTGCTTTCCAATCGACCAACCGCAAGCACCCGCTAGTGAACCGCTAGTAGAATGGTTTTTATCTTCGCTAAATTATCTATAGAAATTTAGCAAAGGCAAAAACCATTCTACTAGCGGTTCACTAGCGGGTGCTTGCGGTTGGTCGATTGGAAAGCAACTACCCAGTATGCAATTTTTCCATTGTGTGGAAAAACAGCTATAATTCCATACTATATTCCATACTACAAAATATCAAAGACACATAATTTCGATTTGATGTGTACAGGGATTTTTTATCTCTTTCGTTTGCAAATTGCATGCCTATTGTTTTAATTTCGTTTCGTGTTGAAAACTGTCATTCAGTGTGCGGTCGCAGTGCAATAAAGGTAAATAAACGAAAACGCATTAATGGCGTCGTATAAAACAATTATATAAATTTTTGTTTGTGTTGCAATCCCAATTATACAACAAACATCTAATTTGACAATTATAAACATCTAATAAATTAACGAAACACATTTTTTTTCAGTGAAAAGCTTGTTTTCATTTTTTTTAGAATCTTTGAAATATTTGGTCGCCGCCATTATGAACCACAAAAAAAATTTATGAAATTGGTTATTTAATAAACCTTCACCTTGTCGGTGTAATAGATTATGTTATTTATATATTTTTTTTATTTCAGTGATTACACGAATACTGAAAATATTGAAGAAATAAAAGTAAATCCATAGAAAATTTTAAAAACTATATGTACATAAAAAATTGAAATAAATATAAAAAAAAATTATTATTCAACTAATTTTATTTTACAAATCTACCATTACGTACGGCTCGGAAATACTGGGCAATTCACTCGGGAAAAGGCAAATATTCACTATGGAAAACTATTTAAATACCAATGGAAACTTGTATAAATTTCGTATCGGAAAGGTGCTTAAAATTAGTATGGAAAAGCGTATGGAAAAAACACGAGTTTCCGATAAAATTCCACTGCTTTTCCATAGTTTGATTTTGTCTCTTTTTAGTTGGGATTCATACCTACACCGGAATTTTTGAGACACTTTTCTTTGGCGAGTAGTATGGAATACCGTGTAATTTTTATGTTTCTTTCCATAGAGCGAGTGTGGTTTTCGCCAGAGAATGCACATGGAATTCCGTTGGAATTGCATATTGGGTAATGTTTCAAACATAGCATGCTTTATTCTATGTACAAATTTGATGATAGGAAAAATATAAAATACGTTTTACAGAAAAATTTGCATGGCTTACTACAACTTATAATAATTTTAAATAATTTGTAGAGTGTTTGCATTCAAGTAGGCGCTAATTTATACCCTGAATTTGCAAGTGGTTAGTGTGTTTTATTAGTAAGTGTTGGGCCATGATTCAATTGGGATAAAATAAAAAAAAAAACACTAGACTAAGGTCGTGTTTCAAACGATAAAGTTGAAAATATCGATTTAGAAAATGTCGGCTGGGTGAAAATATCGACTGTAAAAAAAATACAGGCTGAGAAAATGTCGACTGAGGAAATGTTATGGGAGAATGTTGTCTAAGAAAATTTGCAATGCACTGAAAAAATGATCTCTGATTAAAGGTTAATTGAGAATGTACTGCGCAATCAACCTTTTCTCAGGCATCATTTTATCAGTGAAATAGTTAATTAAGTTTTATCAATTTTTATTCAACATTGTAATAAAAATGCATACTGATTGCATGTAACCTAGTTTTCCAGTATCAATAAATCATTCAATGGTTTTTAAGAAGTATACAAAATAAGTGATTGTACGCGAACAAAAATGGTCGGGCAAATAATTTCTAATAATAAAAACGGTAAAAAATTACTATTTGGAGGATACATATTTCATTGTGAGAAGACTTCAGTTAAAGGAACTAAAGTGTATCGTTGGCGTTGTATATAGAGTAAAAGCCATTCTTGTCCCACTACAATTTCAAGTAAAGAAAAGACAGCAAATTTACACATAATCGTGAAATCTCCAGCAAAGGAACATACACATGAACCATCAGCGTATGAAAAGCATGCTAATGAAGTAAACAGCTCGATCAGACAGAGTGCAGCACAATCTATTAGGAAGCCTTGTAAAATATTACAGTCAGCGACAATAATGTGTCCACCAATTTCTCGAACTTATTTGCCCTCAAATGAAGCTCAATATCAAAAGATTAAATATGCTCGTAAAACAAATAGGCTGTATTCGGAAGCTACCAATTTAGATGAACTGGAAATACCATTCATGTTACAAAAGGTTGAAGGCAAGAATTTTTCAATAGCAGACAAGATATTTATTGGTGGTCGGATTATCATACTGACTCTGATTTGTGAATTTTTGATGGAACACTGAGCATTGTTCCCGGATTAATGAAACAGTTATTTCAGAAATTATTTTCAAATGTTATTTTCTCTGGTTATAACTTTGTGTTTTTCGGAGAAAATGTTGTCTGAGAAAATTTCCACTGGCACAATTATGCCCGAGAAAAGGTTGATTGAGAAAAAACTGCGCAGTTTTTTCTCAATCAACCTTTTCTCAGGTATAATTTTTCCTGTGGAAATTTTCTCAGACAACATTTCCTCAGTCGACATTTTCGCAGACGACATTTTCTCAATCGACATTTTTTCAGTCGATGTTTCCTCAGTCGACATTTTCTCAGTCGGCATTTTCTCAGTCGACATTTTCTCAGTCGACATTATGACCCGGACCCGTTTCAAATCAATAAAAAACCGCATAAAAAGTTAAAAATTTAAAAATTTGACGTAAAAAGTGGTGAATAAAAATGTCAAACTTTTTATCTGCTCAAATAGCAGATAAAAATTATTTAAAATTTGATTGTTATTCGTCGTTCATACATACAAGAAGAAACAAACAAAATGGAAGCTAACAAAAACAAAAGGCAAAGAATAGTCAACGTTGCCTACACAAAATGTAAATTTGTCATGTAATTACCTAACTGGATTAGAATATTATTAATTAATTTTATTATTTATAGGGACAGAAGAGAAACACAAATTAATTCAAACGAGAATTAAAATAAATCATTTATTTAAGGGAACAAATGCCAATCAGCGGAAAGGTTGGAGGTAAATTTTAAATATTTTGTAGTTTTAACCTAAAATTTTTTAATTCGAGAATTGTTTTTAAACAGGAAAGTAAATGACGAAATAAAAAAAACAGACGAGTTATGACGCCACCAATGGCAAGCATTGGCTAGAAAATAAATACAAGGTAAAGGTATTCCATAATGTTTTTTAAAATAAAATAAAATAATATAATTATTTCTAGATAATATGTGAAGGAAACTCGGGAGATGGTACAAATGACGATGGGCCGTCTAATCAAGCAAGTACTTGGCCATTTTTCGAAGCATTAGATAAATTTACTGCCTTGAAACATAATTACCATCCATCAAGGTTGTACAGCAATTTAGAGGGATTGGAGACAAGCGACAACATCTTGGATTGTACGGTAGTAGATTCTGTTGGAACTGATAATGCATCCACAGATCCACACCAAGCACATCATCAAGGTATGGTTCGGGAGCAAGTTCCCAAAATAGTATTCGCGGAAGATCATTATCCGATCGCACTGAGATGAGTTTATTTGAACAAAAAATACTCAGCCAAAATAAAAAAATGAACAGAAAAGTTGGTTCGCTCATGTCTGTATTTGGGCAAATGGTGAAACAAGATTACCCTAATATCGACGTGAGCCAATTATTGGTGGCATCTGACTCCTCCGAAACGGAATGAATTTTAATTAAAATAAATAATTGAAAAAACAATAAATATATAAATTTAATTTTCAAATTATGTTTTATTCATGATTAGTATTTAATAACTGCTGGAGCAAACTATCACGAAAAATAATTGCTTCATTTGAATCCAGATTTCTATGGTTTGTCTGATAAATTTCGTTGTCACTTTCATTATATATTATCAACGTTTCCCTCAAAATCATCCCCCATTATACAAATATTGTGTAAAATGCAAGATGATGCTACAATTTTAATGCAGTTCTCGATATTTTGTTCGAGCGCTTTGAAAAATATGTTGCGCCAACGATTTTTCATGATTCCAAACGCACACTCTACGACATTTCTTGATTTGCTGTGCACTGTATTAAATTTTCGTTGCTCTTCATTTGGGTTTTTGTATGGTGTAATTATGGGTATTGGATTTAATTTGCAAGCATAACCTCCATCTCCTAATAAATAATATTGTGGGGGCGGAAATTGCCCACGTTTATATAACGGACTATTACGTAACACCCTTGTGTTATGCACAGATCCAGGGTAACCGACAAAAATATCAATAAATTTTCCTTACCCATCCACTACAGCTTGCAATTTAATTGAGTAAAACCGTTTATAATTGATGTACTCGTCGTGCCGATTAACAGGGCATTTAATTCTGACATGACAGCCATCAATTGCTCCAACAGCGTTTTTAAAAATATGGGTTTTTGCTCGGGCACAAAATTTGGCTCCAACTTCGTTTGACTGATGCTCTTGAGGACTATGCACTACGTGTTTCATGTCTGTTCTAAAAAAATTTAATAATAATATTCCTAATGGAGTGGCGGCTTAAACCAGCAAAATCCCCAGTGACTCTGTAACTGCAGCCGGCTGCCATTCAATACAGAAAAATTATTAATTCGTACTCGATCGACCAACTGTGATGTTTATGAGGCATCATTTGCAGTATTTTTTTGAATGTTGTGTAGCTTATTCGCAAATTTTTTTTGTCACAGTTTCATTTCCTTTCAAAATATTCTCTATTTTGTTGGATACAACACGAAGCTGCAAATATTTAGGCCGCTAAAATTAAGTAATAAAAAATATCAATATTAGTAATGGACATGTAGAATCATCAAGTTAAACTAACCTTATTGTCTTCTTGCAACTTTTTTTTTAAAACACAGGCTTTATTTGTTGAAATATTGTTGTTTAATAATTGAATAGCTAATATAATTGGCAAATATTTTTTACTTTTATTACTCTCCATATTTTACTTTTATTTATTATTTAACTGATAATTTATTTTTATTTTGATTTTAAATTAATTTTGTTATTACTGTTCATTCAAAGAATGTATGAACGTAAATGTCAAAATTTTTAACCATTTGAAACAGATAAAAAGTTTAAAAAAATTCACCATGGTTACAAAAAATTCCCCATAGTTAAAATTTTTATTTTTTATTCATTAGAAACACGACCTTAGTACGACAATTTTATTGATACACAAGTATTTTGATTCACAGCCACTACACAGAAAATGTACTCAAAACGCACTACATAATATTTTAAGCATTATACACCGATGATTCGTTCCATTAAATGATAACACCGCAGATATATCTACAACAAATTCAATAATTAAAGAATGATTGCATTTAACTTTAAGATTACTTATCTTTATTGAAACTTATTTGATTTCGGAAATTGTATTTTAGTCAAGCTGTCAATGTGATTTGATGACACAAGTTTAGTACAGTTGTGTATTGCCAATTTTGTGGTAAATTCACATGCAAATAATCCAATTAGTACAATGGTTTTTATTTTGTTTAAGTTGGTACATATTGTTATATTTTTTCTATCATTGTAATAAAATATTTTGATCAGTGTTCTTTAAACGTTTGTGACAGCAACACACAATACAAAAATTTGGAAATTCAATAAATCAAAATAAATTAATTTATATTAATAAAACCAACATAAGCCGACATTGTTTTTAATTTATTGAAGTTTGTCGTGACAAAGTGAACCAGCTAGAATTTCCTCAGTGTGTACTGTACAGAAAGTCGAAATATTTTATTGAATTTTAATTGAAATTACAATTTAAAATGTTATAATTTTTCTAATAATTTAATCACACAAGTAAACACAGCACAATGGATATAACAAATTGGACCACTTAAAATAAGTGAATAGAGAATAGAGATACACAAAAGCAAAGTTAGCCGGGTAAGAACATACTGTTACAGTTATCTCGCCTAACAAATCATCGATTAAAATTAAAAGTGAATCAATTGCTTTTAGATATAAACCAAAAGGCTTGCCTAAGGTACCAAAGTGTGCCCACAAAAACTATAAATAAAATCTTACCATTGCATTAAATTAACGAGCCAATATTGTTACGAATTTCACAAATAATTTTATTTTTGTGATAATGTTACAGAACGCTTTTATTTTGGGGCGTACAAAAATAGGCGTGCCAACGAGGACCGATCGAATAGCTGCTGGATCTCCCAAAAACCACGTAACCAAGCTTTACGTCAGGAACAGGAAAGGATCGTTAACTCGGTTGATTTTAGCGGATTTTAAAAACATTTTACAAGTCGGATCACAAAAAATTATTGGTATTTGTAAACGTTGTTTTTGCGATGGCACAACAGACAACACTTTATAAAAAGTGTTTATGTTATTCATTAATCGAATGTGAAAACTGTTCAACGATAATCACGTCAACACACCCGTTAAAAAGTGGTTGTTCCCAAATATCCTTCGTAGGTTTAAAATTAAACTTTAAAGAAAGAATTCATATTCATGTATTTATGGACCGAACAGCGGCGGCCTAAAGGAAGCAACGAGATTTCATCTGCTGAAAATAAAAATGGTGCCATGATAGCCATGTGCTCAATGCTCATACTGGCGAAAACATAATACTCACGAACAGAGAAGTACAAATTATATTTCCGGTACTGGGGCGTTTATTCTTACCACCGGATCGAGTATTTGTGTTCCTCGAAAGACGCACAAAGTCAAAAACACCATCATTGCACCAAACGAATGCGAGAAAATATATTCAGAATATGGCACGGTAATTTCAATGGACAGTCCAAATTGTCCAATATTCGACTGAAAATCTCAGTCGTCATCATATTACAAAATCACCGGCAACTGTCGTTTTCAATTTAATTATTCGAAGCGGTTTATAATGAAGAAGGTGTGTGGCGTGTGTGTCCCTACACCACAAGCCAATCATGGTTATCACAAAATCTTACAAAATTGATCCAAATTATTTCGCACAGTGCATATTTTTGTTGTTAGAAACACTTTAGAAATGCGCAAGGTACATTTTTATAGCAACGTAGTATCAGAATTGCCTAAAAATGTAGTTAGCGCTGCTAAAAATAAAAGGTTTGGAGAAAATACATATAAAAATAGAATAATTTGAAAAATCAACACGAATCGTTGTACGTTAAAAAAATAAAATAGAATGTTTATTGAAATTAAATAAATTTAATTAAATTATAAATAAAATTAATATAATTAAGTGTTTGTGAACCCAGCGAATTACGTAGTGCTGTGTGAATAGAGCGCACCGCTAACAACTACACTTCTCTGTGTACCTAGTGTCGATAGACCATAAGAACACGCTAAAAAGTAGTGACCCCGACGTGATCGCGGTACTGCCACTAAGTACCCGTGGTCCTAATTAATGTAATAAAGTGTTGTACGCGTATTAGCATCAGGCCAAGGAAAATCCGTCGTGAAATTGGCGAACAAATTGAGTCGCACTAATTGAGCGCTACATCCAGCTAACACCAACCCGACTATAGAAATTAAACATCCATCAATAGGCCACCGAAAGGCCTCATAAAATATTTGAATAACGTAACGGAATACATCATAAAGGAATTCATCGTAACGGAATACATCGTAACGGAAGATTGTTGCCATCCCACAGACCGAGAAGACATCACCTCCTGTAGCGGTGTAGCCGCGGACGATATCGCACCCTAAATAAAACTGTAAGTGCGAATTTACATTTATATTTTGGTTTCTCTCTATCCTTTTTTTTGCTTTTCTGTTTTCTTTTCCGTCGCGTGCGGCTTCTGGTGTAAAGGTACCCACGCCCCACCCTCCCCTAGATGTGTCAAACGATTCCGCGGTTGAAAATAATGCGGAGGGTACAGTTACCTTAACCCATACGCAATTACGTAACCTGATCGAGGAACAAGTTCGTTCCATCGTAGCGTCCCAAAACCTAAACTTTTATTCTGCAAGTGCCTCTGGTGCACCTTCTGGTTTTGGTACGACTTATAGTAGTGCGAATTCCGCAACAATGCACGATTCAGCTGGGGTGATACAGCCCAGTTTTATCGCGCATGTCGAATTTAAACCACCACAACCGTTATACCACCAAAACACTGCAGTATGGTTCGAAATATTGGAAGAACAATTCAAAGTTGCCAACATCAAAAGCGAGGCAACTATGTATTCTCACGCAGTGGGAGCTCTTGAAGTGATAAAAGTACTAGGCGAATCCGAAAAGGCAAAATTGCATAACGTCCTGCATGGGCTTACCCTAGGCGACAGTAAACCATCGCAATTATTAGCCAGGTTCAGGCTCAACGCCGGTACTAATTTTAACGATGAATCCATAAGGCAACTATGGATGAAACGGTTACCCAACCAGGTCCAAATGGTGTTAACCCCATTTGAAGGCGATGTGCCCTTATCCGTTTTAGCGGATCGAGCAGATAACGTGATGGAAACGTGTATCTTCCTGCAAACGACACGAGGAATTCATTAAAAATATACAGGCGAACCCAAAAAACTAATTTCATCATCCCGCATAGCGACCTGCGACGATGAAACAAAATCTAGTCGCCTATTAATAACAGAAATAAATACCAAACGCAAATTCCTAATAGACACAGGTGCGGATGTTTCCGTTATTCCACCGGACTCCAATAACAAAAACCCAAATCTAGCACCGGAATTCAATTTATTTGCAGCCAATGGTATACGCGTTCGAGCATACGGATCAAAAACACTCACGCTAAATCTCGGATTACAATCATAGGAGCCGATTTCTTAAAAAGTACCGGCATCGTGGTTGATATACAGCGACAACGTATTATAGACCCGATGACCACATTATTCACAATAGGCTCGATAACTACGAATTCGGAACCAGCATTGTCTCACATCGACAACACTTTTTTGCAACCGGACATAATACAACTAATTAGTAAGTTTGAAGGAATAACACGAGAAAATCTAAATTTGGCCACCGTGAAACAGAGCGTGACGCACAATTTGGAAACTCGCGGACCTCCAATAGCTTGTAAATCACGAAGATTAGCTCCGGGCAAACTACAAATTGCAAAAACGCACTTGAAGAGGTGATGTCACAAGGGATATGTCGGCCCAGCAAAAGCGCATGGTCCAGCACACCACATTTGGTGTTGAAAAAGAATGGCGATTGGCGTCCATGTGGCGATTAGAGGTCATTGAATAATGTAACCATTCCCGACCGATACCCCGTACCACACCTCCAGGATTTCGCGTTTCAACTGGAAGGTTGTACGGTTTTTTCGACGCTAGACATGATACGTGCCTACCACCAGACCTATTGAACCCTGCGACATTCCCAAAACTGCCATAACCACACCTTTCGGATTATTCGAGTTTACTCGGATGACATTCGGTCTCCGAAATGCAGCACAGTCTTTCAAACGATTGATGCATTCAGTTTTAGCTGGGCTAGATTTTTGCTATGTATATCTAGACGACATATTAATAGCGTCCAAAACATACAACGAACATCTTAATCACATAGAAACCGTTTTTCAAAGGTTGTCAGAACATGGTCTAGTATTAAACATTGGCAAATGCGTATTCGCTAAACCGGAAATCAATTTTCTAGGACATGCAGTCAACGCACAAAACATACTACCATCAGCAGAACGAGTGCAAGTTATCGCAAACATAGAAAGGCCGAACAACGTGCAACGGTTGAAAAGACTCCTGGGGGTAATAAATTTCTACAGGAGATTCATACCCAAGGCAGCACAAGACCAAATTGTACTCAACAATTACCTGAGGGGATATAAGAAAAATAGCAAGATAGCAATCCAATGGTCGGAAGAAAGTATCGAGGCATTTGACCAATGCAAAGCAAAGGTATGTACGGCGACAGTGCTAGCCCACCCATCTACAAGCGCAAGGTTGCCGATAATGGTCGACGCGTCCGATTTGGTAATCGGAGCAGTGGTTCAACAGTGGACCGAGCAAGCTTGGCAACCGTTAAGTTTCTTTTCACTTCGCCTAACGGACACACAATATGCGTTTAAACAAAACCCCGAAAAAGACATTTGGATTATATCGGCCAGTTCACAACGGACATTCAACACGTAGCAGGGGCAGACAACGTAGTAGCAGACGCGCTATCCATAATCAACGAAATAACGATACCAGAAAATATAAATTACGGAGTCATAGCGGGTGCACAGATCGAAGACGAAGAATTGAAAGAATTATTAATAAACAATAATACGTCATTGATATTACAGCAAATCCCAATCACTTTCCACCAGGATAAAAAATTATATTGCGATATTTCAACAAAACAACCACGGCCATTTATACCGGCAAAATTCATAAAAGGTGTTTTCACAGCACTCCACAATCTGGCACACCCCGGGATCAAAGCTACGGTAAAGTTATTGACCGACAATATAATTTGGCCGGCAATCAGCAGGGATGTAAGGGACATGACAAAAAATTGTATAAATTGTCAAAAAGCAAAAATCCACAGGCACACCAAATCACCAACAGGTAGCTACAACAACACGATCAGTCGGTTCTCAGAAGCGCACCTAGACATCGTTGGTCCGTTACCAATATCAAATAATCAGTGATATTGTGTTACGTTGATAGGCCGGTACACACGTTGGGTCGAAGCCATTCCAGTTCCAGATATAGTGGCATCAACAATAGCATGTGCAGTGTACTCAGTATGGATTGCTAGATTTGGCGTGCCCGATTTGATTGTGACCGACCAGGGATCGCAATTCGAGTCGCAGCTATTTGCCGAATTGTCAGCATTATTGGGATTCGGCGGCCATAATGAGCTACGATAGACCGGATTGGACGATGATATTACCACCAATACTACTTGGGTTAAGAACAGCATTCCGCGAGGATTTACAGATGGCATCAGCAGAACTAGTGTACGGCAGTACCATACGTATACCGGGTCAATTCATTGACACAAACAAAACCAGCATACCTCAAACGGAATTTATAAAAACACTTAAAGACCACAACGTTAGCAGGTCACGCATCATACGAACACGCTAAAGGTGTAACGCGGAATATCTGTTCGAGGCGAAGCCGCTTACAAATTTTCAAATCTTCATTTTCTGTAAAAAATCTAATTCAAAATACATTTTTTTGTTCCGATCTATATATTAATCAAACAATTCGTAAAATGTTTGCTCAAAAATTTACAAAATTGAAAAAGAATCGGTTTTGATTCCAACTACACTCTTCCATTTTAAGCTTCGTACGCTGCTCGAGCTAAGCAAAATATTTCGTACAAATTTGACATAAAATTTAGCTAACTAAAATTTCGCACTCGATTTTGCTGATCGGTACGTTATTCTGCGCAAAGGATAAACGCAATTATAATTGCGCATATTTTAATCTAGATGGCTCTACTATATAAAATCTACACTAATTTTGCAGAAAAAATATTGACATTTTATGATTTCAAACCAACTCGGTAAGCTACGAACTTCATTTTCTTCAAAATTTATCTTTATACCAATTTTAATAGCATGACTTTATCGTTAATTATGTGTAGTCCGTCTTATAATTTAGTACAGCTCGAGCAGTAATTTTATCTCCTTTGATTTCTACAAAATTTTATTTTGAATATCTTCTGTCTGTTCAAATCAAAAATAAATACGTCATTTAACATAAAATGACGTGTAAGAAGTACTCTGTGCCTTTAAAAACTTTAAAGCAATAATATTTAAAGAAGATAGTGAAAAACTATACAACCAAGCTAAAATTCGAAAAATTTGATTTTACAAAATGATTTAACTGTCATTTTGCCAGGATTATTTGATGTGTAATTTATTATTTCAAATTCCAGCATAAAACTTGTTTTTACGATATGAGTAGAAAATGCAAATTGATTTTAAGGCTGGGTAATATAATATAGGTCAGGGAATAGTTTAAAGCATTCTAATGATTTGTAAGTTACATTAAATTCTCAAAATTTACGTAATTCCGATAGCTATTCCTCAAAACTATGAAAATTGTAATGAAATTTATTCCTGGCCTATCAAAGAAAAGTCTTGAATAGATTTACCTCCTAAATTATTTAGATATGACTGATAAAGTCGACGATAATGCGAGAGAAGTGCTAACCGTAATTAAATTGTGTGGTGATTTTAAATTAATTGTCAAGAAATTTTAAGTGTATCTAATTAAATCTTCTGTTTTTCTTTTATTTGAAAGCATTAGAGGATTGACAACTCTCGTGAGAGTTATTATGGGATGGTAGTTATATTAAATTGGTAATTTATCAGGATGCACATTTTAAGAAATAATAAACCGGAGAAAAGTATTTTACTCCCAATTATCAGCGATTTATATCCAAAGGTGTATTTTTAAAATTTTCAATATTCGTAAATTTAAATAATATAATAAGCTTTTGTTATATTCTATGGAGGCAAATATCTAAATTACCATTTTAAGTACAGTAAATTTCCAATTTTGAAAGCAAACCAATTAATTTTGTTGACAATTTAAAGAATAGAAATGCAACCTCTGGAGATAAATAAATAATTCAATTTCATTTTAAAACAACAGAGAATAATATTTATCCTCCTACTTCACCTGAAAGACACAATACAAGTTACAAGTTACCTTAATTGGGAAAATCTCTACAGTTGAACAGTAAAAATACCTACTTTTCCGAATCGTGAACATGGAAAATGAGATTTCACCGTTTTTTAATTAATTTTTCCAGAAGTCAGTCTACCGTAATTACAGTCTTGACAACGCAGTAATGACAACAAATTCCTATCATTCTTTTATAATTCGAAAACATAAGTTAAAATTATGAATTCAATTTACGGGCAAAAAAACTTTACGTTGTCCATTATGTTCCTAATGAGCTTTATAAATAAATAATAAACGAACCAGTCAGAACATCCAAATACTTTTCACTTAGGTATTTTTGATACTTATTTCTAGAAAAACTCCACTTTGAAAATTTCCACAGGTATTTAAATTTTTTACCAAACCAAAAATATATTTATATTAACAAAAATAATTTTCTTTACATTTAATTTTCCACTTCCGTACACGGACTAATTTAAATTGTTGCTTGTTTAGATTTAATCACTTATCACAAAACACAAAAAGTTTTTTTTTTGTTATAGAACCGGCGCGTTTCTATAAATTAAACCGTCACAAATATTTTCGTTAATTAATGCAACAAAATCTCACTAATCAATTCCAAAAATTCACACACACACATAACTATTCACAATATTTTCCAATAGAAACAAAAACAAAAATTTATTTTCGATTTAATGAACCTAACACGATAACAGTTGGCAATAAACTGAAATGTTGGAATGAAATTCAGACAAGGCAGAAATAACAAAAAACTGTTCTGCTTAAAAAAGAAAAATAATAATTTCCCATCAAATTTATGTACGAATAAAAAATTCTTGGTTTTGAGTGAAAATTTTTAACAGTTGGAGAATCGTGGAACGAGAGAGGCGCGAAATTTCATTGGAAGTACAATAATGTATTTCCCAAATAAGGGGAAAACACAAAAAAGGAAAAAAACTAAAGAGAAACGTACCATTTTCCGAAATTATTATCATATGAGCACTGCTATAAAGCTTATTTACGAGCTTTTCATTGTATTTCAATAAACTTTCGATTTCTTATCTTGTTACGATTTATATGTTATACCACTTGAATCGAGGAATATTTTATTTGATTTTAAACCATAAAATCATCATATGGGACACCAATATTTATGTTATATCTGTGCGTACCAGGGCAGAATCATAATTCGCTATTTTTATTGTGGTAAATCAAAATTGAGTTACCGGCGCGATATAAAAAGTTCGCTAATAAAAATTTGATTTTATATTAAGTATGTATTTGAATGTTAAAACAATGTTTTATGAAAATGTATTTGAATTTTATGTCTGCCTGATTGTCTCATAAACTTTTTTTTTTCTTCAACTTTTTGCATTTTTATAGTTTTGTGAATATTTTTTTTAAGGGCTGTAAATTTGAGTTACCACTGAATTATTTATTTAGAACAGTAATAAAATTTTTTATTAGAGAGAATCGATATCGAATAAATTTTTAAGATAAATCAGGAATGATTTAAATCTAATAAATATTAAGGACTTTATGTGACTCTTTTGACAAATTTAGAAAATAACATGCTTTCGCTTTGCCGAAAGGTAGATTATTGAAAAAGGCAATAAATAACAATATTAACGATAGTAAAAATTTTAAACGATTGTCTATGATACCAAAATCAATTGAAAAAATTAAAGTGGTAACTAAAAATATATCCCAAAGTCTTATACTTTGCACACTATATTGTGTGTGCTTTCCTTAAAATAATAAATTCTTTGAGCCGTATATTTGGTGGTGAAACCACCTGTGTGATTGTGAAAGTGCGATACCTCTCCTCGTTACTGCTACTGTCACGAAGTGATCATTGTAAAATTTGTTCGTTACTGGTTGATTATTGGATCATAGAGTGTAAGTTAAATTATTTTTGTATGACGTGCGTATCGGTTTTATTGTACATCTGGTTGGGCCAAAGTCTCAATTGGCATTATTTTTGTTTATACTTTTTAGATCAATAAATCGGGTCATTTTTTTTTAGCAATTTAGATTAAAGAATTGAAACCTAAATCACAACTTAGAGGGGGAAAAATAAATGTTTAGTATACTCTTGACTTCAATGAAGAAATGTTTCGGAGTAACGAGTTAAAGTAAAAAAATTAACAAACGTAAATTACAAAAAGGTTGGATGCATTTAGATTATGTAGATACATTTAAATTATTAATTTTAATTTTAGTATTTAATAAGATACATTAACAATAAGCAGTTACCATTTACAAACTTCGAATTTTGGTTAATAAGTATGCTTTTATTAAATGTAAAAATTTCTCCAAAATACTTTGCTTTTTGATCTCAGTGGCAATTTGTTATAGAGAAAGTGTGCTGTGTAAAGGAAACATTTACTAAAGAATTCCGTTCTGGGTTTGACATAATAGCAATTCTTTATTATTCAGGTACTCAACCTAGCGAATAAAAAATAATTTTAACTCCTTAAAAATATACAAATTACGCACCGGTTATCTTTAACAAAGAGGGGATGAGCGTGTGTTCTTCTATTTTTGAATTGCATCACACAATTAATGAGAAATAAAACATTTACTTCGGTCTAAAAAGACCAAAGTATTGAAATCCTGTCAAAAATAACGAAAAATTTGGTTGGTCCAAAACCACTTTTCTCGACGTTTTGAAAGGCCCTGAGTCTGAAAAAAAAAAAAAAAAATCTACGTCCGTCCTGTCTGGATGTCTGGATGCCTGGATGTCTGGATGTCTGAATGTCTGGATGTCTGAATGTCTGGATGTCTGTACTAGTGGTATCTCGAGAACGGCTTGTCCGATTTTGAATTTTTTTTCGCCAATCTGTTTCTATGGTCAAAGCGGAGATTTGAAAAGCTTCTGGAGACTGTACGTCTAGAGGGTGGGGTACCTGCCACACGAATTGATCCAAAATACCTGGTTTTATAAATATTTACGATTTTTTTTATATAATATGCTGGTTTGATTATCGAATTGGGTATTTAATTGGGAATTGATTTGAAGGTTAAGGTAGGGGTCAATTTTCGGGTTGAGTTGGTTGGAGTTGAGTTGGGGTTGGATTAGCATGTAGTGAGTAGTTAACCAATTTTTTCTATGATGGAACTTGTCTACTTATTAACCAATTATTATGAAATTTGATATGTGCGTTGGAAATGGGACTCTAAACTGATTTTTGGATGAAATTTTGGAATATGGCCAAGTATGATGGAACTTGACTATTTCTCATCAAATGTGCTGTAACGACGGATTCAAATTAATTTTTTTTTCCACCGTTCCAACCAAGGGTTTTGTTTATTTAACGATAATAAGGCGCGTAAAATTTTATGATGGTACGATATTTTATGCTTTTTTGGACAAACAAGTTTATTGTTTTTTCGCGAAGGGTCGAGATTTTTTTTTTTAGGATGGATTGAGCATTCGAGTGACTTTGGAAACGGTGCCCAAAATATTAGTTTTAAGTGAAATAGAAAAATTAGTGTGTTAATTAGTGATTCGCAATTATTTTTTTTTTTAGTATAAATAAGTGGTTCGATCAATAGTTTTTTTATTTCCTGTTTAAAGTGTTAATAAGTCAAAAAATAGTTTATGATATAAAACTATATGTACTATCGTATATACATCTATATATATATTATACTAGTGATTCAGACACTAAATCAATTTTTTTTTCCGGTGAGATAAATCATATAAAAACACGAATTGATAAAAATCGAATTAACTGTTAGTGTGTTTAAATAAGTGATTCAGAAAGATTAGTGCCAGTCACATGGACTGTAGCGATTTACTCATTTAAATCGTTTCATGAAATTCGTTTATCCCTACACACATTCAAAATCATCTATTTCATTTCATGATAAATTTAGAGTTACTTTATTCTTTTCAACTCTATATACGTAAACTCTTACGCATGTCTCGCGTCTATACTATTTAAACCACAACAACAAAAACACGAAACGTCATTAGTATAGCACAGTGCACAGATATAGAAAAATACACTTCGTTTTCATCGCTCATTCATGATACACGCCGTAGTAGTTAAGCGATCATCATATTCATTTTGTTATAAATTAAGTTTCCATCTTTAAAAACTTTTAGTGTAATTAAAAAATCAAAATTTGTTTTGTATTGTGCGTCCGCCATTATAAATAGTGTGTGGTGGCCTATTATTTTTCACTGGATAATATCCAACTTCGATCGGAATATCGGAATTATTAATTTCACATCGGCGTTAAAACGCATTATTGATAACCACACCCTCGTTGGTATCCCACATCAAAAACCTATATTGGTGAACACCGTCGACTGTTTTTACGGTAAAGTGTAGGTATACAACGAAAATATTTCAAGAAGGATACGAAAATTTTTATAAAATTAACACAAGATACAACACGGAGTAGCAGAAATTTTTGGTGTTTTGGAAATATAAACGGCTCGGTGCAAAATCAAGGCACCGGCCCATTGGTAAGTGCCAATTTCTTTATAATTAAAAATATAAACATTTCGGCAATTTTACTAATACCGCCATTAATTTCTTTCCTGCTAAATTCATGCGTGTCGTATATGGTAAAATATGGAGTCAGAATAGAATAACGAGACAGTTATTTTATCACAATATTGAGTCATAAACATACATAAATTGACGGTATACAACATCAAACAATGGAAATGAAATCATACAACAACAACTAATTTACGGGTAATAGCAAATTAAATTTACAACGGATATTATTACATCAAACAATAAATTGGCGATTTATCGAGAAAAAAGCACCAATACATACAAATTAAAATAAAAGGAAACAAAAAACGGCGCAACAAAATTTACCTACACAGAACAGGAAAAAACATTTTTTTGTTCCAATAACAACAGGGTCCAATCACCTACACACGTGGTGCAACGAAAACAACAAATAAAAATAGAATCGCAAGTTTTACATAAATTTATTTATTTTCTTTTTATCAGCCAAGTTGTAACTTAATGAGGTACTTGCCCAATATCGATTTTAGTTCACTTGTCCCCACGCTTGGGCAGCGCTGACTACTTTTTTTTTTTTTTTACATGCAAAAACAAGTAAAATCATGTTTACAAATACAAGTTTCTTGTCTAAATTAGTGGATGTCCCCCTACTTTTTTTTTATGATTAATAAAGATGAGTATGTTGCGATTAATAATAAATATCAAATTTTAAAATTAATTTAGTCGAAATTAATAATTTAATGCAACATTCAAACACATGTTTAACCATATAAAACTACATACGAAATATTTTAGCCGTCAGTCAGCAAGCGTTGCAATTATATTTGGGAAAATCACTAATTCAAATAATTACCTTTATAAATTTTTATCATTTTTTTTTTTTTTTTTTTTTGATTATTTTTAAAAAACTTGGGCTGTATTAACGTAAACATTTTTATATATGATATATATTTCTGTAAAATTTCCACCATTTCGTTTATTTATTTTTCTTTCTTTCGACATTTTCCTCTCATTTCGTTGTACGATTTAAAACATTAACCTTAAAATATCTTGTTGAACATCCGCATTATTTTGTCATTTTTATTCACGCTTTCTACACAAATTCTGGATTGTAAAATTCAGCCGTATTTCTTTTTCTACCGCTTAGATTTATTTCTAATCGTTTCACACAAATTGGCGAGTAGAGACCCCATTACGAATAAAAACACGCTCGTCCTGTAGGTGGGGGAGTCTCGTCAACAACAGTCGCAATATTTATATTTATCATTTAACAACTCAAGTAATCAATATTTATTTAACGGTAACCATTCCGACTAAATTACACAGTTTTTAACAAATACAAAATACATATAATTAAACAAGTATGCCACCAAAAACCGATACTACAGGTGAAAACCAGAAACCCACGGGCTCACAAACGTTGAACCAACCGCCAACCCCGCTTGAAACAAAAATCACGGGTGATATTTACGACGAACAAATGGAGCTATCAGGTCAAACTAAGTTGAACCTGCCTCCATTTTGGCATAATCAACCAGCTAGCTGGTTTCAATTAGCTGAAATCCAGTTTGAGCTACGTGGGATCACCTCACAAAAGTCGAAGTACGGTTACATATTGAGTACTATTTCCCCTGGCACGTTCACAGTGATATCGGATATACTCCAGAGACCGCCTCAAGATAACCAGTACAATGTGTTGAAAGAAACGTTATTGGCGCGTCTAGAACCTTCGGACGAACGAAAGCTGGAGACGATCCTATCACAGCAAGACCTGGGCGACCATCGTCCATCGGAGGCGTTGCGGCAGATACGCACACTCGCGGGCACAAACAAGTTAGTAAGCGAGCAATTCATAAAATCCATTTGGATTCGCAAAATGCCCGAGATAATCAAGGTCGCACCTGCGGCAAAACAGGAATCCACTCCGATCGATGAGTTATCCAAGACGGCAGACCGCATGTTTGATATCATGAACATCGGACAACCCAATCGCCAGGTACACGAGACTCAAGTAAAAACACAACAAATCAATCAAAATTCAAATAGGCAGTCGAGAGGTAAAGTGCAGATATTTCAGAACCAAAGTAGAGGCCAACGTTCTCCTTCACATGCTGGGTCAATCGCAGATCGATTGGCTCGGCTCGAAAACAGAATAGACGGTTTATGTAGAGACATTTCACGAGGACGATCCTCATCGCGCTCTCGTTCCAACAGCAACAACTATCGAGGTTTATGTTGGTACCACAACAAATTCAGAAAAGCTGCTAAAAAGTGCATTCAACCATGCAATTGGCGAAAACTAAATACAACGACCAGCATGGATGTCGACACATCTTCAAAAAAACAATAAATCAACGGGTGCAGAATACCACTTCGCAAACCCATATTTCAACTGCAACATCGATCAACTCACTCTCGACTCGTCTACATTTATATGACAAAATCAATAAAATTACGTATTTAATCGACACTGGCGCTGACCTTTCGGTTATTCCAGTTGCAAATTTCAAAAACCTGTATTCAGTTCACAAACGAAACCCCGATCTAGTCCTTTCGGCCGCCAATGGTACACATCCACACTTACGGCACAAAATTGCTGCAGGTGGATATCGGACTAAAACGTACCTTCACGCATGCTTTTATTATAGCTGCTGTGAATCGTCCGATCATTGGCGCCGATTTCTTATGCAAATTTGAACTTCTTGTTGACCTCAAGAACAAACGGCTGGTTGATTCAGCGACAAAGCTGTCAATCAATGCCACTATGGTTCGTGTCGACACACCGACACCGATCCATTTCACGGTCAACAATGATTACGGCACTCTGCTCAAACAATTTCCTTCTTTAACAGCAGAGCCGAACTACAATTTACCAGTCCGACACAACGTGGTCCATCACATTGTCACCGCAGGCCATCTGCCCGTATCAAGACCACGTAGGCTAGACTCAATCCGTCACAAAGCTGCATTCACTGAATTTCAGCACATAGTGGAATTAGGGATTTGTCGGCCATCGGCATCTCCCGTTTCGTGCCCATTACATATGGTGAAAAAGAAAGATCAAGACTGGAGACCATGTGGGGATTATCGGCGATTAAACTCGGTCACAACACCGGATCGCTATCCGATACCTCACATTCAAAATTTTTCCATGAATTTACATGGATGCCAAATCTTCTCCAAAATTGATCTGGTCAGAGCATACCATTTAATTCCCGTAGCGCCTGAAGATGTACACAAAACGGCAATAACGACCCCATTTGGCCTCTTCGAGTTCACTCGAATGCCATTCGGTCTACGAAACGCCGCACAAACATTTCAGCGCTTCATGAACGAAGTTGTTCGTGACTTAGAATTCGTCTTCGTCTACATAGACGATATTCTTGTTGCTTCGCACACTGAGGAACAGCACAAACTACACTTAGAGCAATTGTTCACTAAGTTAGCACAGTTTGATGTTCATATCAAGAGCGCAAAATGCGTCTTTGGCGTAACCACTCTTGATTTCCTCAGCCACAAGATTACACCTGATGGTATACTACCATCAGAAGAATGAATTAACGCAATCAGAGAATTCCCAGCTCCAAGTATCCAACGATTTGTCGGTACGGTAAATTACTATCATCGTTTTATACCGAAACTCGCACAGACACTCGCCCCAATTCACAGTCACTTGGCTGCTTTACTTAAAAAGCCCAAAACAGCTAAGAACTTCTCTTGGCCCGACGAATACCAACAAGCATTCACGTCGTTGAAAACTGAATTGGAACAGATAACACTTCTGGCACACCCGCTGAGTGAATCAAAACTCAGTTTGACTACTGACGCATCGAACACTGCTGTCGGTGCAGTACTACAACAGTACCATAACAAGTGTTGGGAGCCCCTGGGATTCTTTTCAAAAAAACTCACGGGTGCCGAAAAGAAATATTCCGCATTCGACCGGGAATTACTTGCAATATATCTAGCAGTCAAACACTTTAGATATTTTGTTGAAGGTCGAGATTTTACAATATACACCGATCACAAACCTCTGACACGAGCAATTCAGTCAAAAACTGAACGTAATCCGAGGCAATCACGCCATTTGGATTATATCACTCAATTTACTTCGGACATTCAACATGTTTCCGGACATGACAACGTTGTCGCGGACACATTATCCCGCACTACCGACAACGAAACGGCCACAGTCGAAACAAATTTCGATTTGATCAAAATTGCAAATACTCAAAAAGTTGACCGAGAACTTCAGAATATATTTTCTGGTTCCGAATGTCACAATAGTTCATCACTGAAACTAGAACTTTTTAAACTGCCTGGCCTTGAAATCGTATGCGAAACTTCCACTGGGTACAATCGCCCATACATTGCAGAATCACTACGTCGAGCCATCTTCGACACACTGCACAACATTTCGCATCCTGGTGTCCGAGCAACTCGTAAATTGATCGCTGCTCGTTACTTTTGGCCAAGTATAAACAAAGACGTAGGCAATTGGGCTCAGTCTTGTTTATCTTGCCAACGTTCTAAAGTACAACGCCACACGAAATCACCCCATGGTAAATTCGAAATTACACCTGGTCGATTTGAACATATCCATATAGATATAGTAGGTCCACTTCCTCCGTCTAATGGATACACATATTTACTTACTTGTGTCGATCGCTTCACTCGTTGGCCCGAAGCGTACTGCATGACCAATATGTCAGCAGCAACCATTGCCATCACATTCGTCAACAATTACGTATCTCGATTCGGCGTACCCCTAAACATCACTACTGATCAGGGAACGCAATTTGAGTCCAAGCTTTTTACCGAGTTAACGAAACTCCTTGGCTCAAACCGAATACGTACAACGGCTTACCACCCACAAGCCAATGGCATGGTCGAACGTTTCCACCGGCAACTCAAAGCCGCGCTAATGGCCAGAAGCAATACAACTCATTGGAGCTCGGAAATACCAATAATTTTATTTAGAATTCGAGCAACAGTGAAAGAAGATCTAAAGTGCTCACCGGCAGAATTAGTCTATGGGCAAACCATTAAACTGCCTGGGGAGTTCTTCGTCGAAAATCCTCTTTCACCAATTCCAACTACCGACACAGTCATCGACCAATTACGTGAAACTATGCAAAACCTTGTACCAAAAGACACTCGTCAGTCCAAACAAGACGACGTTTTCATTCCAAAATCACTCGACAATTGTGAGTTTGTGTTCGTAAGAACAGACAACGTTCGCACCGGATTATCTCCTCCATACGAAGGTTCATATAAAGTCAGTCGACGCCTTCGCAAACAATTCACCGTGTTGATTAATGGAGAAAATCAAAACATTTCAATCGACCGGCTCAAACCGGCTTTCGGCATTCTATGTTCAGCTGATCAAAAATCAGTTCATCGCACACCTAAAACTGTCCGTATTTCAGCCGAATAAATATTTTTTTTTATATGGGGGATTTCACTTGCGGGGAGTCATGTAGCGATTCACTCATTTAAATCGTTTCATAAAATTCGTTTATCACTACAAACATTCAAAATCATCTATTTCATTTCATGATAAATTTAGAGTTACTTTATTCTTTTCAACTCTATATACGTAAACTGTTACGCATGTCTCGCGTCTATACTATTTAAACCACAACAACAAAAACACGAAACGTCATTAGTATAGCACAGTGCACAGATATAGAAAAATACACTTCGTTTTCATCGCTCATTCATGATACACGCCGTAGTAGTTAAGCGATCATCATATTCATTTTGTTATAAATTAAGTTTCCATCTTTAAAAACTTTTAGTGTAATTAAAAAATCAAAATTATAATACGTAATAACGATAGTGCGGTTCAATAATTAGTGATTGTATATACACGCTATTTTCCCCCGGTTATTACACGTTCGGTGGTGGATTTTATTCTAAGATTTTGTGAATTTAAATTAACTTTATAATAAACTACGGACGCATAGGTTTTGTATTGTGCGTCCGCCATTATAAATAGTGTGTGGTGACCTATTATTTTTCACTGGATAATATCCAACTTCGATCGGAATATCGGAATTATTAATTTCACATCGGCGTTAAAACGCATTATTGATAACCACACCCTCGTTGGTATCCCACATCAAAAACCTATAGGACATATTAACTATAAGTGTTGTTGTAGTGTAAACTAATTAATTGACTGTGCTGTGAAAGCAAGTGAAACAAAACACATGGGCAATGTTGTTTTATAACCGCCAAGGACTAAAAGTGCGGTAGTGAAAAAAAAACCGTTATGCAAATCTACGTTCCTAAATTTCGAAATTACTAAACACAAGTGCAACAATATACTATTCACAACAAGTGCAAGAATTGAAATTACTAACGGGTGTGAAGTTTTCGACAAAAAACAAAAATGAATATGTATTGGTGCGAAATAATACAGTAGATCAAAAATTTGTTATTTTACAAATTTCATACATATACATACATATATCATTCTTAACGTTATCCGCTTCGGCCTAGAAGTGTATACCGTACAGAAATCTGCCACATTGTAAAACGGTATGACGTATGAGTAATTAAAATATTTAGTTAGGAGAAAATTAAGTGACTTAATTAGAAATTAATAAGATATTAAACAAAACATATTCACAGAGATGTTCCGCGGGTCCGACTACCTACAATCATATTCGAATACGATGAAACAGGACCTTTTGTTGTTGACCTCGAATGTTGATAATTTTCATATGATATATTGAAATTTTGAGGTTCACTGTATTGAAGATTGGCCAATTCACAGAGATGTTCCGCGGGTTCGACGTATAAGAAATATTAGATAAAGGTATCCTATATAGACTACCTACAATCATATTCGAATACGATGAAACAGGACCTTTTGTTGTTGACCTCGAATGTTGATAATTTTCATATGATATATTGAAATTTTGAGGTTCACTGTATTGAAGATTGGCCAATTCACAGAGATGTTCCACGGATCCGACGTATAAGAAAAATTAGATAAAGGTATCCTATATAGACTACCTACAATCATATTCGAATACGATGAAACAGGACCTTTTGTTGTTGACCTCGAATGTTGATAATTTTCATATGATATATTGAAATTTTGAGGTTCACTGTATTGAAGATTGGCCAATTCACAGAGATGTTCCGCGGGTTCGACGTATAAGAAAAATTAGATAAAGGTATCCTATATAGACTACCTACAATCATATTCGAATACGATGAAACAGGACCTTCTGTTGTTGACCTCGAATGTTGATAATTTTCATATGATATATTGAAATTTTGAGGTTCACTGTATTGAAGATTGGCCAATTCACAGAGATGTTCCACGGATCTGACGTATAAGAAAAATTAGATATAGGAATCCTATATAGACTACCTACAATCATATTCGAATACGATGAAACAGGACCTTCTGTTGTTGACCTCGAATGTTGATAATTTTCATATGATATATTGAAATTTTGAGGTTCACTGTATTGAAGATTGGCCAATTCACAGAGATGTTCCACGGATCTGACGTTAAAGAAAAATTAGATATAGGAATCCTATATAGACTACCTACAATCATATTCGAATACGATGAAACAGGACCTTTTGTTGTTGACCTCGAATGTTGATAATTTTCATATGATATATTGAAATTTTGAGGTTCACTGTATTGAAGATTGGCCAATTCACAGAGATGTTCCGCGGGTTCGACGTATAAGAAAAATTAGATAAAGGTATCCTATATAGACTACCTACAATCATATTCGAATACGATGAAACAGGACCTTCTGTTGTTGACCTCGAATGTTGATAATTTTCATATGATATATTGAAATTTTGAGGTTCACTGTATTGAAGATTGGCCAATTCACAGAGATGTTCCACGGATCTGACGTATAAGAAAAATTAGATATAGGAATCCTATATAGACTACCTACAATCATATTCGAATACGATGAAACAGGACCTTCTGTTGTTGACCTCGAATGTTGATAATTTTCGTATGATATATTGAAATTTTGAGGTTCACTGTATTGAAGATTGGCCAATTCACAGAGATGTTCCACGGATCTGACGTATAAGAAAAATTAGATATAGGAATCCTATATAGACTACCTACAATCATATTCGAATACGATGAAACAGGACCTTTTGTTGTTGACCTCGAATGTTGATAATTTTCATATGATATATTGAAATTTTGAGGTTCACTGTATTGAAGATTGGCCAATTCACAGAGATGTTCCGCGGGTTCGACGTATAAGAAAAATTAGATAAAGGTATCCTATATAGACTACCTACAATCATATTCGAATACGATGAAACAGGACCTTCTGTTGTTGACCTCGAATGTTGATAATTTTCATATGATATATTGAAATTTTGAGGTTCACTGTATTGAAGATTGGCCAATTCACAGAGATGTTCCACGGATCTGACGTATAAGAAAAATTAGATATAGGAATCCTATATAGACTACCTACAATCATATTCGAATACGATGAAACAGGACCTTTTGTTGTTGACCTCGAATGTTGATAATTTTCATATGATATATTGAAATTTTGAGGTTCACTGTATTGAAGATTGGCCAATTCACAGAGGTGTTCCACGGATCTGACGTATAAGAAAAATTAGATATAGGAATCCTATATAGACTACCTACAATCATATTCGAATACGATGAAACAGGACCTTCTGTTGTTGACCTCGAATGTTGATAATTTTCATATGATATATTGAAATTTTGAGGTTCACTGTATTGAAGATTGGCCAATTCACAGAGATGTTCCACGGATCTGACGTATAAGAAAAATTAGATATAGGAATCCTATATAGACTACCTACAATCATATTCGAATACGATGAAACAGGACCTTTTGTTGTTGACCTCGAATGTTGATAATTTTCATATGATATATTGAAATTTTGAGGTTCACTGTATTGAAGATTGGCCAATTCACAGAGATGTTCCACGGATCCGACGTATAAGAATAATTAGATATAGGTATCCTATATAGACTACCTACAATCATATTCGAATACAATGAAACAGGACCTTTTGTTGTTGACCTCGAATGTTGATAATTTTCATATGATATATTGAAATTTTGAGGTTCACTGTATTGAAGATTGGCCAATTCACAGAGATGTTCCACGGGTCCGACGTATAAGAAAAATTAGATATAGGAATCCTTTATAGACTACCTACAATCATATTCGAAAAACGACTTGATTATACTTTACAGTAAAACAAAATTGCCGGATTGATGCAAATTTGGTCAGTTGTTAGAATGGAAAATTTTTTAGGTCATCGAATAATTCCCAATTATTGTTGGGACGTTTTAATACGGCGGTATAATGTTTCACATTTTGATTATAATTTATCACTGCTTTTAAACAAAAATTTCGTTATTCAATCTAATTTCTTGTTGAATTTCTTTAATTTTAATATTATAGTTAACATTGTTAAATGATTGGACGTCAGCTATGGCCACGCCATAATTGGTTATAATTTTATCAACTTGTAAATTTGATCCACAACCAGAGCAAGTAAGCGTTCCAAACGATAATGAACCTTCAATATTATGAAGAGTACTTTCATTCACAGTAAATATGTCGAGAGGTAAATACCTATTCTGCGAATTTCTAATGCGAACGAGGTTTTCTTCAACGCGCTTTTGATAAACTGTGATAGGCAGGGGTAACTTGTATGACTGAGCGTTCTCTTAGGTGATTGTCGTGTAGAATACACAGAAAGAAGGAATAGGATACCATGTAAAAGTTGGTCTCCCCTGCAAAGCCATTTTAAAGGGCACCCTACAATTTTTTAGTTTTACTTTCTTTTACGTAAGTAAAATAAAGTATAGTAATCATGAAAATTTTCGACCTTGAGATTATTGAAGATTTACCTGTTTTGAAGTCCCCTGAGTCCGAAAAAGTGGGTTTCGAAATGATGTCTGTCTGTCAGTCCGTCTGTCTGTCAGTCTGTGTCCTCTCTACAGCCCAGATGGTTTAACCAATCGAACTGAAACTTCAGATTTAAGCTTTTTGGATAAATTGGGAGGTCCCAGTGAATTTTACTTCAAATCGGTCCACCGGAAGTGGCCACTCCCTTGGGCCAGAAAATTTGTTTTGCAAATATCTTAAAAAGTATAAGGTTTACAAAAAATTACTAATACAAAATGTTTCCAAAAATAAAAAAAAAATAAAAATAACCAAATTAAAAATTAAAAAAAATTAAAATTAAAAATTAAAAAAAAAATTGAAAAAAAGTTTAAAAATTTTATAAAAAAAAATTAAATATTGTTTTGCCAACACATAAATATATGTGTATATATAGCCTAATTATGCTAATTATAATTAATTTGCATACTACAGTGACATACTTCCGGTTTTTAATGCAAATATTACATAATTGAATGTGGATCATTTTTTCATGTTTCTTAACTTTTTTAACGTCTTATTAGGGTTTGTAATACTTAAGTATATATGTATATCGTTTTATAATTGCAAAAATATTTTGCAACTCCTGCCCCCCCCCCACACTTTTTTACAGGGAGTTACAGCAGTTCTTGCATTTGTCATTTTAATTATTGTGTGTATTAGCCCAATTATGCTAATTATAATTAATTTGCACACTTCAGTGACGTACTGTATGTTATAAAAATATTTAGCCTACATGTATGTTAAATTGCCAAATCGGTCAACCGGAAGTGGCCACTCTCTTGGGCCCGAAAATGTGTTTTGCACATATTTTAAAAAGTATAAGATTTACAAAAAATCACTAATACAAATTCCAAAAAATTAAAAGAAAAAATTTAAATTCATAAATATCACCTTTTATTTCTTTCACGTGTGTACTAATGAGTTCAAAAAATTGAGTTTTGAAGTGGTGTCTGTTGGTATATACATATGTCTGTCAATTTGTAGTCCAAATGGTTTAAGCAATCAAACTGCAACTTCATGTTTAAACTTTTTACATAAATTTTGGGGTCCCAGCTCCCAGCTCCCAGATTCCGTAAAACAGAAAATTTATTTTGCAAATATTTCAAAAATATACAATTTACAGAAAACATGAAATAATAAAAACAATCTTAATTAAGTTTGCGGGAAATTTGAATTATAAAAGTTTCTCAAAATTCGCTGTTCGTAAAAGAAAGTCGTGTGTTAGCCACACCTCCATTTTTTTTATTACAAGAAAAGTTTGTAACATCATTTTAAATGGTATGACAATTTATCTGAGAGTCCTCTCAGGAGCTTGTCATGTAGAATACACAGAAAGAAAGAATAGGATACCATATAAAAGTTGGTAGCCCCTGCAAAGCAATTTTAAAGGGCACCCTACAATTTTTTAGTTTTTTAATTACAAGATCATATAAAATCATATGAAAATTATCAACATTCGAGGTCAACAACAAAAGGTCCTGTTTCATCGTATTCGAATATGATTGTAGGTAGTCTATATAGAATACCTATATCTAATTATTCTTATACGTCGGATCCGTGGAACATCTCTGTGAATTGGCCAATCTTCAATACAGTGAACCTCAAAATTTCAATATATCATATGAAAATTATCAACATTCGAGGTCAACAACAAAAGGTCCTGTTTCATCGTATTCGAATATGATTGTAGGTAGTCTATATAGGATACCTTTATCTAATTTTTCTTATACGTCGGATCCGTGGAACATCTCTGTGAATTGGCCAATCTTCAATACAGTGAACCTCAAAATTTCAATATATCATATGAAAATTATCAACATTCGAGGTCAACAACAAAAGGTCCTGTTTCATCGTATTCGAATATGATTGTAGGTAGTCTATATAGGATACCTTTATCTAATTTTTCTTATACGTCGGATCCGTGGAACATCTCTGTGAATTGGCCAATCTTCAATACAGTGAACCTCAAAATTTCAATATATCATATGAAAATTATCAACATTCGAGGTCAACAACAAAAGGTCCTGTTTCATCGTATTCGAATATGATTGTAGGTAGTCTATATAGGATACCTTTATCTAATTTTTCTTATACGTCGAACCCGCGGAACATCTCTGTGAATTGGCCAATCTTCAATACAGTGAACCTCAAAATTTCAATATATCATATGAAAATTATCAACATTCGAGGTCAACAACAAAAGGTCCTGTTTCATCGTATTCGAATATGATTGTAGGTAGTCTATATAGGATGCCTATATCTAATTTTTCTTATACGTCAGATCCGTGGAACATCTCTGTGAATTGGCCAATCTTCAATACAGTGAACCTCAAAATTTCAATATATCATATGAAAATTATCAACATTCGAGGTCAACAACAAAAGGTCCTGTTTCATCGTATTCGAATATGATTGTAGGTAGTCTATATAGGATACCTTTATCTAATTTTTCTTATACGTCGGATCCGTGGAACATCTCTGTGAATTGGCCAATCTTCAATACAGTGAACCTCAAAATTTCAATATATCATATGAAAATTATCAACATTCGAGGTCAACAACAAAAGGTCCTGTTTCATCGTATTCGAATATGATTGTAGGTAGTCTATATAGGATACCTTTATCTAATTTTTCTTATACGTCGGATCCGTGGAACATCTCTGTGAATTGGCCAATCTTCAATACAGTGAACCTCAAAATTTCAATATATCATATGAAAATTATCAACATTCGAGGTCAACAACAAAAGGTCCTGTTTCATCGTATTCGAATATGATTGTAGGTAGTCTATATAGGATACCTTTATCTAATTTTTCTTATACGTCGGATCCGTGGAACATCTCTGTGAATTGGCCAATCTTCAATACAGTGAACCTCAAAATTTCAATATATCATATGAAAATTATCAACATTCGAGGTCAACAACAAAAGGTCCTGTTTCATCGTATTCGAATATGATTGTAGGTAGTCTATATAGGATACCTTTATCTAATTTTACTTATACGTCGGATCCGTGGAACATCTCTGTGAATTGGCCAATCTTCAATACAGTGAACCTCAAAATTTCAATATATCATATGAAAATTATCAACATTCGAGGTCAACAACAAAAGGTCCTGTTTCATCGTATTCGAATATGATTGTAGGTAGTCTATATAGGATGCCTATATCTAATTTTTCTTATACGTCAGATCCGTGGAACATCTCTGTGAATTGGCCAATCTTCAATACAGTGAACCTCAAAATTTCAATATATCATATGAAAATTATCAACATTCGAGGTCAACAACAAAAGGTCCTGTTTCATCGTATTCGAATATGATTGTAGGTAGTCTATATAGGATACCTTTATCTAATTTTTCTTATACGTCGAACCCGCGGAACATCTCTGTGAATTGGCCAATCTTCAATACAGTGAACCTCAAAATTTCAATATATCATATGAAAATTATCAACATTCGAGGTCAACAACAAAAGGTCATGTTTCATCGTATTCGAATATGATTGTAGGTAGTCTATATAGGATACCTTTATCTAATTTTTCTTATACGTCGGATCCGTGGAACATCTCTGTGAATTGGCCAATCTTCAATACAGTGAACCTCAAAATTTCAATATATCATATGAAAATTATCAACATTCGAGGTCAACAACAAAAGGTCCTGTTTCATCGTATTCGAATATGATTGTAGGTAGTCTATATAGGATACCTTTATCTAATTTTTCTTATACGTCGAACCCGCGAAACATCTCTGTGAATTGGCCAATCTTCAATACAGTGAACCTCAAAATTTCAATATATCATATGAAAATTATCAACATTCGAGGTCAACAACAAAAGGTCCTGTTTCATCGTATTCGAATATGATTGTAGGTAGTCTATATAGGATGCCTATATCTAATTTTTCTTATACGTCAGATCCGTGGAACATCTCTGTGAATTGGCCAATCTTCAATACAGTGAACCTCAAAATTTCAATATATCATATGAAAATTATCAACATTCGAGGTCAACAACAAAAGGTCCTGTTTCATCGTATTCGAATATGATTGTAGGTAGTCTATATAGGATACCTTTATCTAATTTTTCTTATACGTCGGATCCGTGGAACATCTCTGTGAATTGGCCAATCTTCAATACAGTGAACCTCAAAATTTCAATATATCATATGAAAATTATCAACATTCGAGGTCAACAACAAAAGGTCCTGTTTCATCGTATTCGAATATGATTGTAGGTAGTCTATATAGGATACCTTTATCTAATTTTTCTTATACGTCGAACCCGCGGAACATCTCTGTGAATTGGCCAATCTTCAATACAGTGAACCTCAAAATTTCAATATATCATATGAAAATTATCAACATTCGAGGTCAACAACAAAAGGTCCTGTTTCATCGTATTCGAATATGATTGTAGGTAGTCTATATAGGATGCCTATATCTAATTTTTCTTATACGTCAGATCCGTGGAACATCTCTGTGAATTGGCCAATCTTCAATACAGTGAACCTCAAAATTTCAATATATCATATGAAAATTATCAACATTCGAGGTCAACAACAAAAGGTCCTGTTTCATCGTATTCGAATATGATTGTAGGTAGTCTATATAGGATACCTTTATCTAATTTTTCTTATACGTCGGATCCGTGGAACATCTCTGTGAATTGGCCAATCTTCAATACAGTGAACCTCAAAATTTCAATATATCATATGAAAATTATCAACATTCGAGGTCAACAACAAAAGGTCCTGTTTCATCGTATTCGAATATGATTGTAGGTAGTCTATATAGGATACCTTTATCTAATTTTTCTTATACGTCGGATCCGTGGAACATCTCTGTGAATTGGCCAATCTTCAATACAGTGAACCTCAAAATTTCAATATATCATATGAAAATTATCAACATTCGAGGTCAACAACAAAAGGTCCTGTTTCATCGTATTCGAATATGATTGTAGGTAGTCTATATAGGATACCTATATCTAATTTTTCTTATACGTCAGATCCGTGGAACATCTCTGTGAATTGGCCAATCTTCAATACAGTGAACCGCAAATATTTCGGTATATCGTATGGACTTTGTTTACTTTGAAAGTCAACAACAAAAGGTCCTTTTTCATCTTGGTAGCTGCATGTAATACAATGGAGATGAAATACATATGTATATCCTTAAATATTCTTTTATGCCGAACCAGCGGAAATTTTGATGATTTGGCCTTGGCTTACCAAGTACCCTTTACCTCTGACACCCATATCTCAAAAAAAGATTTTCAATTTTCAGAAAACATTTTGATCGTATATGCTGACGTCAAAATTCAATTATTTAAGTCAAATAGTATTAGTTGTTCCTGGTTTTTGTCAGCATTTGGTTTTAAATTGCTTTTACCGACTGTTTCACTAATACTAATATAATTTTTTGTTGAATCAACAAATTTTGTATACATATATGTTTTGTTGATTTTGTTTTTTTGTTGAGAACTTCACATCCGTAATTACTAAGGGATTAGTATTAAATTAAAACAACATGACAAATATTTAAGACAGTTTTATTCGATGCGAACGTTTGTCAAACCGTTATGGTCGAATTCATAAGTGATTATAATAATAAAATATCAAAAAAGCAAAAATTTAAAAAAAAAATAAATTTCATTGATAAAGCATTCTGCAATTTGTACCTTAAATAATGGACATCAGTTAAAACAACAAATTAAATTCATTAAGTGAAATATACAGAAAAAAAAACAATAACGTAAAATCGAGTTGAAATATAAAAGAAAATTTTTTATGTATATTTATACCAAACACACACGCATTCAATATACAATATTTCCACATTCAACATCTACACTCAACATACAGCAACACAAACGGATATTTTCATCAATCACCAGATAAGACTTATTTTGTTATATTATATTTTTTTATCATTACTTAAATATTGAATTTTACATTTTTTTTATATTAAATATTCTTTCTTAGGTTAACTATTAAATTAGCATAGTTAGCTTAGGTTCTAGCATAGGTGTAGGTACCGATTCCGGTTAGTTATTAGTTTTTTCGCATTTGTTTTTTTTTTGAGTTGTATATTCATTGTCATTTTCATTGAACGAAAAAAAAAAAAAAATAAATAAATAAATAAATCTTGTTTGGAAATTGAGTTAATTATAATACCATCTCTTTAATTTTTTTTTGTTTTTTTTTTGTTGACATTTTCACCAATGCTTATTTCGAATGTTATTTGCTTTACTTTCGTTTTCGCTTGCTAGTGATAGGTTGTTAAGAACAGTGTAAGTGAAATTTAATTGAGAGGATGAGTTCAGGGTAAGTAACTGGGTGAGTATAAATAAGCTGTTGTCTCCTACCCTGTCTATTTCCCTTCCTGCGGTCTATCAAGATCCGCACCATGTTTCTGGAAATACCCACGTATTCCCCTGAGCTTTAGCCGGTAGAACGACCGCCCAGAAACATTCAAATAGTGTGGATATCTGTTAACTGACATGTTTTGGAGTTTGGTTTCCCAATTTAAAAGTTTTCTTTTGAATTGCTGACCGAACTCCATTGCATTTCGTTACAGTGCGTTGAAAATGGGATTCTAAAATGTTGGATACAGTACTGCAATATGGCCAAGTATAATGGAACTTGCCGATTTCTCAACCGATTACGATGAAATTCGACATGTGTATTGGAAATGGGATTCTAAAATGTTTTTTGGATGAAGTTCTGGGACCCCATAATGATTTCTGGATGAAATTCTGGAATATGGCCAAGTATGACGTAACTTGCCTATTTTTTTTAAGCAATCACCACTTTTAAAAAGAGGAGTAACAACTGCTGTTTTTAAATTAGTTGGAAAAATTCTTTTAGAGAACGAAAAGTTAACCAAATGAGTTAATATATCAACACTCAGATAAGCAGTTAGTTTTTGTGAATTTAACGCACTTTAACGTTTGTGCTGAATACAAAAATATATTTTACTTTGTGCTAAAATAATCGAGTAGTATACGCAAGCTGTTCGAGCTGCTCCAATCCAGTAGAAAATTTTAACCTAAAAAATAAAACAAGAAAGAAACAAAAAATCATCAAACAAAACAAATATTCCACTGAAACACTTATCTGATAATTAAGCTGATCCACATTCAACGGCATACACTTGGGTTTTTTTTTTTGTTTAGTTTAAATCTAAAAATTCAATCAATAATTTGTGAACCAAAATGTTTTTGTTATAAATAATTATTTGACATTTGGTAAAAAAGAAAAAGAAGTCCAACATAAAAACAAAAATGTAGGGCTATGACCATGTACGATCAGTGTACTAATTATAGCAGAATAATTGTTTCCAAATATTTTTATATAGATGGCACTGTGTCGTTAAAGTAAAAAATAATTATAAAATGTTATGAAATTTGTTCACACTCTGTAAATTGCCGTCAATGTGAAAACATCTGAAAAGATAATAAGAAAATAAAAAGTGATTAAAAAGATAAAGTGATTTGTATACTATTGAAATGAGACTGGACATCCGAACTTTGCTACGAAAACGATTTGAACCCTTTTCTTCTTCAACTGGACACGGAAAACTGCTAACGAAATTTAAGACCTTCTGATTTGGACCTGGACACGGAAATTTGCCACCATATTGTACGACGACCACGTGAAGGATTTAGGAAAAGATAATTTGCCGGAACCATTTTGAAAGGTTACAAGCCACGCTATTGTAAACATTTATTACTGGATATTGGAACAGTGATTTATTACCAATATACCAGGGAATAAGAAATCAAGTAAATTTGAGAGTGACCTGATTAAGAAGATCTTGATTTTAAATACAGTCCACTACTCACGTGATCAGATCTATCGACGCAGGAAAACCTGAGTGAGGTAATTGGTTTTAACAACAAATCGGTTATTTCCAAACCACCTCAGTTGGCTAATCACAAGCTAATTTGCGATTAGCAAAGTTGCGAATTGCTAGATTATCGAGTATCTAGCCCATTATATTATAATTTTTTATATTTCGTATGGTACGCTGTCCTCTAGTGTCTTTTCCATTAGCAGCATAAGTGAAGGCAGCATAAGTGGTCCATTGGCAGCATAAGTGAAGTGGTATTTTTGTACTGGATTAGTTAAGTTCTATATCGTCGTCGAGAAATTCAAAAAGTGTATCCAACTCCATTTTTCTAATTTGGCTTTTTTAGCATCAAACGAAAGAGGGAAACATTTTGCATCGATTACCATTTATAACATATAAAAAAGTTTTTTTAAGGGGAAACATTTAGAAATTAATTTGGTGTTTGCATGTAGACGATATGGAGAGTGAAACGTAATTTTTATATCTTCTGAAAAAATTGTTTGTAGACTTACACAATTTGCATTTTTCAACGACAATATAAACATAACTACATAGGAGTAATACATAGTATATTCTAATTTAAAAAAAAAAAAAATGTTGTCCGGTTTATCCGAAGTCCGGTATATCGGGGTCTGTTATATCGAGGTTTTACTGTATAATTCTGTAGAGTTCTGTCATCAAGTGCATAAGAGGTTGCAGTTAATGGCTCCTAGGTGCCGCTCGATTTTTCATGTACATTTCAAAATAAACGATTGTTGGCCTTATTAAATAACACAACGAGAAAGAAATCAAAATTTCATAAAATTTACTTTATTTGACGAATACGGAATTAATAAGGGGTGAAGGGGTGAAATTTTATAATTGGGACGAGTACAGAATTTTAGAATTTAAGCCAGATTTTCCGCAATCGGCCCCATTGTGTGCCGTGGAGAAAAAAAAACTTCGCTCTTTTTATTAATATCTCAGAAATGGATCGACAAATTTTAATCAGCCTGTTTAGACTCTGGTCAAAACCAACACAAATGTCTTATACAAGCCATATTATTTCCTTGACGCACGCACATTATTAAATCCAAAACCTACTATTTTCTGAAAGTGTTAGTGATATTTTATACTGTTTTTGATACAAACTACAATTTAAAAACAAAGTATGTAAAGATTATACTGTATTATGACGCTAATACTTACACAAATAGTAGGTTTTATTTTGTGTTTGTATGGCAATAATATGGCTTGTATAAGACATTTGTGTTGGTTTTGCTCTGGTTTAAAAAAATCAATCGCTACTTATACATACTAGCCATATATGTATATGTGAATTCTTAAAACGCGTTTTTTCGATTACTTGCCTATGTGTGTGTGTGTAAAATTATTTTTATTTGGTATGAAAAATATGACCTTGAAATGTTCTATATTCTTTTGTGTTTGTTAGAAAAAAAAATCTTTGCTCAAAAAAGGAAACCGCAATATGGCCTACTTAAAATCGACTATGTTGGTAAAGGGGAACGAAACGAGGATAGAAACATAATCCAAGAAAGCAAGTGTAAACAAGGCTGCTTAGGATTAAAAGCGTAACAACATAAGAATCACTTCTAAAGGCCAGAAATCGAGATAGCGTCAAGGAAAGTTATCGAAACTCTCACGAATCGTAGAGAAAACTTCAACGAATTCAACACTTTGGAACAAGTGCTCGCGAATCACCCATAAGAATTACTTCTAAGTACTATAGCTACAGATAGAGTCATGAAATTTTTTGGAAAATCTCACTATCGTCCATCTCTCGATAAAGAGATCAACATCCCGAATGCGAATTAATTATGGTCGGTGACTTTAATACCCACCATAAACAATGGTTGAATCACAAAGATACAAATGTTGCTTGGCGCCATGCTGAATGGCTTGCCATTTCGCATGACCTCACACAGATTGTTAGCGAGTCCACATTTGAATGCCAAAATTCTAGAGGAGTTCATATTCTGGATCTCTGTTTGACATCAATCCCTCATTCCATGGAGGCCCATGTCGAAACTGGAATCGGAAATTCTGACCATAACTTAATAACCACAAAAATATCTGTCGAAACACCACTAGAATCTAGGCAGCAGCCAAGGAGTCTTTGGCATTTTAACAAAGCTAATTTTGATGGTTTACGGTCATTTTTTTCAACACTTCCCTTGGGAACTCCATTGCCTACATAACAACAACATAGACGACGCCGTTTCCAGTTTTATTGACCAATTAAAATTTTAAAATATTTTCAAAAGAAGCCACCAAAGCTGCCAAACAAAATAAAGCGGCACACAAAAAATATAAACGCAACGAAATTTCTTATGAGGATTACAAAACGATACGGAACTCCTGCAAACAAACCTGTGGTAGAGAAGCAAAAAGAGCTGACAGCAAGAAAGCCAATGTAGCTTCCGAGTTGAAAATCTCCAATCGCAACTTTTACCACATGGTCACATCGGTTGCAAATATTTCGAAAACATCTGTTTCAGCATTGAAACGTGCTGACCATATTTACAAGCCGACTTATTGGCGAGCGTCTTCAAATCGAACTCGACATTAGTTGTCCCAGATGGAATTGGACCTCCATTAATTCCATATTGTGGTTCTAAAATGAGCCTCGTCGCCATCTCGGAGGAAATTGTCTTTACTAACCTGAAGTCAATGAATGCAAACAAGGCCACCGGACCTGATGGAATTCCAGTTCGAAAATTGAAGGAGTTTGCCAGTGAATTGGCTTCAATATTACGCATGGAAGAATGCAATGGTGCAACCCGTGCTGAAACGGGGTTGTGACAAAACTGACCCTTCAAGCTACCGGCCAATATCAATTGTGTCAGCCGTCGCTAAAGTCTTTGAGAAATGTGTCAATCAACAAATAGTTAAATATCTTGAAATTAGCAAACTAATTTCGGATAGATAATATGGCTTTCGTGAAAGCCGATCCACGACCGAACTCCTGACGTATGTCACGAACAAATGGAATCTCGCCTTAGAACACCACGGAGAGGCCTTTGCAATCGCCTTGGATATATCCAAGGCTTTTGATAAGGTATGGCATGAGAATCTTATTTGTAAACTTGTGGCATACGGGCTGGACTCGATGACCACCAGGTGGATTAAAAGCTATCTCAATGACCGAAAAATCAGCGTCGTACTTAATGGGAGATCATCATCGATGCACTACCCAAACGCCGGAGTCCCTCAGGGATCACCTTTGTCACTGACCCTGTTTTTGCTATACATCAACGATTTGCTAGATAGCACTGTAAACCCTATCCATAGCTTTGCGGATGATGCCACAATGTATTCTTCTATTTCATTCGAGGCGTAGTCTAGCATTACAGATCTAAATAATAAACGGGCAGAAGTCGTAACTTCTCTTAATTCCGATTTAAGTACAATATTTGAGTGGGGTAACAACAACTTAGTACAATTTAACGAAAAGAAGACACAAATATGCACATTTTCACGTAAAAAAAGTCGCAACGACTACCCATTTATGGTAAAAACCATATCCTTGTGGGTTGCGACTCAATTCGACTGCTTGGTGTTAAATAAGTAACAAACTCAAATGGAATGAACACATTGTTGCATTAGCTAAATCAGCTTCAAACAAACTCGGGTTCCTGAATCGATGCAGAAGGTTTTTTAAATCGCATCAAGTTCTCCAGATATATAAAACCGAATTGGACAGGGTTCAGAACAGATGATGCAGAACTTTGCGTCTTCTTCAGCTTGCATGGTAAATGTTCTGCAGAACTATCGGAGAAAATACCACCATTCGTTACAACAACAAGAATAACAAGAGGAACAACCAATGCAAATAGGTTTACGGTGAAGCTGCCGAAACCTCCAACTGAAGAAGTCAAGCGCGAATTTATATACCGAACATCAAAAAAGTGGAATTCGCTAATACACTTCAAATTTCCGAAGGAATATAAAATGAATAAATTTAAGGTAGCTATTTAAGTATTTAAGGTAAATCACTGTCTCAGGCGTAAACTAAATGTAGTTCAATTTTTGGACAAACTTCACGGCCTTCGACAAGTACGTGAAGTGTGTCCTAAATTTGTCCCAAATTTTATTTTTGTAATTTTCGGACAAAATTTGGACAAACTTCGCGTGGATCGACCTCCGCATTCGAAATTGGAAGAACTAAAATTGATGAAGCAAAGTATGCTATTTCCTTATAGAAGTTCTCCCAATATGCATCTTTACGTTGATATACTTCGATCCAAAAGTTATCCGTGGATTTGATTTAAGTTCAAAAAGTTTATCTTCACATTTGAAACCTAAATACAGGTGGGATTGTAATTGCGCGTTGCTTATAAGCATGTCGTAATAAATTCGATCAGTAACACCACCTTCAGCATCATCATAATTAAATTTAACTATTCTTTTTATTAAAGTGATTATTAAATACTAGGGGGTACAGCCCGTCCTAGAACGGAAACAATTTATATAAAATGTATTTGATATTTTTTTAAGGACTATTGTACCTTAAATAGACCTTAAACCAAAGAGTAAGGGTTTTTAAGGAAGATTTTACAAATGTTGGGGCATCACACAAAACGTTTTATACACCGACAAACAGCGGGAGCTGTGCGTTTCTTTACAAAAACATTCGGTGTGGGCTATGTGGTCTACTTGGTCGTAGATGTTTTTCGTGATAACGTTCATAAGATGTTGATTTTAATTTAATATAAATTATCTGCCACAGTTTCTTTACGCACAAATAAATCAGAGATTCTCTCTCTACAATGTTCTCAACTATTGTAAATCGCTATTGTGCAGATTTTAATTTCAATTAAGAATTATGTGGAGGTTAATTTTCTTAATTTAAAATAAATTATCTGCAACGGTTTCTTTACTCACAAATTGGGATTAGAATTGCTCTGATCAAAAGAGGCGTTCTCTCGCTACAATGGCTTGCCTCGACGCCTGATGACGTCATTACAATAATATGTATAATACATTTAAATTAAAGGTAATGCTTACACCAAAGGCAAAATTTCGTGTCAATTTTCTGATATGCTGTGTAAGACGTTATCTTATCATGTCAAAAAAATATAAATTGGAAATACAAAACTAAAATGCCTTGAGCACAATTCCAGACCTTATCCGCTCTAGTCCAAGACGTTACTAGTTACTACTTACTACTAAGCCACGAACCAACTTGAGAAAAAATATTTAATTTTATTGTTATATTGTTTCAAACATAGCATGCTATGAATTTATGACAGGAAAAAAATTTTTACAGAAAAATTCTCATGGCTTACTACAAATCATAATAAAAAAGTTTTAAATAATTTATAGTAGTGTTCGCATACATTTAGGCGCATTATAAACGCGTACTACGTATTTTCTTGGGTAATTACTGTAATAACTATGAAGTGGAATATTTAAAAAATCGGATGGGTATCGAACCGAAGACCTTTGTCGCTCTAGTCCAGTGCTTTACCAATATGCTACAAACTATATTAAAATTCATTTTTAATTTGCATTGTTAAATGGTTTTATTTTTTCAAAGCGTTCTACAGCCTCGCTAGCTAAATATATATGAGCCGTTAATTTTGAAAGTGGTGCAAGTCGATTTTTTAAAAAAATTAAGTTAGTGATAACAATAGGCAAATAAAAGTATAATCTTTCTAACGATGAACAATTTATAGTCAAAAAAAAAAAATCCCTAATGCTTAAAATGTGGACATGCCCCACTTTCAAAATAAACGGCTCATATATTAATTATTATTGTAACTCATTTTGTGGCTATTTCACTTTTATAACATGTTACGTATTATATATAAAAATAATTAAACAGCAATTTTTATATTATTTTTAATATGTAAGTATGTTCCTTATTGTGAAATTTATTATTTTTTATTTTCGATTCAAAATCGATTTCGATGCCAGCAAACATCATCTTCAGTTGAAGAATACTTATTGAATTGAAGCGTTTTTTTTGTATACACCGCATCGAAAAAAAAAATAATACATGTTTAATATTTTTGAAAAAGCTATTGACGATTGGAGCCGTGGTTTTAGACATCATTATACATAGCCGCTTCACTTTTAAAAAATTCCGCTATACCATATTTTAGTTGTTCTGCGAGCGCTGATGCTAGTTTTTGTATGGTCGCTTCAGTTTTATTTTATTCCGACAGGTAGTGCTTTCTCTACATTTACAATCGTCAATTCAACTACACTAAACGCGACCCTCACCCCCTGTGAGGGGGAGAAACTATTATTTCTGTTTATTTGTTTTAACAGGAAACAATAAAAAATGTGAAATAATAGCGTTTGTATTTTTAGGATTAGCCGTTTGAATTCTCACCTCAAACGCCATCTGCACCGAAACCAAAAAATATCTCAAACAAAAGTTACGTATTTTTTAACGTAGAATCCGAATCTGTAATAAAAAATGGGGGGTTTTCATTTAAGATAGCAAAGTTGCCCCCACCCACATCCACAATGGGTTGAATAGCTGTTTCAAAAATATTAAACACGTATTATTTTGTTTTTCAATGCGGTGTGTACCATTCAACATATTCGATCGTCCCGGTATATATTTTACACCCTGTATATATAATTTATCTTTATTGAATATTACTGGCTTTGAATTATTTTTTTAATTTTTATACATGAGTGAGTTTCATTGTTTGACACTGAGTATATTCTTAGAAACTTAGACTTAACACTATCTTGCAGACTAGGATAACAATTTTATAAAATAAGAATAATAAAGTAGCAAGCTGCTATGATCTGAGAATTTCCAAACCTGATATTGCACCGTGCCAATCTCATAATGACTTTAATTTGAGCTTGAAGCAATTTCATCGTGATCCGTTGTTGTATTTTTCGATTAACCTAGTGATATATTCCTCCAGAGGGCACAGTTTAGCTTGGTTGTGCAGGAGGTAAAGTGGTGGGAAACGATACTCAGGAGGGTATGGCCAATCGTTGAAGATGTAGTGCAGAGCTTTGTTTTGTGTGCGTTGCATGATTATTTTTTGCGTGTTTGAGACCGATTTGTACCAAACTGTTGCGGCGCGGCGTATGTCACGATCGGTCTGATGTAGAGGTTGTAAAGTAGTAGTTTGTTTTCAAGGCTGAGGTAACGGTTTGTGTGCAGGAACGTATATTAAATGTTGACGGCAGCAAAAGTCTTCCTTCTGTTAATCTGAACGTGGGGGTTAAAACTAAGGTTGTTTGTGATAGCTACTATTAGGTCCTATGTCTGATTCACTATTTCGGATTGAACGCTGTTTACTGTAATTGGATGGATTTTTTTTAGATGTTGGTATACTTGGGGTTCGGGTAAAATAACATTACTTGCGACTTTGAGGCATTGATTTTGATTTACCACTTCGAGTAATATTCCATAAGCATGTTTAAGAAATTTTGTATTTTGATCGTGCACTGATATTCGCTGCGGTTTGAGCTGTATATAGTAGTGTCGTTTGCATAAATCAGCAGCTTGACGTCTCTAGCCAACGGGTTAGGGATATACGTCATAAACGACACGTAGAGCAAGGAGCCCAGGACTGAGCCCTGGGTGACCTCTGCCGTGGTGTTGAAAACTTGGGGGTCTATCGTATTTAGGCATCCGTAGAATTTTCGGTAATCTAAATATGTGTTAATGAGGCCTATTAGGTTCGGTGGAATTTTGTATCTGATTAGTTTATATATTAACCCTTTGTACCAGACGGTGTCGAAAGCTCTTTTTAAGTCGAGAAAAATGAACGCTGTAATCTTTTCATACTTTTCCTACTTTCTAATATGGTTAAGCAGACTGGACCCGAATTGTTCCTCTGGAATAATGCCTATGACAAAATCCTATAATTTTGTGGCGATTATTCGATCGGCCACCTTGCTCAGTGAGCTTAGCAAACTGATAGGTCTGGTGTTTTCTAGAGGGAATGCCTTTCCGGGCTTTGGGATGGCTATTACTCTTGATAACTTCGATTGTTTCGGGAAGTAACCGTGCTCTAGAGTGGCGTTTATGATTTTAACTAGTATAGGTTTGATAAGCCGTATACCCCCAGTGACTTTCTGTTTTTTAGTTTTGTTATAACCCCAAGACCTCCTCGATGCAGGTTTGTTGACTAGGAGCATGGTTTTGTAATGACTGTGATTGTACTGAGAGGAAAGCTTCAACTGCTTCTTCTACTCTTCTGTTTCTAAAATTGAGGATATACTGGTGGTGTTGCTGAAGTATTCCCCTAGCTTGTTTGCTGTTATACTTGTGTCTATTATTTGCTAGTCGGCGTTTTCTAGTGTGACTGGACCGATTTTAGACGCTGTTTTAAATCTACGGATTTCCTTGTAGACATTTGCTTTGTCTGGGGTGATTTCCCTGAGTTTCGTTCTGGTGATGTTCATTAATTTTGTTGTGAATGTCCCTAGTGAGTCTGTTGATTAGTGTTTTAGTGTACAGAAGTGGCATTTATCTGTGTAAATTTCGGAAAAGGTTTCGGGTTTTGATTTGTTGCATGATTGGCGGGTTTTTGGGCTTCATGACCTGAAGTGGGATGGCTTCTCTGGAGGCAAATTTAATGGCCTTTGTGAGCTGTGTTGTGAAGGTGTCAATTTCTGCTTTGGTGTTGATTTATTTGTTGGTTAGCGATTTGATTTTCTGGTGGATCAGCAATCTAAACATTAAACCAATCTGCATTTTGGTAGTCTAGTCTGTGTACTGGCTTTTCTACTGAGTTGAACGAGTATCCATTCGAGACGTCGAATGCAATTTGAGATGGCACGAGCAGAACTCGTTCAAGGTTTCAATTTCGTCATTTATGTTTACGTTTTTGGTGACCACCAGGTGAATGAAACATAAATCCAGTCAAAAAAACTGTTGACAGGATTTCATAAATTTTTCCGGTTAAATCCGGTCAAATTTTACCAGAAAACCACTGTTTGGTTTAAATGTATTTTGTAATTAATATTACAATTTTTATTTCGTTTTATTTATCACAATTTTGCAAATTTTAGTGGTGTATGTAGACTTTTGTGACACTGTAATAACAGATTTCGGGTGTAAATATGTTTGATTGAGTGAAAAATGTTGTTTAATAAAACGAAAATAATAATCGGCTTTTAAATTTCATTTTTCCTAATACGTATTGCTTTTTAGGCATCTTAACTCAAGCAAAGTGCTAGAGCGAGAGAGATGCATTATATCCCCGCTATTAATGTCTGTAATTCGAAAGGTACTTATCCGATTTTCATGAAACAAAGGCTGACTTATAGACCTTGATCAGATAAGAAAACCTTGGTATGGCTAAGATCTTTAGGTGGTCAGATTCCAAAGTTATAGAAGCGTAAAGATTTCCTTTGTTTGTTTTGCAATTTGAAGAATGAAATTGATTTTGTTGGAATGTGTATAAAGTAGTATACATACAAGTCCAATAATTACTTAATATAAAAGTTTTGTTTATCTTTCTCTATTGTAAGATTTGCCCCTAATATAGACGGCATTATTGAGATGTCGGTAATGCGATTACATCCTGTAATGGGTTATCCTTCCTTTTTACTGACAAATTGATTGTTCGTAGAATTTACATAATGCTAATTGTAATCCCTTTTGCTAAATATAAATAATTCCTATTTTCAATTATTGTCACAAAATATAATAAGCATCAAATGCTTAATAATTCATTTATATTTTAAAATCAAAAATTGTATTGCCCAGCAACAATACATATAAATTGAAATTCTACAATGTTCTTATCAATTTAGATGTTTTGCGCAACAATAATCATCCTACAATTTCCGTGGAATTATTATATTCTGAAAATTTTCCATTGGAGAGCTCTTATAAACGAGTACTTACATATTTATGTATGTTATGTATGTTCTGATGTAATTTCCTTGAATAGTCCCACACACACACACACATAACTTAAAAATCAATTTTCTAAATTTAACAACAACAATAAATAAATACCTTCAAGAACTCTTTTCAACTTATTTCTATGTTTCTTAATTTAATTTAATTTAATTTTCTTATCTTGTTATGCTCGTCAAACCAAATATAAAGGTGATTTTTGTCTATATGCTTTCTTCCCCAAACACTTTAAAGTTTATTAGGCGAAACGAAAAATTATTCGAAAATAGTAATTTTTGGGTAAAACTGTATGAAGAGGAAACAAAAAAAACGTTAACAATTTAACGAGAAGCTTTCTTTGCCAGGTAAATTGACGTACATAAATCGTTTATATTTGAGTGAGGGTAATGTTTTGTTGTTTATTTTATTTTATTTTTTTTTAAGTCATAAATAATTATGATAATTTTAGCGATAAAACATTGTAATGAAAATTAACATAAAATTTAATCAACAAGTAGAGCAAAATAAAAAAAATGAGCTTTTTTTCGTTTTATCTGCATGTTATTGTTGTTTTATCCGTGTTTTTATAATTAAAATTTAATTCAGTTATTCAAGTGTTTGGTGTACTCGAATTAGATGTTGTTTCGTACATAACCATAAAGCCGTAAGGATTATTACATATTTTAACAGTTACTTTAAATTGATTTTGAAACCGCATGAAAAATTAAAAAGAAACTGGAAAAATGTAGGGCATCAGCTGATAGACGGTTAAGCTGCGACTAATTGGATTTATGTTTTCTAAATGCTCAAAGCTAGTCCACACATGATGATAACATTTTTTATATAATTAATCCATTCATGTGCAGCACCATAATCGATTACTTATTCGTATTCACCATTTCCATTATTCTCACACACAGTATGTATGTATATAGGATACAATCAGTGCGGATATTGGAAAACAATAATATGAAAAATGGAACAAAACAATAAATCGTAAGTGCACAGAATTTATCTAGTAAATAGTTGGAAATTGATTTTCCAAAAGAGCTTATAAAATTATTTCTATATCTTCTTTGTAGATATTTGTTTTTTTTTTTATTTGCATGCCATCAAATGAATATGTAAATATTATATAGACAGATATAATAGAAACATTAGCCGTGGGATATAATGCCAAAATAATGTCAAATGTTTTTATTTCTAAGAAAAATTGGAAAACAATTTTTAAAAAAAATATTGTAGTGAATGTCGGATATTCTGTCGGATATAAATAACACAATGATACAAATTTAACAATATAACACCATTACAACATGAGCATATAGAATAAATTGGATTTACATATATGATCATTTGGATAGAAGACGAAAATGAAAATTAAATACAAAAAAAGAAAAAAAAACGGAGAAATTCTAAATTGAAATGAAATTTGCAACAATATACGATATGGCATTAAATTGGAAATAAATAGAAAAAGTGCTTTTTCGCACAGGGACACAAAAACATTATTCCGAAATAAAATTAAATTAAAATTATGTCTCTTTCTCTCTCTCTCTTTGTACAGCATACCCAACCGTCCATCATATAGCTAAAAATTTAAGTCGTAGGTAAATAAATTTGCCGACTGTCAAAATCATGCATGCAGCAAATAAATATTCATAATTCAGACTTAATTGAAACTGAATAAATAAAAAATAATCTCGTGTAATATAATAACGGGATATCTCAAGATTATTATTATTATTCGTCTTTTATATTTATTAATCAAATCGTAAAATCTACTCTGTATTCTTTTAAAGACAAAGTATCTCAATTCCACTAATAAATGAGGGTGGTTTGTTGTCGCTAAGCGTTTTATTGCGAACACAATTATAATTTTATTTGTTTATTATTGTTTTATTACGATTGTTCTATTTTGATTTTGTTCGAATTTAATTACCGTACCTACCCCGCACTCTCACCTCTTGACCGAAACTAAAACATTTTTGGTTTTGATGAATTCGTTTAGAATTTAAAGTGTTTGTGTGACTTGTGTTGTCGATAATGATCTATCACTTCGAAAGTTTTTTTAAAATAGATTTTCAGTTCAACATATAGTTCGAACTTCGAAGATAAATTTTACAAGCATTATACACAAAATTGAATCCTAAATTTTGTAAGCTCCAGTTAAACTGGAGAGCCTTCTTGATTAAAAAATTAAAAATTTGTTCTGTTGATTAAAAGGTGAATTACGTAGTGCGTGTGAATTGTCCGGGTGCGTTTAACCGTGAAGGTGAAATCTGAAAGGCGTACATTAAAATTGTCCTGAACCCGGCTCAGTGCTTCATTTGGGGCGTGGCAGTGGCAAGAGCTTACTATCAAAGATTATGCCCAGAAATTTTGCTCGGTCATCAAAAACTAGTCCGCAGCCGTTTATGATAGGAGGGCTAACTACCGAAATTTTATTTCCTAATAAATAGTACCAGCTCTGTTTTGGAAGGGTTGATCCCCAGTCCTCACTTGCTGGCCCATTTCGTAATGATAAGGAGTGTATTCTGCATAACATCCCTAATCGTATCTAGATATTTGCCTGAGACAGCTATCGCTACATTATCAGCATATGCTACAACCCCTATCCCCTCTCTCTCTAGTTCCAGTATCAATCCATTATTCACTGCACTCCAGAGAATGGGGGACATTACACCTCCTTGTGGGATTCCTCTAACCACCCGTATTCTAATCTTGGACTCTCCCAGCTCCGAGGTAATAGTCCTGCTTACCAGCATCTGATTCATTAACCTACTTATAGAGCAGTCCACCTTCAAAAAAGACAATCCTTCCATGATCGCCTCCGTTTTTACATTATTAAAAACACCATCAATATCGAGAAATGCTACCATGCAAAATTCTTGCGAGTAAATTGATTTCTCAATCATGCGTACTAGATCGTGCAGAGCTGTGTCCACCGACTTTCCCTTACAGTATGCATGCTGCGACATTGCCCAATTCCTGGGTTCAATTATTGATCGAATAAATACATCTATCAACCTTTCCAGGGTTTTCAGCAGAAAGGATGATAGAGTTATAGGCCTCAGGTCCTTTGGATGAGCATGTGAGCTCTTTACCGATTTCGGGATAAAGACCACTTTGACCTCTGTCCAATTCCTAAGAATATAGACTAGTTTCAGACATCCGCTGAAGATAACCTCTAACCAGGGGAGGATTACTGCCGAGTTCTTTTGGATCTCTGCTGGTATAATCCGATCCGGATCCGCCGATTTCTACGGCTTAAATCCCTGCAGCGCCCACCGGATCCGATCCCTATCCAATATGCCCTCCATATCTATTGGAGGTGTTCCTCGATGAGCTCCAGGATCCATCGAGTCATCAAAGCTTCCCGGAAAGTGGGTATCGATGAGAAGCTCCAACGATTCCGCACTTGAAGCTGTCCATGACCCGTGTGGTCTAATTAAGTAACAAAGACTAGTTGGGTTAGTAGATAGAATCTTCCTAAGGCGGGAAGTCTCATAGACTTCCTCCATTCAACAACAGAAGAGTCCCCAAGATTCCCTCTGTGCCTTCCTCATTTCTTTTTTGTACTTTCTTATACCTCGTGCTCTTTGCTTTATTAAAGGCTGTCCTACACGCCTTCTGAAAAGTCTCGAACTCCATGGACCACCATGTCGGTTTCTGCCTGCCCAACATTACAGACTGAAAGGGTAGTATTTAATAAATAATCAAAAAATAACTCACCCCTCTCATTAATATCAGTGCTCCCCCAAATTGTATGATGCGCGTTTGCATCACATCCGAGTAGCACACCAATCCTATTTTGCCTTGCTTCTCGGATCAGGTCCCCCAGGTTATCCGGCGGGATCTCCTTCTGCCGATTCATATAAGCAGAGACCAGCCAAAACTTGTCTTTGCCAACCTCCACACTGATCGCAGTAACGTCACCACTACTTCCAGTTGTTTCTTTTTGTTATCAAATCTCAACCAAATTGCCCCTTATTCACGATCTTTTTTTCTGTCATTGCCGCCCTCTTTAATAAAAGTTGCTTACAAAATTTGTTTTTTTTGTTTTATTCGGCTATCTGGTGGACATCTTGCCCTCAAGTGTGTTAGTACATGCAAAAATAATAAAATTAAGGCGTATTACCAATTAGCTTACTATATCTTGTAAACATTTTTTTTTAAATCATTTATTGGAACAACAACAACGACGTTTATTAATATTAAACGATGAGTCAAATGAAGGGAACAAATGAATTTAAAAGGGAAATGGCTAAAGAAATTTATAGGTAAGGGTTAAAATAATAAAATTTCTTGCCCAACCGAAACAACCGCTGATTGAATCCCAGCCGTCCGCCTCGTCCACGCTACTATTATTCTCGTGCCCTACCGAATGGAACGCCTGAATGGAATCTGAAAGGTTTTAACAAAAATTTTCGTTAAATATGCTACCGTATCCGGAGTGTAACACAATTTCTATTTATCACTCGCGTGAGCCATTTTGACCTCGGTAGAACAAAAAAAAACACACAAATATGCTTTTCGATTCCTAAATTCTGTTGAATCGACGAAACTACACTAAATAAAAAAATACAATCAATCCAATCTCCTTTCACTATAAAACTTCCTTAAATCTTTCGCATGAAATTTGCTCACCTTACGGCCATTCATGTCCTCTAGTTCAAATGTGCTATTACCAATTCGTTTAGTGCATTTTTCATATAGAGAATCAAACTTCGAGTTATATCCGTCTATCGCTTTGGATTGCTTAAAGTTCTTCTTCAACACAGTCTCGCCAACCTGAAATTGTATAGGACGCGTGCGTAGATTATATCTTTGAATATTCTGTTCGTACGCTTTATTCAAATTAAGTTTGACAGCATCATGTATTCTAGCTAAATTTTGTGCATGTTCATCACGACTTTTACACCGATTTTTAAAAGGCGTGTATCGCGAAGACTCATGCACTGCTGTCCTTAGTGCACACGCAATATGGTTTATGTTTTCATCCCATACCCGTTGGTCTTTTTGTATGTAACTTTGTATCGCTGACAAAACGCTTCTGTTTACTCTCTCTGCCGAATTCGCCTGAACTTTATATCTTTGCAAAAAAACTTAACTTTCTCGACGTGAACTGGCTGCCATTATCCGATATCAGAGTGGACGGAACACCACCCCGTCTCAACCCTTCTAACAGGATTTAGCATAAAAAATTTACTGAAGACGTCTAATACTACTAATAAGTATTTGTTTCCGACTTTAGACCGAGGGTACGTCCCCATATAGTCGATGGCAATCATTTCCCATGGGCGAGTTGGAACGCGTGGCTCACTCATGGGTACCCTCGAGATCTCACACTTTGGTTTATTCAGTTGACATTTTTCACAAACCCTGATATAATTCCGCACATCACCAGCCATTTTCGGCCAATAATACTTCTCTTGAAGTCTCCAGAGCGTTTTGAAAAAGCCAAGGTGTGCAGCTAAAGCGCTATCGTGGTTGTCATAGAAAATCTTCATTCTACTCAATTTTGAAACATACATCATCCACTCTCAGCTATCGGCACCATCGTCTCCAACAGTCTGGCAATATTTATACAACTTCCCATCATAAATACGAAAATCGGGATACTCATTGAGAAAATCTAATACATCATTGCTAACCTTCTGATATGCTGGGTCTGCACCTCAGTATTAACTTGAACACATCCAATAGCACGAGACAATGCATCAGGAACTACATTTAACTTCCCCTTTCTACGCTGGAGTTCGAAGTCATACCCCCATTTCCGTGGAGACGCATTGACCAACGAGCCAACCTCGATGCAGGGTCCTTCAGGTTCCGCAGCCATACCAGAGAAGCACAGTCGGTCATTATTTTAAATTTTACACCATCGACATAAGGCCTAAACTTCTCGATGGCTAACACCACTGCCTAACATTCACGCTCTGTGGCCAGATATTTTCTTTGCGTAGATGTGAGTTTCTGACTTATATACGCGATCACTCTCTCACCGTCATCTACTTCTTGTGTCAACACAGCACCAATGGTAAACATTTTCCCAAATTCTGAATTAACGACAAAAGTAAAGTCTTTAAGTGAGTGAAAGCGATTTGAGCTGCGGAGGTCCATTCAAACTTCTTACAGGCAGTTTTTCTCAAGAGGTTGGTGATAGGTGCTATTACTGTAGAAAAATCTGGGATAAACTGCCGATATCAACCAGCCATCCCATTGAGCCTCCGCGTGTCTTTTACAGATTTCGGTGTTGCAAAGTTCAGGATTTCGGTAATCTTCTCTAGTTAGTTATTAATTAGATTAGGCAGCGCTTAATCATATTGCAACAACAAAGGTCCGAAGGCTGGTTCTGGAAGCTGAAGCAGCCAAGGGAAACAGACACTAATATTAACATTAAGGTTGTTTGCAGCATTTAAAAATTAATTCGTAACAGTTTTATAGAAATTAAATTAAACTGAAATTTAAACTTAATTGTTTGAGAGGCAACGAATGTCTTTTAAGGCTTCCACCGAAAACTGGAAGAGTTATGGCTTGAAGAGTTTTTTATGGAGAACAAATCGGTCGAATGAGCTTCCTTAATTCCAAAATCACAGCAACTGTTTTTCTATAAGTCCTATACATAACGAATTTGAACCCTGTATTAGAGCTTTCCAACGAGACTTTCACATTTAATTTTCAACTCAATGAAATACAATATACATACTGCGAAAGTTGTGAATAACTACAATAATATATTAATTTTGAATTGTAGATTATAAAATTGACTTTCAGATAAACAACAATAATTTGTTAAAATCCTTTTTTTTTCTTATCTCTTCATTTAAACGTAGAAAAGAATTTCGCAGCAAAAATATCGATGTATTGGACTGGTGTCCGTATAGCCCAGCAAACTGTCCTAAATGTGTCTAGACTATTTTTACCGGAACAATCATGAAGTTTCGAGAAGTTTTGGTTTGAGTATATAAGGAGTGAACGAATTCGAATTAGAACGATTAGTTGTTGATAAGTGATAAAGTGAAGATTAAAAAGGAAATTAAAAAGTGATTTAAAAAGTGTTTTAGTGCGAAATAAAAGTTATAAGTGAACAGTAGAATTGTACAAAAATAATAAAAAGTGATTTTCTGAATTATTGTAAACAAATTGTGTTAAATTAATTTTTGGTGTTAATAAATAAAAACAGGGTGTCAAATTTTGAAAAAAATGATAACCATGATGTTGTATTTATGGCAATAAAAAGAAAAATAATTATCCGATAATTATGATTTTGAGCTCATTTTAAAGGTAAGTTAATATTGATTAATAAAAAAATATAAAAGTAGTATGTTGTTTAATTTCTTCTTCTTTAAATTTCCCGCCAAAATGTTCTTTTTCAATTTTCTCAAAAAGCATTAGCGTTTGCATTATTTTTTCCCGGTCGGTGATGCAGTTCATAATCGTATGTCGAAAGAATTACCGCCCATCTTTGTAATCGGGACCCTGCTACGTTTGATGTTCCTTTTTTAGGACTAACCAATTCTGTTAGTGGTGCTTGTGAGTCAGTAACCAAGTGAACTTATGAGCGTTGTTCAAGCTGATCCCAATTGAAGATTCCAACCTAAAAAATAGAACAAAAAAAAAAACAAACACAAAGAATCAAGCCAAAACAAATACTTCAGAGAAATACTTATCTGATGGTACAGCGGATCGAAATCCCACAGCATACACTCAGTTTTTATATTATATAATTTGTGATCTGAAAATTAAAATTAATATGTATAATTTAAGTTGTCAATTAATATTAATTAGCTTACCTTTTAATGATTTTCTCAACCAAAATGTCTGTTTTGTTTACAATTATTTGACATTTGGCAAAAGAAAAAAAACCGTGAGTAAAAAGGTGATGGAGCATTGTCATGATAATATTAAAATGTTGTACTAAAAATCCAGTGACAATGTTCAATCATAGATGGCACTTTGCCATCGTCGTAAAATTTATAAAGTTAAAAAAAAAAATGTAAAATGTAATGATAGGGGACACGTTTATTAATCTGTCAAAAATCTACAAAATTGGAAAAAAAGATAAAAAATTAGCTATTCTGAAAATTACCGTCAAAGTGCGATCATATAAAATAAAAAATAAAAAGGCGAGATAATCACTTGTATTTATTAGAATTAAAAAAAGCTTGTATTTTATTCAAGGTCCTTCGAGCCGGATTTGGGATTTTATTAAATACGTGATTGAAACTCCCATATCCGAGAAAACAGCAAGTGTGAAACACGTGAGTTAACGGGAATTTGTTGTAACAAGCGATTGGTGAAACGATTAGTAATTAAAAGAGCAACGGTGAATTTGGCTCTACAACGTGTAATCGGAATACAACGCGAAACACGTGTAATCGGAAAAAGTGAGGTTAAAAATATAAGTGATTTGTAGTGAAGATAAAGGTGATCTTAAGTGGTATATACGAGTGATCGGTCGACAACACGAGTGAGTCAAGTTTCAATTACAAGCAAGATGGCGGAAGCTAGAGCGCTTAAGAGATTTTTGAAGAATATGGAGAGTATACGGGAACAAGTTTTGTTGTTTAATAAAACAACACCGATAGCTACAATCGGAGCGAATCAAGACCTTCTTAACGACCAATGGATCGAATTCCAAGCTTTAGAAAAATTACTGAAGGGTAAATTTGACGAAGCAAATTTGGAATTAGTAGTGAAAGTTGAAGAAATTCGTTTCGAAGTAATGAAAAGTTTATTCAACTGGGCGAGGGTTAATGAGGCGCAGCAACGCGAACAAAATAAATCTACGATGGACGTATTCCTCATGAACCAAACAAATTTTATGCATGACATCTCAACCATCAGTAAACGAGAACACGAAATACGTTTGCCTAGAGTGAACATTCCCACATTCGGAGGAGTGTACGCCGAATTTCCATCCTTTATGGATTTATTCGAAACATCGATACATAACAGTGCCGATATATCCAAGGTACATAAGATGCAATATCTTAAGGGATTGCTAAAGGGCGAAGCATTTTCATTGATAAACCATCTTAGTGTGACAGAAGCCAACTACGAAGAGGCATGGACTAAACTCAGATTGAGATACAACAAACCTAAACTAATAGTCCAAGGGCTGTTAAAGCGATTTATGGAGCAATCCAGTATGCCACACTGTTCCTCAAAGGCCCTACGACATATAGTAGATGTATCGGATGAAATCACGCGCGGATTGAGAGTGCTCGGAGAGAAGGCTGAAAGTCGGGATCCATGGCTTATATACATATTAGTCAATAAATTAGATGGTGATACGAAGGAAGCATGGGCGCATCAGACAGCTGAAAATGATTTTCCGACTTTAAAGGAATTCTTCGAATTTCTCACTAAGAGAAGCGACGCGATGGAGAGTCTTGACTCTATGACGAAAGTAAGAACTAGTCGGACGAGGAAGGTTACGGCGCTTTTATCACAAACTGAATCATGCCCATTGTGTACAGGCGGGCATTACCTGGGGGTATGTGACAAATACCTAGCGTTATCTGTTTTAGCGAGAAAGCAAGTAGTAGCTGAAAAGAAATTGTGCTTCAATTGTATGTCGTCGAAGCACCAAGCGAAAATGTGTCGATCCAGATATAACTGCCAAAAATGTAAAAGACGTCATCACTTAACGTTACATCATGAAGAAGAAGAAAAGAGAGAAGAAACGGCGAAGTCTAGTGCGCTGAGTGCTGTCGCACAACCCACTACGAGTAACAACTTCGCCATATTGCCGACAGTCATAATTACAGTAAGGAACAAATTAGGTGAGCTAAAAAGATGCCGAGCTCTATTGGATTCAGGGTCGCAAGTCTCTTTGGTGTCTGAGGATCTTGTTCAACGACTACGTCTACCAAGAAGCAAAGCCTACACAAGTATAAGGGGCATATCTACGGGTATTGTTCAATCTGGGGGGCGCATCGCCATGGTATTGGGATCATTATACAATACGAATATCCAAATTGAGATAGATGCTTTGATATTAAGCAAACTTCCGCCTAACATACCAAGTTACGATCTAAATATGGAGGATATTCCTTCTGTAAAGGGCATACAATTAGCTGATCCAGATTTCCACATAGCCGCCCCAATTGACGTTGTAATAGGCGCTGATAATTTCTTTGCAATTCTCGAAGAAGAACGAAGAAAATTGGGATCAATATTTTTGCAAAAAACAGTTTTTGGATGGGTGGTATCAGGTCAGATTAAATCAACGACGTTAAACAATGAGATAAACAATTACGCAGAGCGAAACGTATTTTCCATAGCAGTGAGTGAGCAACAAGGTGAAGACGTGGATAAGACACTGCGTCAGTTTTGGGAGATGGAGGATAGTCCTCAGATAAACCATACTTCGCCGGAAGAAGCAAAATGTGAGCAAATTTATGCTGATACTTTCAAACGTAGAGACGATGGGAGATATGTGGTTCGACTTCCATTTCGTGACATATCAACAAAGTTGGGAAATTCTTTTAAAGTCGCCGCCCGTCGATTTTGCTCATTGGAACGTCGGCTGATAAATGACGAAGAGTTGCGAAAACAGTACGTAGGACAGATGAGAGAATATCTGCAAAGATGGCACATGGTTGAGATATCCAACGAGCAAATAAATATTGGCGAAGCAGATTCATTCTATTTACCCCATCACGCGGTCGTTAAGGCAACCAGTGAGACGACCAAGCTGCGAGTGGTATTTGACGGCTCAAGCAAATCCACGACGGGGGTTTCCTTGAACGATATTTTACTAATCGGACCAACCATTCAACCAACACTATGGGCGACACTGTTGCGATTTCGTTGCCATCGGATTGCCATCGCAGCAGATATAGAACGGATGTACCATCAAATTTTGATAAACGATGACGATACTAATTATCAAAGGCTACTATGGCGTGAGGACCCACGAGAGAGGATGCGGCACTATAAGTTGACTACGGTAACATTTGGGTTGGCATGTTCCGCGTATTTGGCAATACGCACACTGCAACAATTAGCCCGGGAGAGCGAAGACAATACCGTATTACAGCACATAGTGAAGGACTTTTATGTGGATGATTTCTTGTCGGGTGCAGAAAGTGAGGAAGGTGCTTTACTTTTGAAAAGGAAAATAAGTACAACTTTGCAGCAAGGAGGATTCACATTGAGAAAATGGAAGTCAAATAGTCCCAGCTTAAGCGCTCCATCAAAAGATTTGGCGACTGGACCAGTTTGTGGCGAGATGTCACAAAGCATAACGATACTGGGGTTACATTGGCATGCGAACGACGATCTGTTCACATTTAAAATCAACAGCCAACCTGAAGGTCCAATTACTAAGAGGCGGGTAATCTCTGAAACAGCCCGAGTCTTCGATCCGCTGGGTTTCCTAGCGCCATCTATTGTCTTATTGAAAATTTTGTTTCAAAAACTATGGTTGACCAAATGCGGATGGGACGAGCAGTTACCGGAACCCTATCAAAGCGAGTACAAAAGAGTGAGAGAGCAGTTTCAGTACTTCGAAGAAATTCAAATAAAGAGATTCACTAACCACTACGGAGATGTGCAAGTACATGGTTTCGCAGACGCCAGCGAAAGGGCATATAGTGCCGTCATTTACAGTAGATGTTTGAATGAACGGGGTGAAATAGTGGTAAATTTATTAACGGCAAAGACCAAGGTGGCCCCTATAAAAAGGGTATCACTACCTAGGTTAGAGCTATGTGCGGCACACCTGCTAGCTAAATTGATGCACACGGTAAAGGAGACCTTAGCACCTACTGCCCGATACTTCGCAAGGACCGACTCCGCTATCGTGCTTGCCTGGCTGTCATCTTATCCTGCAAAATGGTCTACTTTTGTCGCAAATCGGACCAGCGATATTTTGGACAAATTTCCGAGGCAACAGTGGGCTCATGTCAGATCCGCTGAAAATCCAGCGGACCATGGCTCTAGAGGAGTATTTCCTAAAAAGTTGGTTAATTTGAAACAATGGTGGTGTGGACCCGAATGGCTGAATTCGAATAGTAGTAATCATACTAATAATACCCAAGAGGATTCGGAGAACGTTGAGGCAGAGATCCACCGTGAATCACGTAAAACGAAATCCCCTGAGTACGTATTACGAAGTGTCATCGTCAACGACTGGCTACACCTCCTCTTCGAAAGAAAGTCCAGTTTGAGCAAGATACTACGTGTCATCGCATATGTCCAACGTTTTATAGAGAACTTAAAGTGCCGGAATAAGGAACACCGACAAGCTTGTGAAATAACCGCACAGGAGATAGAAAGAGCCAGAAATGTATGCATTGCATTCGTACAAAACGACAGCTTCAGTGAGGACATTTATAGCTTGCGAAGACATAAAATGGTGAACAGCAGCTCGAAGATGGTGTCTTTGGCCCCTTTCGTAGATGCGGCCGGAATACTGCGAGTGGGAGGTCGGCTTTTCAATGCTGATTGCGACTACGATAGTAAGCATCCGATAATATTACCGGCCAACCATATATACACCGAGAGATTGATTGTATGCATTCATCGTGAGAATTTGCATGCGGGCCCTACTTTGACCAATAATATCTTAAGGCAGAAATATTGGATATTACATGGTCGAAATAAGATACGAATGCTATTAAGAGGCTGCGTAATCTGTGTCAAATACGCCAGCAAAACTAGTAATCAATTAATGGGGAATTTACCGGCAGCATACACTCAGTTTTTATATTATATAATTTGTGATCTGAAAATTAAAATTAATATGTATAATTTAAGTTGTCAATTAATATTAATTAGCTTACCTTTTAATGATTTTCTCAACCAAAATGTCTGTTTTGTTTACAATTATTTGACATTTGGCAAAAGAAAAAAAACCGTGAGTAAAAAGGTGATGGAGCATTGTCATGATAATATTAAAATGTTGTACTAAAAATCCAGTGACAATGTTCAATCATAGATGGCACTTTGCCATCGTCGTAAAATTTATAAAGTTAAAAAAAAAAATGTAAAATGTAATGATAGGGAACACGTTTATTAATCTGTCAAAAATCTACAAAATTGGAAAAAAAGATAAAAAATTAGCTATTCTGAAAATTACCGTCAAAGTGCGATCATATAAAATAAAAAATAAAAAGGCGAGATAATCACTTGTATTTATTAGAATTAAAAAAAGCTTGTATTTTATTCAAGCGTAAATATATTTATTAAACTTCTTTACTGCGAAAATCTCACCCAAAGCTTCTCGGGTAAGCTGACAATTTTTTTTTTCTGCTGGGGAAAGAATGCTGGAAATAAATAAAACTGTTTTTTTGTACTCCATTACCTAAATGTGATAAAACAGCGCCAACGCCTCACGGACTAGCGTCAGTTGCAACTATAATCGGCTTTGAGGGGTCATACAATTCTTACAATTTATTGCTTACTAACAAGTTTTTACATTTTTGAAATGAATTTTCACAGGCTTACTCCAAATATATTTTATTTATTTCCTCAACAGTTTATATAACTCATGAAGTTCTGTCGATAAGTTTGGAGTGAACCTGCCATAATAGTTTATAAGACCCAGAAATGATTGCAATTCCTGAAGACTTTTATCCATATTGGGGCTTATACCCTCAGCTGATATGTCGTGACCTAACAAATTTACAGAAGTTTCGAAAAATTGACACTTTACGACATTAATTTTTACGTTGTATTTGCTCAACCGATCCAAAACTAAATTCAACGTATCCCTGCATTGCTTAACGTTATTTTCTAAACAACATACGACATGATCCATATACCGACTAAAATTTGATCCATAATGGACTGGAAAATTGCGCGGGAGCACTTTTAACACCAAATGGTAAACGAGTAAATTGAAATACCTCCCGGTGCGTATTTATTGTTAAATATTTCCTTGAGCTTTTTGTTACGACTAATTAATCAATTACACAAAAAATAGTTGATTTCGACAAACTTGCTAAAATATCATCTATTCTAGGTTGCGAGTAGTGTTCGGTCTCAACAATCCTATTAATGGTAACCTTACAATCAATACAAAGTCTAATGGTTTTATCTGGCTTTGGTACAACTACAATGGAGGATGCCCATTCGCTAAATCGAACTGGAATTAAGACCTCCTCCCCACAAAGCCTGTCTATTTATTTATAAACAGCCTCTCTTATGTGGAAGGGAATCGTGTAAGTTTTATGAACAATCGGTGTCGCAGCAGCCTTCAGACAAATTTCTCCACAAAAAAAAAAACTTTCCCCGAATGGCCTACCAAACCTTTTTCGATTTGGCTTGTATCTCTTCAATCGAGTTAAAACGATGCCCCAGTGAGGTTTTTTGAGTTTCGGGAATAGCCAGAAGTAAGACGGAGCTAAATCAGGCGGAAAAGACCGCGGAACGATATGCGTAGGATTTTTGGCCAAATAGTCATGTACAATCAATGCAGTGTGCGAGACGGCGCATTAACATGAGTTGTCTGCCCAAAATACTGACCCAAATTATGATATCAACAAGATCTCTAATCATCAATCGACAATTTTTGAGCACCAAATCTTCTTTGAACAAGTTATACCAATCAAAAACACTCGCTAAGAAAGAAACTCCAATTTTTTTAGATTTTTTATAAAGTTTAAGTTAAGCGGGAGCTTCTTTTTCTAGATACGATACCCAACACTTTTACTTCGATCTAAAAAAAAAAAAGTATTGAAATCCTGTCAAAAATGACGAAAAATTTGGTAGGTCCAAAACCGTTTCTCGAAGTTTTGAAAGTCTTTGAGTCTGAAAAAGTAAAGAAAAATAAAAAATGTCAGTCTCTCTGGATGTCTGTACCCACGGTAGATCGAGAACAAGAGGTCCATACGAATTGACCCAAAACATCTGGTTATATAACAATTTACGGTTTTTTATATGCTGGTTTGATTATTGAATTAGGCATTGAATTTGGAGTTGATTTGAAGGTTAAGTTAGGGAGATGGAGTTGAGTTGGGGTTGGGTTAGGATGTAGTGAGCAGTTAACCAATTTTTTATATATGCTGGTTTGATGATTGAGTTTGGCGTAGTGTTTGCGATTGAGTTGAAGGTTGAGTTTAGTTTAGTTTGCGGGTTGAATTAGGGCTGAGTTGGAGTTGGATTAGGGTATAGTGAGCAGTTAAACTGAGGATTTGTGATTTTTTTATAAAAATTTTATTGGCATTCTTTACCTTATCCGATTTTGATGAAATTCAGTATTTCCATTGGAAATGAGATTCTCAAATTATTTTTAGATGAAGCTCTAAAATATGGCCAACTAGGATGTGCCTTGCCTGTTTCTCAATCGATTGTTATGAAAATTGACATGTGTATTGCAAATGGAATTCTAAAATGTTTTTTTGGATGAAGTGTTGGAATATGGCTAAGTATGATGACACTTGCCTATTTCCCAACCGGTTATGATGAAATTCGACATGTGCGTTGGAAATGGGATTCTAAAATAATTTTGGAAGAAGTTCTGGAATATAGCCATATTAGAGGTGGAATTTGGCTACATCTTAACCGGTTTTAGTAAAAGATGACAATCTCGATGAAAATGGGATTCTAAAATAATTTTCGGATAAAGTTCTGGAATATGGCCAAGTATGATGGAACTTGGCTGTTCCTCAACCGATTATTATGAAATTTGTTAAATGCCTTGGAAATAAGATTTTAAAATGATTTTTAGACACAATTCTGGAATTTTGCCAAGTATGATGGAACTTCCCTATTTCTTAACCGATTTGGAGGAAATTAGATAAATGGGTTGGTAACTGCATTCTTAAATGATTTTAAGATTAAATTCTGGAATATGGACACTTAGGATATACCTTAGCTATTTTGAACCGATTATGATGAATTTTGACGTTTCCAACTAATACAAGGAAATGTGACACAAAATTTATTTTTGGATGAGGTTGTGAGGAATATGCCAATATGGCTTATAAATTGTTGTCTGCTGAGGTTTCTGTAAATCATGCAGCTATTGAAGTTTCTTTGAGGCAGCGTAAACGTCTACTTCATTTGCTTAACGACCGAGATTATCTTCGAAATAAAATTCAAGTTCACCTACAAACTTTTCTCACCAATCCTGCGCTTTAAACGTTGGGGTATGTTTCTTGAGTATTTACTGTCAAAGCTGAAAGTTTGGCCATGCTTAAAAATATGAAGTATCGCTCATATCGCTTTTGCTGATAGCTGTACCACAAATGTTTCAATAAAAATACGGGTGGGAAGTTTGGCCCAAATAACTAAAATAATCATGTATTAGTGTATACACTGTTAATATAATTCCTTATACGAATTTTGAATGAAATTTTCAGGAACAAAAATTGTGGCAAAGCTACCAAATTAATAAATTTAATTGGTTTTCTGAACCAAATGTGTCGATTTATTTTATTTGTTTTAAAAGTATCGTTTTTCCTGGTTAAAGACAGCCAAGGAAAAGTGCAACTTGGGTGCGATGGACAGAAAGCACGTCATAATGCAGGTAACATTTTTATTTATGAATTATAATTCTTTAATTATTCGTTCTAGGCATTTTCATATACTGGAACTGTTTAACGCATATCTATAAACTTTCAGCATCATACTTTTTGCAATATGCGCGGCTACCTACAAGTTTATATCAGTATAGTTATAGAACAAAATGATCATACCGGTGACAGTACAGTATTTAGAAATAGCAGTTCTGAATCATGAATATAAGTAAATTAATAATTTTATGAAGCTGACGTGTATTATTGGTTTTAATAGGATTACAATGACCGTAATATAAATAGGTAAGGTATAACTTGGATCAAATAGGTTCTAAATGGAGCTGTGATTTTCGACCGCTACAAAACTACTGCAAGCCTTGAAAATATTAAGAAAACTAGGCAGAAGCAAATCTTTTCCGAGAATAATATAGGAACAAAATTAACCGAGAGATTAATAAAAATCCTAAAACCTCAGCCAGGTGCATCCAAGAAGTACTGAATTTAAATGTATCCGAGTCCACGGTACGGTGTGAAATACATTCCATGGGTTTGAACAACTATTTGTGCAAAAAGAAACCAATGTTGCGGAAACAAAATGTTCAAAAAAAAAATTGAATTCGCCAAGAAGTGTGTTCACAAACCGGTAGAATTTTGAAGTCGTGTTGTTTGGACCGACGAATCAAAATTTGGGATTTGAAATACGAAACGGGCCCAAAGGGTGTGGTACAAGCCTTCTCAGCGTTTTGATTCGAAATTTACTCAACCAACAGTAAAGCATAGTAACGTTATGGTAGAGTGCAATTTTAGTCTTGAAACAAGAGACAAACTCTATTGAATTCTATTGAAAGTGATGTTACAACATCCCACCCTAGATTTAAGTATAGTAGTATGTTATACTCAAAGGTTTGATTTAAATATAAATCTAAAAATATTTTCTGTTACGGGTATTTTTCATTCATAAAATTTGATTCAAAAATGTTCAATTTTACATAGATTCTTATAAGAAATCGTTAAATGTATCCCCCTTAAATTAAGCGTCTATTAAAATTGGTCTGATGCTGACGGCTTGTATATCTATTTGATTTGCCTAAACGCGTTTAGTATATGCAAATGAAAACAGAAAAAATCTTTTTTATTTGAATCTTAATTAAAAATTCGCCTTGAGTTCGATTTCCAATCATCATAAAAGTAAATAAAAATAAAACATTTTAAATCAATGAAAATCCAAGCATAAAATAATAAAAACACAAAATTCAATTCCATTCAGGCATACCTAAATGTGTATGAATAAGCAAATGAAATTTGTTTGCGGATATGACAAGCAAATGAAAGGCCTTGGGGAATATTTAACTTTCCGTTGTTTTGTTTTAAAGCTCCATAAAAGCGTTATGATTTTTTTATATACAGCAATCGAATACACAATTTTGAGAAAAATAATCAAAATTAAATATTTTTGTGAGAGTAACAAACACATATTGTAGGTAAAATCATTTCTTTTCCAGGATAATATATCGCTTCTAACTACTTTGCCTAAGTAATTTGTATGCGATAACGTTACATATCTAAACCAGTACAATAATAATGCACCTGAAATTAATGAAAATGTGTGGGAACGTTTATGTACACGAAGATGTTTATAAATGAGCAAATGGCGATTAAAATTTAGCATTTGTTATGGATATGGAATGAGGTTGGACCCTATTAGACTACAAATATGATTACTCAGAACAGAAGCGTGTGGACGAAAATATTTTTTAAGTTAATATACAAGAAAATAATTGTTTTTTGTTTTTCAATTTGTTATTAGAAATATTCTGAGAATATTTGTAGGTGGGAGGATTTTCGTTGTGCGTATCTTATGCAGCAGCAACAGATTATTTTTTGTGGGATAACAAATTATAAAATGTAACAGTCGAAAAAGCATAATGTTTTGACGGAGAAATCATTCTTTCGGAAATGTAATATAGAGTTCAAATTATTAAAACAAAATTCGAGGGTAGGCAATTATTTTGCTTTTTTTGTCTGGTATTTGATTTGTATGGGGGTGCAATCAATTTTTAAACAAATAAAGGTATCAAAATGCAAAATATACCAATTTGCGGACAAACAAATTCAATTAACCTAAATAAGCGTACACGAAACCGGTGGTGGGTCGTAAAGGCCGACTAGACGAATCGAATAAGAAGTATTGCGCGACCATTTTAAGTGCATAACTCCGTGAGATATCAACTAATTCGAACGTTTAAGATAATCACATATTAAAGGTAATTCATTCAGTACTAAAATATGAGGTAAAAATAGGGTCCTCCCGATGCAATATATAGAGTTCCTTTGATATATACGTAGATATTTTGCATTTAAATTACTTTTAAATATACCTTTAATGTGCTGGGGGGCTATTTGTGAATTCGATTCGAACGTATTCGACTCTTCGATTTATAAGATTCGTATTTGATTTAAATAAGAAACGAACGAATCTGATTCAATTCAAATAAGAATCCAATAATCGAAGACTCGAGTGCGTTCGAATCGAATTCCCAAATAGCCCCTCTGGTTTCTAATCTACTACATGATATGCAAAGGTACCCGTTATAAAGAAATGGGGGGGGGGGAGGGGGGTTTCTAGCCTTTTTATTTTTTGTACTGAATGACTCATCTCTAATATACCGAACCAACCAGACCGAGGTAACTTGAACCAATTTAAAAAAAACCGGCAAATTTTTTTTTTTAACTTTTAAGTTGAGAAAAATTAAAAGTGTTAAATATACTTCATTTGAAAAGGATATCCATCTAAGACAATAAATTATGAGCGACTTATGTTTCCAATAGGATTTGCAAATATTCCAATGAACCAATAATTCGGTGTTTAATTTTTTTTTATTGAATTGAATGAAAGAAAACACTCTCCTGTTTCTTTAAAATTAGTAGTGTTCCCCATCTTTCTACCCTTCTTTTTGTATTTTTCACGTCAATCGCGATAAATTTCTCAAACCTATGAATCCTTTTCGCAGGTGTTATTTTTTCGATTTATTTCTAGTTCACTATTGGGGCGGGTTTATGTTCCAAAATTGGAACCACAGTCTGTTCATGCTGAGTGTTTCATAATTTCAGCACTGCTGGTTCCGATGTTGATGATTGGGATAATTTGAGCTCTACGTCGTAGTTATGGTATTTTCATCAAGTCTTTTGTAGCCTTATAAACCGTTGGCTTTCTTCATACCCAATTGTTACGATTTTGGGGCTAAGAGAAATTAAAACCCATCACTCTTTGTGCGGTTTGAATCTCGGAACCGTTCCATAAAACATTATATTTAAGCAGAAAATCGTGACGGTGACCACATCAGTAGCAAATTATAAATAAAGCAAAGTAAGTTATATTCCCAACCCACAAAAACTGATAAAGTGTATTTAGGAAAAGATGTCGTAAATCCATTCATTTCTATTTCATTAACATTTAGGGAATTAACGTCGATTCGATTTTATTTACAGCAAAGTAGCTGGTTGGCATGAGTCATTGTCTAAATAAAATGTATGTTGTGAATTTGAGCCTGTATGAATGTGTGAACCCACCAATATTTCATATATAATATAGAGTTACGTGGTACTCTCAGGAATTGAAAACAAAAACAATTTTGTTGGACAAAGTGCATGTTTTAAGAAAGGATAACGAAAATCCTTTTATTTAGGATCCATGCATTATTTCTGAAAATTATAAAATGGTATTTCCATGTTCGTCAATATTTTACAACTATGAAAATGTTACTGTTCATATAATGTTATTATCTTTCTCTAAAGAGTAAGAAAATATACAAAAAAATTGGAATTGATTTTCGAAATGTTTCCAAATATTTTTAATTAATAGTGGATTTATAAGGTCGGTTTTTACCCTAGCCCTTTCAGCACCGACCTAAGGCTTATTTTTTTACTGGTTAAAACCCGATTGTAACAATTGTGTGGATAAAATAACTTTTCTTAAAAATCCACAAAAAAAAAATTATTGTGTTCAGCAAGAACCAATTCACACAATTATGTGGGTAAAATTTAACTGTCTGATAGAACCAATGAATTTTAAATTTAAATCGGCGTTAAAATCCATGTAGCACAATTGTGTAAGTAAAATACTAACTAAATGAAGCGTGAAATTAGTTGCATTTGTAATTATTTCATCTTTCTTAATGGTAATGTCATCTAAACTTGAACATTCAAACTTATTATTTCAATTGTCAAATATAAAAAAAAATTAGCGGGAAAGTTATTGTTACGTCAAAAAGTGAACAATGTCATCGCAAGGTAATCGCGGAAAAAGTAAGTATTTATTTTTATTATATCTAAATAAGTATTTTATAATAATAAGCAACAATAGTGTTATTTAAATATTAAAATTTCAATTTAATAACTAAAAATCAACAATAAATATTTCGAATTAATATAAAACTTAAAAAGAAAAGTGACTTACACAATTGTGTAAGTTGGGTTCATAGTTAGCAAAAAATTATTACCGTGAAAAATTAAGAACAAAATTCATATTGTACCAATTATTATTAATTTACACAATTTTACTTTATTTTTACTATTAAATGTACTTAGTATATTCATTTCTAATTATTCATGGTATATCAATTATTTTAGTTGTGTTCGAAAATGGCCAATGGTTAATCGACCAAGAGGAAATACAAAGGCTTCTCGAAAACTCGGATGATTCTGAAGACGAAGATTATGAGCTACCAATACACCGAAGTCATGAGCAACCCTCATCTGATTCTGATGAATGTAGCGACGCGGCGGCCACAAATGAAATTCCATTGGAAACATCAGTCAAACCGTGCGTTCCAGTTTGGACTGAAGCATATTTACCAAGGAAGATTTTACCAATTCAACATACATGTGCACCTAAAATTGAAATTCAAACGCCAATACAATATTTTTACAAATATTTTAAAGATGCGCATTTTAAAGACACCGCCATGTACACTAATATGTACTATTTGAAAACAACCGGTAAAGAATTGAAAACCAGTGAATGCGAGATTAGGAAGCTGTACGGGGTTTTTATGTATATGGGATGTATTCCTTATCCTAGAATACATTTATTTTGGAGCCAAAATATCGGGTTTGCTAAAATTTCTAACTGCATGTCTAGACAAAGATTTCAGGCTCTACGAGCATCTATTCATTTTGTGGATACATTAAATACACCGGATACCGAAACAAATCTGTTTTGGAAAGCACAACCGATAATTGACTCAGTTCGACAAAGATGTCATGAAATCGAACGTAAAGTTGAACATTTCTCCATTGACGAGCAAATGATTCCATTCACTGGTCGGATGCCCGCTCGACAGTTTGTTAAAGGAAAACCTCGTCCAGTTGGCCTCAAAAATTTTGTAGTAACTACGTCGTCGGGCCTAGTCATGGACTTCGAGCTCTATCAGGGCGTAAAGACAAATTTAAAATTTCGGGAGCTCGGCTTAGGGCCAAGCGTTGTTCTTCGATTAACCGAAACTTTGCCTGTTGGAAGTTTTCTTTATTTCGACAGATATTTTTCGACGGTTGGATTATTTAAGCAGTTAGAAAAAATGAACTTCCATGCTACAGCAACAATAATGTTAAATCGGCTTAAACAAGTAAATTTTAAAAATGATCGACAGTTGAAACGGGGCGAATCGCAAGAATTTGTGCTGACCGAGCAAGACATAAACATATCGGCCGTTAAATGGAAGGATACAAAGTGCGTAACAACAATTTCAACTATTAGTGGAATCAATCCTGCTTGCTCTGTAGATAGGTGGTGCAAACAGAGCAAAACGATTTTGAAAATTGATTGTCCCAATGTAATTGAGGATTACAATAGTCACATGGGTGGAGTCGACATTTGCGATCAGCAATTGGAGTACTACAGGACCTTTATTAAAACCAGGAAATGGCCCGTTAAAATCGCCCATCATTTTATTGACCTGGCTGTTGTAAACGCGTGGATGGAGTACAAATGCGATTGTAAATCCTTAGGTATACCAAGCGCAAAAAGGCTTGATTTGCTGGGATTTAAAATGGATGTGGCAGATTCTTTAATATGTGAGAGTCCAATTCAAAGTGAAAGAACCGATTCTACCGATACGGATGAGGAACTTAATCCGGTAGGACCAGTGCGAAAAAAAATGAAAATGGAAGCTCTGCCATCTTTGGGGAGACGATACTCACCATCAGGTCATTGGCCAGTGTGGGATGACATACCGACAGCGAAGATGTGTCGCCTTAAATCCTGCAAATGTCGTACTAGATGTAGGTGCGAGAAATGTAACATATACTTATGTTCGTCAAAGACGAACAACTGTTTCAAAATATTCCATACAATGAAAGACTGAAGATCTTATAAATAGTTTTATTTAATTTTAAGTTAATATTTTATTTCTCCAAATATGAATTGTGATATCAAGAATGAATTGTGATATTAATAAAGTTTAATTTTGTATAATTCTGTACTGTTTGATTAATTTAAAAAAAATCCACAGCACTGTGAATCCAATCCACACAATTGTGTTGGTGCCAGAACGGCCAAACCGGATGTATTTTTGAAATTAAATTTAGAAATTCTGAATGTTCCATTAACAACTAACCTGATTTTAACAATATTCAGGAGTTTATTCTAGTTTGAATTCAGCCAGTTCTTAGAGACACTTGAAAGTTACCTACACAAATATAGCATTTGGTCAACAACTCATAAATTATATTTTTCATTTTTGGATAATATGGCACGACCAATTTTCATACACAATTGTGTTAATTAGTTCTAATTTAATCAAAAATGCGGGTTTTTAATGGTTTTATATGATGGTTAGAATTTACCTACACAATTGTATCAGATCGTGCTGAAAGGGCTAGGGTATTTTTTCCGAGTTTCTAAATCAATCAAATAACATTTTTTTTTTTGGTTTATTTGGAAGCAGCACGGAAATAAATAACTATAGGGTAAAAAATCAACTTTGTGAATCCACCGTCACAAATCACAGCTCCATATAGAAACTATTTGATCAAAGTTATACCTTACCTATTTATATTACGGTCATTGTAATCCTATTAAAACAAATACTACATGTCAGCTTCATAAAATTATTAATTTACTTATATTCATGATTCCTCCGAATTATCTAGATTTACAAGACTTACGATTTGACCTTGTTCCGTATAACTTCCGACACCTTACGAATTGAGAAGTTCAGGAATACTAAACAAAATTACCGATCCGTACGCATCTGGAACTATATTTTTAATAGGGCCAGAATATGTAAAACTAAATAGCCTAACAGAAAAATATAGTTCCAGGTGCGTACAAGAGCGATAACTTGGTTTAGTATTTCTGAACTTCTTAATTCGTATGATAACGGTTTTATAGGCGATTTCTTACATTTTTAAATATCAAATATCCAAGATAAGAACGTGAAATTTAGAGCCAGATTATGTACAGCCAAATTTTCTATATAGAAAAATATAATTCCAGGTGCGTTCCAAAGCGATAATTTCATTTAGTAATGTCTCAATTTCTCATTGTCCTCAACGTTTGTTATTATAACACAGAAAAGAATGAACAGATATGGAAGTTCCATGTCAAGTATTTACATAGAAATATTCAATCACAAAAATGTATTCCTGCTCTAATCTAACCAGTTAAGACAGAGACAATATAATTCAATATTACATATTTCGCTTCTCTTCTTCAAAAAACAAAAATGGAAGAGAAGCGAAACATATTATTGTATTATATTTTCCCTGTCTAAACTGGTTAGATTAGAGCAGGAATACATTTTTTAGATTGAATATTTCTATGTAAATATTTGACATGGAACTTCCATATCTGTTCATTCTTTTCTGTGATTATAATACGTAACATTTATCTCTTATGGTCCATATTTTTACTTTTCACACTATAACGAAGTTATATTGGGTAAGTATTGTAATCGCGAAAAAAATGTTGTTCCAGATTTTCACATTTCTCGACGAATTAGGTTACCAGGACCCCGAAACACCGATCAGAAAAATGTCGTGTCCGTCCTTCCGTCCTTCCGTCCGTCCTTCCAGTCGCACATTTTTATTATTTTTGTTTTGCCTCCCATTCTCACAAATATTGATAGTTTTGACCGAAATTTTGTACAAAGATAGATTTCAGTAATAAGCACTGTGTGTTAACTTTTAGGTCCATTCGGGAATAGAATAGAGGAGGTTGCAGTGGAAGAGAAAACTACCAAACAGATTTTCTCAAAAACGGGACCAACGATTTTTTTGCTATGTTGGTGATAAATTTGACAATTCATCATCTACTTGTTCACAAAATTTGAAGTCGATTGAAGCATTGCGTAGGGGTCATTTTAACAAAAAGGAGAAATATAAATTGGTTTATCTGTTTACCGAGGTAATGTCAAACTTTTCGAAGAAATATTGTTCTACAGTTAATGCGCCTTACAAATTCTAACAATTGTTCCCTAGGTGGTTTCAAGATAAAATGAATAGAATACCGTGTAATAAAAAATTTAAATTTCTAAATTTACCTAAAATACTTTACTGGTTGCAAATAATATCGTCAACATTTAAAAATAATTTTATCTAGTGAGCTTTTAAATATAGCAAGATATTCCCGTTTCTATGACAGTAATATTTCTGACATTAACATTTCTGTGACGTTTTATTGACATTTTAATGATTGAAATTTCAACGATATGTTGATCGATACATTATTTGTGAATTGCTTTAATAAAATTGCCTTTAAAGGTATTATTTCTGAATAATAAATTCTCTTGGTATTCAAAGTCGTATATAAATTATAGCAAATTACTATGGGAGGCTTTAAAATAATATCACGCCACTAGAATGGCGCAGGTTTAGGAGAGCTGGGAGATATATAAAATGAAATGCTATATGACATGGAGGTGGGATTCGGTAACAAATGATAGTTAACGTTAATTCTGATTTTGTATTGTTTGTGTATTATTATGTATTTTCGAATGGTCCCGTCCAGACTGAAGCACTGAGTAAAGAATTATATCGGCCAATTTTACGTTGCTCAGATAATATTGTGATCTGAACAAACGGCACAAATTTTCAGAAAATAAATTTTTGAACATTGCGGATACTCTCTGAATGGAGTAAATTAATTTCTTAAGGACTTTCAACGGTATGCTAGATATGTATAACTGGCTCTAATTGTTAAAGCTCGAAGATGAAAAATGACAAATGCGACTTTGATTGCTGCTCAACACGTGTCAGTTCTAAATAATTTAACATTATTTGTGGATCTGTGATTTGGCGGTATGAGAGTAGAAGATTTAAATTGTCGTGATCAATTGTGATATTGGGGAAGTGGTCTCCAAATTTAAGAAAAGCCGTGCCATATTGTGCCAGCCCAAAATAACTCCTGCCAAAAATAACGGAAAATGTTTGGAAAATATAAATGGTTGATTTGGTGGTCTTTAACGGATGCTTTATTAAATTTTTTTGATGGTCTGTTAGGTTTCCTCTATAATGGTGGAATACACCAAGATTCAATTGGATAAGCCTTATCTCCCAAAATCCTATCGTCCTGTGGCACTATTCTGGTTTTCCCGGGGAATTGGGAATTGGGAAATGATTTATTGTGACTTGTTTTAGTGTATTTTGGTATCATTTTTTTCCAAAGCATACTATGGTGATTGGCATATAATTCCAATTTTGGGAAAAAATGATTTCATTTCAAAGCAATTTTGTTGTTTATTTTCTCTAAAAATTTTGTTGGGAATTACACAGTAGGCAGTAGCCTGAAGATGGAATTATTTTTCCCCAAAATTTGAACAAAACAACCAATCGCCACAGTATGCTTTGAAAAAAATGATACCAAAATACATTAAAACAAGTCACAATAAATCATTTCCCAATTCCCCGGGAAAACCAGAATAGTGCCACTGGTGAAAATAAAAAGCTACGTTTGGCTTATAAAAATCTGAGTTTCTAAAAATCCGATTGTCGTGGACAGGACTAGGATAGCCCACAAAACAATCTATATAGCGCATTTTGTTGTCACGAATGGCTTGTAAAGTGACAGCTGTGAACATTTTCGTGTTCGTGTATGCCATTTTTTGGTCCGCAGGTACTCTGCATGTGATCCATCAACTGCCCCTACTACTCCTTTATATCTACTTTGGATTTCGAAATAATTCTTCGATTCCATTTTCGAAATCGACTATCCGATAGAATATTTTAGACAAAGTTTATTTTGCCAAATCAAATCCCTCACCAACTGATCTATATAAATCGGGAGTAGCCCGGAAGTGTAGATTTGTATTAAAAACACCAAGAAGTTTCTCAAACGCCTCTCTAGAAATTCTAAAATTTTGTTGGAATTCTATGGAGTTGTAATTATTTACTAATTGTTCTACAAACAAATAATTATGCGGGGGGGTTATATTATTAATTTATTAATATTTGCTATATCACTTAATAATCGGTTTCCATTGTCTACACTACAGCGACGGAAATAATATTTTTTTTATTATTCACACTTAATTTATATTAAAAACGCAAAGCACAGAAATAATAATATTGCGACAATTTACAACTGACAGTATTGATAACAAAATAACAAAATGTCGTTCACTGCGTTCTAAAGTTACGTCGACTGACACCGATGTCTATTTGACATTTTTAACATTACACCACACCGAACATATTTTTGCAGTGAACACAACCATTTAGCCTGTTCACACCATGTATACAGCGCATCGCAACACTTCCTCGTTTCCTACTTCTTTGCCTACAAACTTTGATGGAGGGATAATATTTGTGTTACATCGTTTCAATAAAAATTTTACATGGGGAAAGAATTGCAACTCACCAACACAAATAAACAAACTAGTGCTGAGAAGTTCTAACATCACTTTTTTCGATGTTCGATAGTATTCATGTTTCTCTTTTCAAGAATAAAATTGTATACTATTTCGACTTTTGAATTAAGCTTTTTTTATTGCAAAAAATTTTGTTTGCGATATTTTATCGATGCGAAGAAAAGAAAAAGTATACAGAAGGATGAGATCGCATTAGAAAAATTGTAATGAAAGAATAAAATAGCGTACAATTTTGTTCTTGTTACAAGAGAGAGACAAAATACTATCGAAAACGAATCGAAAGTGCAATTACGGCACACTAAGTTTCGAGTTCTCGAAACTCGTAACTTGTAATACGAGAGATACATAATCGCACTCCAGGAGCCTAAACAAGCGCAAATTTTAGTGATAAAAAAAAAATTACGTTGGAAAAATATTTTTTTATTAAAAAACTGTATGCAGCCAAAACTGCTATAACTGTCTCGCATGACACGTGTATAGAATTTTACGACCAGTGGCCCTCTTCTGGTAATTCCCGGGGAATAGGGAATATTTTGTTTTTACAGCAGTTATTCCCCAGATAAATTTTTCCAACTTATTATTCCCCATTTCCAAAAGTGTATTCTGGCAATTGGGGAATAAATATACAGGGGAAATAAATGTAGTTGTACGTGTTCTCCATGGAATCACATTAAAATAAATAAAGATCCGCGAAGGACCCTTACAAACAATATTAATATGATTAATTATTAATATCAACAAACATTTTCGTTAAAAAATGTATTCCCCATCAATTCTTTCATAAAATAGGTATGAAAAAATAAACGTCAAAACTGCTTTAATAGGAAAATAATTTTTTCCCAATAAATTTTTTTTCCCAAACACAAAACTGCAACAAAATTTAAAATTTCTATTCCCTGGGAATTACCAGAATAGGGCCACAGGCGGGAATATTATTCATGCATGACCTGTCTGAGATGATCAGTATAAAACAGTTCATAGAAGAATCGTATTATCGAATTAATTATTGTAAATAAATTTAAAATATATGTACATTATGTTTCTTTAAAATATTTTATATTTTCTATAAAATAAAATTTACTGTAGTTAATGAAAACAACATACCGGGTGTTTCTTTTAAACTGAGACGATCAAATATCTCGAAAAATAGCCACTCTACGAAAAAATGTCCATAATCAAAATTTAATCATACCGCCGGGGAAATACATTAGTGCAAAAAAATAGTCCCCCACCCCCCGCTTTGTAGGTGGGGTGGGGGTAACTTTTAAACTAAGATAGGAAGCCATATTTTTGATGTGAAAACATCTTTAGCGGGGGTAAGTCAAAAATTTCATGTAAAAAAAGGAACGGAAAATCCGGTACGACTGAAATTGCAAATTGTATACAAGAAAAACGAACACGAAATGCACCGAACTTGCATACGATATAATTCGAATTGCAATTTCCGTCAGATTAAAATGAAAAGACACAAAAAGTATGCATGTGTAGTACAAGTGATTCAAAAAATCTGAAATGGAAGTACGTTAAACAAAGACAAATGCACTCATACTTTAAATATTAAATATTATACATCTTAGCGAGCTGTGAAAAAGGCACTTATACATTGATACATAATAAAATAATAATTTTGAAATTGTTTAATCGGTATGCTGTGTTTATTGTTTAGTATTGCTCATGCTGTTGCTGAGTTTGGTTATGTGGGGAATATAGAAAACAAAAACTATAATAATGGTAAACAGATTCGAATGCCATTTTCTAAAGATACGCGCAAGGAAGAAGCCGCAGGGAGACATGCTACCGTCTTTCCAGCTGCTATGATATTACAGTCAAAATAGCGCCTTTTAGTTTAAATCAATCAAATCAGCGATGCCATTTTGCTTTGTTCATATAGATTGCCGTAACCATTCTCAAAAGTCTAAATATGGAATCTTCAACAATTGCTGTGTACAAGTAATGATGAATTTTAAAGCGTTCAGGCCAGGTTTAGATGATTAACTTAACGGAACTGTACTTTGCTCAAGCTCACGAAGCAGTGTTGTGAAACGTTATTGTAACGTAACGCAAAAACGGAAAACCGGAATTTAAATTTCGTACCGTAACCAAAACGGAAACGATATAATCCATATTAGCTATAACGAAAAACGTAACAAAACCGCTATTTTTTTTTAGGTTATTACGTTACATATTTATAATATTTTATTTTTATTATATCATATTCACCTTGAAATTTGAAAAAATAAAAAACAAAAATAAAATAAAAAATTCAGCTATTGCAGGTAATAAACTGAATTTAATGAATAATATTATGTAACAAGTTAATTACTATCGATAATTCATTTCCCAATTATTACTTTTATATTTTATTTATTCATGAGTGATGTATAACGAAATCGTAACTGTAACCGAAACGTAACGGAAACGTAACGAAAAACGTAACCAAATTAATTGGTCGAAACAATAACTGAAACGAAAACCGCTATTTTAATTTAGAGAATAACGAAAACTGAAACGAAATTAAATTTGATCCGTTTCACAACACTGTCACGAAGACATGGCTAGACTGAAATATAGTCGGTTATAAATTTCAATTTTCAATTAAACAATTAATGTCGATAAGATTCGTCCTCCAAATCCAGAATAGAATAACTTATTGACTTTTTAAACCAAAATTGTAGTGTAATTTAAATACTGAGCGAACAGCAGCTGTCTATCTGCATTGGTTTCTCAGGCCCATTGAAGGACTTGAAATTATTCAATAGTTAAAGGTTTTCACATAATTCTTTTGCGAGTTGAGCGTGAACTCGCCCGTTGTTTTTTATTGCAGATACGGATTCTACGACTAAAAGTACGTATGATTTGAATGAAATATTTTGTTCGGTTCATGATAGATGGCGTTGTAATCGACGAAATTCAATTTTTTCAATTTCTTCTTCTTAGAACACACGCATTTGATTCTGCAATACGTTTGAAATAAAAAACATCACGTTTTCATTGGAAATACTCGAAATTCGTCATCAAAACAATTTATTAATGTAAATGGCAGGTGAATAAAATAATTTTAGCTTAAAATAAGTGTTCAAAATGATGGCCTGCGACTTCAATGCACTTATTAATACGCATTTTCAATGATTGTACACAACTGAGAAGTGTGTTTGGTTGAATTTCAGCACACGCATTTCTGATTCGCTCAATCATGTTCTCACGTGTTGTTGGTTCTTGTTTGTAAACTTTGTCTTTGAGATAGCCCCACAAAAAGAAATCTGGCGAAGTAAGATCTGGTGATCTGGTGGGCCAATTTATCGGACCAGCTCTACCGATCCAGCGACCATTGAAATCACGATCAAGTACCTCACGTGCTACCAACGAATAGTGTGCAGGACAACCATCATGTTGAAACCACATGTTTCGTCTCAATTCTAAGTTCAAATTTTCAAGTAATATTGGCAGTTCATTTTCCAAAAAGTTTCGGTACATTTGACCATTCAAGTACCGTTCAATAATGTGGGGGCCGATGAGTTGGTTGCCAATTATTCCACACCACACGTTGACAGTCCAAGGGCGCTGATGTTCAACTTGGCGAAGCCAGTGTGGATTTTCAACACTCCAACAATGCATGTTGTGTCGATTAACCGTTCCATGGTTTGTAAAAGACGATTCGTCAGAGAACATTACGCAACGAAAAAAATTGGAGTTTTGTTGTATTTGTTCACGTGCCCATTGACAAAAAGTTACCCGATTTTGGAAATCAGCGCCATGAAGATCTTGGTGTAAAGACACATGATATGGATGATACTTGTGCCGTTTTAAAATTCTCCAAACACTGGTGAGGGACAATCCGGAATCGCGAACTATTTCTCGTGTACTAACATGAGGATTATGAGTCGCTGCAGCCAATACAGTAATTTCATTATTTTCTCCTGTGACTGTTGCTCTACGGGTCCTCTTTTTCGGTTGAACATTTCCATCAGCAATAAATTGTTTGATAGTACGGCCAAATGAAGCACGTGAACGAATCCTATCCGGAAAACGTTGAGCGTAAATAGCAACAGCATTTTCAAGATTTCTGCCAGCTTCTCCATAAACCAGAACCATTTCAATTTTCTCTGGCACAGTTAAACGGTCCATTCTAAAGTATTTTATCGTTTATTTTACAATTACAAAAAACATGAAGATAAGAAATAACACAAACGTTAACTGTGATTTACAAAACTGAATAAATTGTTTTGATGACGAATTTCGAGTATTTCCAATGAAAACGTGATGTTTTTTATTTCAAACGTATTGCAGAATCGAATGCGTGTGTTATAAGAAGAAGAAATTGAAAAAATTGAATTTCGTCGATTACAACGCCATCTATCATGAACCGAACAAAATATTTCATTCAAATCATACGTACTTTTAGTCGTAGAATCCGTATCTGCAATAAAAAATATGGCTTCCTATCTTAGTTTAAAAGTTACCCCCACCCCACCTACAAAGCGGGGGGGGTGAGGGACTATTTTTTTGCACTAATGTATTTCCCCCGCGGTATGATTAAATTTTGATTATAGACATTTTTCCGTAGAGTGTCTATTTTTCGAGATATTTGATCGTCTCAGTTTAAAAGAAACACCCGGTATAATAATAATTGAAGTGGCTTGGATTAAATATTCTAATTTTGACGACGTTATCCAAACCCTTCATGCAATTTCGACGCGTTGTGCAATTATGCACCTCAAAATAGTTATTTAAGAACAAAAGAAGCACACTGTATTTCCACTTAATTTATGATTTAATATAATTTATTATATTACATATTTTTTAATTATAAATATTTTAAAATTATTATTTGCGACGATTAATTTATTCTATATAGAATTTTATTATTATTTTAACAAAATTGTGACATTTTATATTACAATGTAGGAACGACATGTTCTCTACAAAGGTTGAAGTAAGAAGCCCCAAAAATATATTTTTCAATTCAATAATTAAACTAAAGAATACACAAAAGCATTGACGGAATACAATACTCGTCCAATCTTTGTGTTATAAAGCGGTTACCAACTTTATCATTTATAATTATAAAAAGAGAAGTTTAGTTGTCTGTATTAAATCAATAAGATTCTTTCGGCTTTTTATAGACACAATATATTAATAATAATGGCATTCACAACATTTTCGACTTGTCAATCAGAAAAGAGATTATCAGTACGAAACCAAACTACCCACGAAAACGCAAGGAAAGGTTTTCTTTTTTAGGACGCGTCCGATTTCTGTGAGAAATAATTTTTCTGTAATAAATTTGACATTAGTGAAATAATTTTCTCTTCCATATTTGAAATAAGTTCATTTGCTGTCCGAATACTGAAATAATTTTGACATAATAAATTTCACAGATAATGCTTGGAGAATAGTACAATAACACTAACTAAACTAGCGCCTAGATAATTTTTTTTTTAAATTTTAACCCCAATAAAGAAATCTACGGATCACCGGCATATTCACCATAAAAATTAATGAAATTTGTGGCGCGCTAAATGAAAATTTAGCATTATTAAACAAATAAAATTGTTAGTTGATTAACAATTTTTACATATTATTAATAATCTAAAAACCATCATTTAACGATGTAATGGCAATGAATTTAGGAATTATGTACTTATAAGGAAACATTAGGGCTTGCAGATAATACTATTGATACAATATTACACAAATTTTGGTACAGCACAAAAACGAATAAATTGCTCACAAAATGATTAAAAAGAACAGTATAGGAATTAAGCGCAAATTTTAGTGGAAAAAAAAAGTCGTCATAAGAAAAAAAATTTTAAGAGAAAAATTGTACGCAGCCAAAACTGCTAGAAACATTTCTCGCGCGAAAAAAAATTCGTCATACGAAATTTTTTTTTAGTGTAACATACGAAGGTATCTCTAAAGAGAAATACGTAGCCGTTGAGTATTTTAGTGGATATTTGTTTGAAAATTTAAAACTATGTATATGTAACATAAAAATGATTTTATTTGAAAGTTTTTACCCATTACAAGTAAAATGAAACAATTTACAATATACAATATTTACAATAATTATATTTAATACATAATTATATTGGTGAAGAAATAAGTACAAAATATGGTAAGTTTTGTTTTGTGATATATTTTTTTTTTTTTATAAATTGTTTAATTGGGTGCAGAGCGGACTTATTAACGGTCCTAGCTCCTTGTATATTGTTTCGTTTTGTTAAGAATAAAATACTTGTATAGAAAGTTATTACATTAAACATGAGTATTTATTTTATTTCGTTTTATTAAAGTGTATTAAATAAAATTTCAGTCAAATGCGAACCGGTTAGGAAATCGCCAGAAAAATCCACTCATTGATTTGGTAGAGGAGCATTCTGAATTTATTCAAAGTAAATTTAACAACAATTGTCTGCCATATTTCCAGCAAGTTATTTTATAAATTCAATTTTTTTTATTTTTTATTATAGGAAAACATGCAGCCGCTTGGCTTATAATAGCAGATTCAGTCAACGTGGTTGGACCGATTTCAAAGACTGCTGAACAATGGCTTAAAGTATGTATAATTTAAAAGCGATGCTACCGAAATAACGGAGTGCGACTGGAGTATCATTAATATATGCAAGCTGGAATTATTAGATGAACCAAGAATTAATTAAAACATCAAATGAAACAAATAAATTATTAAGAAAATATAATTTATTATTATTGGCAATAAATAATAAAACGTAAAGTATAATAATAAAATATAACATACGTTATGAATATGAATTCTTTTTTGTAACTATAACTTAAAATGAGTTTAATAAAATATGAAATTATTTTTTTTAAGTGTAATGGATTTAGTTCTTTAACATTTTCTCTACTCCTGCAATAAACAATGACACCAAAAATAGAAATCACCCAAAAATCAATTCGGCTTCAAGAAGAAACAAATAAAAATCGGAACATCAAAATCCTTAAATTAATGAAAATAAGAAATTAGTCATATTATTAAATTTATTTCACTTTATTAAAAATCAAAACCTCTTAATTTCAAACATTATTGTACACAAATTTTAAATTTTGTTTGTCAAAGAACACGACACTGTTAAAACCACGAAATGTCAAATAAAAATACAAAATATATAAGCAGCGACATACGTCTGCTGCAAAAAACAATTAGTTCAATGATGGACGTACGTTTTTATAGCAATTTACAAGAAATTTTGTCGATTTTATTTTTCCACTAAAATTTGCGCTTAATTCCTATACAGAATAAGGGCACGCATGATCACTTTTACGAATGATTATAAATTTATTGGTCGTAAATTTAATTTCATCAATACAAAAATCTTGTTACTAAAATCAACATTCTTCACTGGCGCAGAAACAAGAATTATTTCGGACATGTCAAAATTATTACACACCGGTGCTGTGATAATTTGGTTGCGTACAGTTCAACATTAATTTATCACAGAAAAATTATTTCTCACAGAAATCGGACGCGTCCTTAGAGTCAAAATACATTTTGTATTAACTCTGGGGTTAAAGTACGGGGGGGATTTTGATATTTCTACTTTTTTTGGTAGATATATGTATTATAAATGACTGGCCTCTTCATTTTTCTGATTGACAAGTCGAAAATGTTGTGAATGCCATTATTATTAATATATTGTGTCTATAAAAAGCCGAAAGAATCTTATTGATTTATAATTATGTACATTTTTTAGTGTTGGTAGCTGTGGAATGAAACGTAAACAAATACACTATTACATTTTTGCTTAATATCATTTACAATTTTGTTTAATATCATTTTACAATTATTATAATTAGATTTTAATTAATAATAATTAATAAAGTAATAAATATTGATATCTAAAACTGTATGAAGTTTTTAACAGAGCTAAGTAAACAAATTTGAATTAAAATTAATAACAATAATTGTAGTACAATTTAATGGATTTTCAGATACATCTTGGGATTAGCATTTAAAAACTCAATTCAGTTGTTATAACGAATAAATTAGAAGTGAATTTCTCTTCCATGAATTGCGTATTAAATTAATTTTCCGTTTCCATTTTTTAATAACGCTGGTAAATAGTTCCGGCGTTAACAATAATTCAACAACATATAAATAAATTCAATATTACTATATTTATTAAATTATTTTATAATAAAAATTCAATCATTTATCTTTTACATTTTTAACATTATGAAATGAATAATAAGTACATGAAGCGCAGTCTTTAAACAGGTAAAGATGCTATTTTCCAATGCTTACCAAATAAAACTTCGGAAAAAATTGACAGCCATTTCAACCCTCGTTTGCCTTTCTCACCATTCCAATTGTATTGGAACAGTAATTCATCAGAAAATAAATGTTTAATAATACGCGTATAGTCCTTATCCTTGCCGTGAATTTTAGTGACGTAGCTCCTCTATACAAAAAATTTCAGTATAAATTGTTAGAATTATAGGACAGGAATATGTTATTTTATTACTTACTAATTTATGTTTAAAATTTTCATCCGTTAATTTCATTTCCAAATCGTCCATTGCTTCAACTGAAGATACTGGCAACGGTATCTGTAAATCTATATGTGGTTTTGCTTCAATCATATTTTCTATTTTCTCGAGTCTAGTATTCAATTGAGAAAATTGTTTTATCGAGAAATTTTGTAAAACAGCTGAAAGTGGGGAAAAAATTAAAATTTTAATATAACATTTGGTTAAATTGAGAAATGTTTAATCTTTTACAAACATTAATATACATACCTGTGTAATTCTGTGATATTTCGGTACTGTTGTCAGTCTGAGTGCTCACATTTAAATTTTTAATTGCAATATTGGTTGACGAATGACCATTGGGATGTAGAATATATTTCGGCAAATGCAATGTAAATTTTTGTTTTGAGTCATTTTTCTGTTTCGAATAATAAAAAAAGTGTGTTTTAGTATAAACTAGCTGAGCCCGGTATTAGAGTGTAAACATTATAACGGGTAATTGATTTGGCAATATTGTTAATGAGCTATTGGAATGCAAGCTGCTGTTAAATGATGACAATGGAAAGATAAATGTAGATGATTCATATTATATGCCGCACAGTGATACCTGGTGGAAGAATATTATTAAAAAATGTAATAAATATTTTATGTAAAATGAAATTCGTATAAATTTATTGTAACGTTCTTTATTTGAAAATTTGTTTGGTTTAAAATTTGGTAATTAAATTAGCAAAATGTTAATTGATAAAAATTATATTATATAGCGAACCCCGATGCACTTCATTGCAACCAACCAAAAAAAGAAATGAAATATTCTAGATTTTTTTTATGAAAAAATGAATGCATTGTATTTCAAAATTATTAATGTCAATCCAAAACATTTGGATATACAATATTTTTCGTTTGCCCATTTGAAGCGAGCACAAAAAAACAATTTGGAGTTCCAACTTTTGAGTAGGCCACGTATAGCTGTTCCATGTGAAAAGCACGGCTCTTCCAAATTTAATCCGCATATTTGAAGCGTTTGTCCTTGCGCCTTGTTGATGGACATGGCAAATGATAGACACACTGGGAATTGCAAACGCTTAAATTCAAATGGCATGTCTGTTGGAATCAGTGAAATACGTAGTATGAGCACAATTTCACCTTTCGCTGTTCCGGTCAACATTGTGGCTATTAAATTCGGCATCAATTTTTTTACTGCCAATCTTGTGCCATTGCACAGTTTTGGTGCATTTATATTCCGCAGTAAAATATTTGAAGAGCCAACCTTTAAATTAAAACAATGCGGTGGCATTCCAGGTGGTTCCAATGAATTGAAAAATTCAATTGGATAATTCACTGCATCATCTGCATTCATTGCGCTATCAACAGATTTATATGATGTCACTGCACCTGGTATTTTTTCTTGAATCTGATAATTGATTGCATTGGCGTGTACATTTTTTGGTGCCAGTATTGCACGTTCTCTCAACCAATTATTGTGATTCCTGTAATTTTGAACAATATTTGGGAACACACTTTCAATCAACTCTTCTGTTAATTGGAGAATGATACAAAAATTGTTCGGCAATGTAATCAATCCATTTGTATTATCGACTCGAACTTTGCCATTTTCAATATCTAACAATTGCTTCGAGAACCGATCTGCAGATTGGTCGTTGTGCAATTGAACGCGCATATTTATGTTCAATGTTAATTTTTGCACATGCCGCCACAAAAGAGAAAACTTTAAGCATGCATTGATCTCATCCGCCGGTGTTGATCGTGGAACCACAGGCAATATTTGACGAAAATCGTCTGACAAATTGTCATATTATAATATCAATGCACCACCAAAAATCGAATTTCGAATCTATACGAATAATAATTCATCCCACTAACTTTTTTTTTACCTCACGACCTATGATGAATACATTATCAGAAAATTAAAATCATGTCTTCTTGTTTTGAAATAAATAAATTGAATTCATATATATTTTACCGGTTCGTGGATCTATCATTCGTATATTGATATGATAACCGTCGTCACCTTTCCAGTACAATAATGGATATTGTAATGCATCATAGCTGCGGTGAAGCTCTGAAACACGCCGTAATTCTTCATTTCTTCGATGTAGCACAATATCGCGAGATTGAAGCTGATCTCCAACAATTACAATGGCCTCTTCATCAACTGTTGGTGCAATAAATGGTCTCGCATGCTCTCCAAAGGGCGTTTTGTCAGCCCTGATACCGATTCTGTGATCATCAGATGGAATACGATCGAGAGCGGTTTTAAACAATCGAATTAATTCATTGTGCTGATGTAAGAATGTTTGAAGTTCAGAAACAATTTGTCGCCTTGCACGCGCAGCAATTGTACAACGCCGATCCAATTCACGATTTGCATCTCCGATAAAATAGATTTGCAAAAATTGATGATCAGCATCAGGATATGGCAATAAGGAACCAGTTCGATGATAAATCTGACCTCATGTGTATTTTGACAGATTCATCTGTTTGTCATTTGTATGCTGTCAATCAACTGAATGTGTGTATTTATGAGTTTGTGCCGTGGGGCACGCCGGTAAGATGCGAGTTAATAAATTAAACCACAGTTTTTATAATTTGACGGCTGCACAATACAAACGTATGCACCGACTTATATTCACAAAATTTTTTGTTTATTACGTACAAAATATTATTTTAATTGTCACCACCACCTTGATTACTTCAAGAAATTAATTAACGCACTTAAATATTACGCGGATACGCGTTCTAAATTATAGGCTAATCACCTTCACAAAATGGCGATTACCAAATATATATTTATTATAAATTTAATTTCACTTTGTTAAAATTGCTTACAAACTGTGTGTTACTGACACGACCGAGCGAAGGAATAATTGTGTGTAAACTTTTTCGACTGTAAAAAACTAAATCAAAAACCAAAATAAATGGACTGAATTTCTGATCAATAAGAAATTATATTTTCTAAATGATTTGGTTGTGAATGTCGACAATAGATGGTGATAAGTTCGATGTTGTATTAAATTTATCCAAGATATTTATTTAATACAAAATAGTGAACTGTGCTCAAATACCGGGAAATTATATTTGTTGAGCACAGGCTCAAACCGCTATAATAGTTGCAAAACAAGTTGCTATCCTATTATAGGTGTCACTATTGACCGAAAAGAGATGTGCCATCACAATTATATTTTTAAATTGAAATGCGTTACATTTCAAATAATTGTGGCGATAAACGAATTTAATTATCGATTTAAAAGAGTGGGTCGCTACAAGTTTGTGTATTAGTTTGGATCGATTTTTTTCGTTAGGTCGGACCGAAATGTAAACTTGTTTTTTTCAAATGTTGAATTAAAATTTTTTCAAGAGGAGGGCTGGGACCATACCCAATCGATCACAAAGTGTGTGCATGGGTGTGGGGGGGGGGGGGGGGAGTGACCTTATTTTTTCGCTCAGACGCACCGTTTCGAGATATTTGCAATTTTTCGATTTTACGTGTATTTGTTGTAGTTTTACAAAGAGCGAGTTCATTTCAGGAAAAAATCATAACTCGAGAATGGCTGGACCGATTTTGGATTTTAAAATCAACTAACCATCATCACTCCCAATGTTGTGAATGTTTGAGGGTTTTGAAATTGTGTAAACGTATTTATTTCGGTAGTTCGATTATAGATTTGTTGTAAAATGTGTGTTGGATTTCGAATTTTTTTTTAATAGCTGCAAATAATTTTTAAATTTGTAAGCCGAGAAGGAAGTTAAACATCCATATTGCTGTATACACTCGGTTATATGTAGTAGATTATGAATATTGTAGGATACGAGATGTTCTCCGTAAATTGATGCAAAATCGGTGACAAAATGTTGAAATGATGAGACAACATTCGATACGAGCAAAAAAAAATACAAAAAATGTTGGTATAATTGAGGCTCAATCAAATCTTTTAATATCACTACTCCAGTGTATAGAGCAAATTGTCGGAGTTCAGTGGCCTTCCACCTAGGTAATTCTTTCAGAGATCTTGGTTTTCGTTGAAATTCCTTTGGAATGAATTCTTTGAAACTTGAAAGTTGGTTGGACATTCGTAATGAGTTACTTCTCGCCATCTTAAACTTTGATCCGTATTTTGAATCAGCCCAAATATACAATAATTTTTTCATAATTCCCAAATCAAATAAATGCATGGGTTCTACCGGAAACTGGGACACCATACCAATAATATTCTCCAATACATTTTGTTTATTATGAAATTCGACGCAATGGTGTTCCAGATGTTGTCTGTTGAAAAAGGATTCGTCGGTTCTACTGCCTGAAGTTCTTGTTGAAAACTAACAAGTCTATTAATCTTTAATCCTTTTTGGCAACATTTACCGCAACCATCAAAAGATGTGTGGCCTTTCGTTCCCGTCAAAAATGATCTGGCGGGGGCATCACACGTGAAAAGTCGAACAGAAAACTTTTTATTTCATCGACGATTAATTAAAATGTTATTTTTACTTAATACTGTTATATTCTCCACAAAATCCTCTAAAAAATTATTCACGCACAATGGTTTTCCTTGTCCCACAAAGCATCCGATGACTGAACCCAAAATGGGCCATAATGTAGTTGAACTACTCTTAAATAGTGGGATTCCGTCAATGCCCACATCTATACAAAATTCATTTATACTTCGTAAAATTTCTTCTGGAAAGCATATTTTGGAAATTGAATTTTGAATTCCAAAATGAATATAATTACCGCCTAATATTGGCTTTATTACAGGCATATTAGCAGTGCATTTCAATAATGTTTTAGACGATCTAGCTGTAGTGATTATATTTGAATCGTTTAATATTTTAATTAAATCTTCAAATGCAGCTCTAGTTATATGATGCTGTACAGCCCACGAAGCTAACTTTTTGTCAATACTGACTTTAGCTTCAGATTCGCTGTTTGGTACTAAATCATTTTCACTAGCCACTTCATTTTCCCGTAGAACAAAACAATTTCCATGATCCGCAATAAATATATCCCCATTATTTACTAATTCTTCTTCACTCGTAACATTATTTTTAACACACTTATTTCGAATATCAATTACACTATCCTCAATCTCAATTTGGCTTTCTAATTTTTTAATTTTCTATAAAAATTACTTTTCGAAAATCCTTTGATATTATTCATACTTACCAAATTACTCACTATCTTACTTTAATGTAATTAACCCTCAGGGTACTGACTGGGTTACCGTAACCCAGACAGATTTTGAAAGTCGCGCCATTTGAAAGGAAGTGAAAGGTGGGGGTCCGGAGTGGGGGGTAAAAAATCTTTGTGGTAGTGTCTGTGTAAGCCGTGAGTGGCAGCCTCAGTCTGTGCTTGGTGCTCGAGTGGTACGAGTTAGAAAGTTGACCTCGGGTATTTCTCACCCAGTCAGTACTAAACGTTACAAAATCCGTATTTTCGGGAGACAGAAAAATTTTTTTTTTTTTGGAGTTTTGGCTGGAGTAAAGTGTTTTGGTTCGTACAATTTACTATTTTTTATATTTTTATTATTAATTAAATATTTATTATTAATTAAAAATTTATTATTGTGTATCCTACCCTCAAAATTATGCTCTATGCTTATGTACAGTAGAATTCGCTTATAATGAACGGTCATAGGGATAGGACAAATAATTTTGTTCATTATAAACGTGTGTTCATTTTAACCAAAAATTTGGTTATAATGAACGGCGTTCATTATAATCAAATGTTTGGTTTTAAGAAACGGTGTTCATTATAACCAAATGTTTGTTAAATTCTTTTATCCTTTACAATTTAAATCAAAATAACACTCAAATGAAAAGAATTGATTATGGAATGGAACTATTATTATTATTATTATTATTATTACTATCTTTATTTCAATAAAATAAATACAAAATTAAAATCTAGTTGAAACAACATTATAAAATATGAAATAAAGTACAGCTCCTATAGACATTATGTCTGTAGTGGAGCAATTTAAAACAAATTTTAATTAAAATTTTTATAATATTCTTTGTTTACATAATTAACAATAATCTTCAACAAAATACAAGCTCAGTTATTAAAATAGATATATTTAACTACACGACGGCACATTAGAACATAATGTATGATAATTTAACATTTATACTAAAAATATTGCTCGATATCATCGATGTCAAGTAACCAAGTCCGAATTTCCCTGTTAAATTTATGTTTCTGCGCAGATGGAAGCATTTTGACATTTTTAGGTAAAAGATGGAACCAATAAGGTGCCATATATAAATAAAATCTTCTAAACCTTTCACTATTACAACGAAGACCGACAAAATTGTTTGGATTTCTCATATTATACACGTGGTATATTCGACTATGATAACTATTGCTACGAACAAAAAACATTTTCAATACTTTAAAAACATACAAATACCTTAGAGGCAACAAGTTTAACTCGCGAAAAAGCGGAATAGTGGGTGTATTCCTTGGACAAGCATAAATTAATTTGATAATTCTTTTTTGCGCTACAAAAAGATCTGCAATATTAGCAAAGTAAATTCCACCCCAACTAGTTATACCATACATTAAGATAGATTCAACAAGAGCATGATATAACCTTCTTAAAATAAAAGAAGGGCACAAAGGTCGAAGATTATAAAATTTATGCACTGCAGTAATAACAATTTTCCTGATATTAGTTAGGTGGGAGGTCCAATTTAGCTGTGAGTCAATTGTTACACCTAAGTATTTAAACTCATTTACGCAGGGCAAATCAAAACATTGCCCAAAACATGGATTCTTATCACACGGGTATACGTGATACTTGAAAAAGTTTTGATCAACTGTTATGTCGGGCCGTCTAAAATGCATAATTCTAGATTTTTCACTAGCAACAAGCCGATGATAAAAAAACCATTTACTTAGAGTGCATAAATCAATATAGATAAACCGTTGAATATCAACGTAAACATTAGACGCATATGTCAAAGCCAAATCATCTGCAAACGCTGTAGCACACCCTCTAAGATTAATTTCAAAGATAGAATTGAAATAAATTAAAAACAATAAGGGCCCCAAAACTGAGCCCTGAGGAACACCACATTTTAGAAGACCTGGAGGACTATTCACATTATTAATTTTTACAATTTGACTACGCTTACGAAGGTAACTTATAAACCAATCTAATATTTTGCCTCTAACACCAATACTTGACAATTTCATTATGAGTATGTCATGGTTAACAGTATCAAATGCTTTTGAAATGTCCAAAAATACCGCTGAGCATTTCTGAGAGTTGTTAATTGCTAAATAAATATTGCTCAGAAAATTTAAAAGAGCTTCTTCCGTAGATTTTCCTTCTATGAATCCAAATTGGTGATCACTAAAAAATTTTATTTTACCAAGGTAAGAGACTAATCGTCGTTTAATTAATTTCTCAAATAATTTGGAAAAAGTACTCAATAGTGAGATCGGTCGGTAATTGTTTAATTGCAGAGCATCACCCTTTTTAAAAACTGGAATAACAACAGCTATTTTTAAGGCGTCTGGAAAAATTCCGCTCTTTAGACTTAAATTAAATAAAAATTTTAATACATCAACCAAATACCAGGCACAATTTTTAACAATGATATTATCTACTCCATCAAATCCTTTAGAATGTTTGTTTTTTAACTTCTGAATTTCAGAAATAATCTCCAAAGAATTAATTTCATCGAAATAACAAGAAGTACAGTAACTATCTCGGTTTCCAAAAATAAATTGTTTCTGCTCTCCACTGTTAGTACTATTAGGAAAAATATTGGAAGTTATATCGGATGAAACATTTATAAAAAATTTATTAAATTCATTACATATATTCTGATCATCAGTAAGAAGAACATTTGATTGATATTCATAAATTTGTGTTATTTGGTTTTTGTTTTGGGACGTATTTCTACCCAAAATATCATCAATTTCCTTCCACATAAGCTTAGGATTATTCCCTATTAAACCAAATTTATCTTTGTAATATACTCTTTTGACCCGTTTAACAGTCATATTTACATGCTTAGAGAGTTTTCTTACATAATTTTCTAACCGAGTGTTATTTGGATACCTTCTTAATTTTTTAGAAAATTTTTTAAGTTTATTAATTTTACACAAAAGATAATAATTCATCCAGGGCTTTAACTTCTTGCTACTGCGATAAGTAATTGTTTCTTTTGAAAGTTCAATATGGGAAATTAATTTATTTAAGAAAATATCGAATGCTGTATTACAATTTTTTTCATGGTAAACAAGATCCCAGTTTTCAACTAGAAGACGATCTCTAAGTTTGTCATAATTAACTTTTGAACTCTTTCCACTATAACATATCACAGGTCTATTCGATTCTGCCCAAATATTGAGGGTAATTAAATTATGATCGGAAAAATGTATTGGTAAATTATCAATACTAAAAGTATATGTACTACTGGATTTAACAAAAACATGGTCTAAACATGATAGATTCCTAGTTGGATTGTTAGATACACTGAGGAATCCATATGATGCAAGCATTGCTTGGTAGTTAAAACAGCTTACGTTATTCAATAGATTTATATTAATATCACCTAAGATCACTATGTTATTATTGTTAATTGTTCCCAGCAAATTATCTAAATTATTGCAAAAATCATTAAGATCACTATTACAAAAACGGTAAAAACACAGAAAAATCCAAACATTTTTACCTAGTTGAATGTCCAATCTAAGAACATCAGCTGAAATCCAATTACAAGTACAGCATGATATAACTGTTAGATTTTTATGTATAAAGACACCAACTCCACCGGCGCGGTAATTATCGTTACAGCAAGCTTTAAAGCTGTAATTAGGCAAATTGAATTCTGTTGTTTCGTTCGAATAAATCCAAATTTCAGAAACAAAAATTAAATCAGGTAGAGTATTCAGACTGGCTACAAACGTACTAAACATATCAAAATTTGCTCTTAAACTTCGAATATTTTGGTGCAGTATACTATATTTACTACTCATAAAAGATGCAAATCAAAAATAACTTACAAACAATGATAATAATAAATTGAGCAAAAATATAATATAGAGCAATAATCATAGAATATCGCGTTGAATTTAAAATTCGCTTAATGATAAGAAAAAATATGTTTACGTAAAAATTAAAAATATTAGAAAAAACAAAAAACGAGTAAAACGACCAAAAATAACTTATATCGTGCTTTACATTCATAGCATTAATATTCAATAGTGCCAACGTAAAAGAAATTAAACACAAAAAAATTTGAATAATTAAATCTGTTAAGGAAATGTAAATAGACAAAACAATTGATAGTGGCGATGAAATCGACATAAAATAAAATAAAAACACAAGAAAAAATAAAAACTGAGCTAGTACAGGTAAATAAATCACAATACTTAACAATCTATAAATTTCCAGGTTCCCAGATAGTTCAATCAGATGTATTGCCTTCAATTTTCTTGTGAATGTTTTTAATCCGAAAAATATCGTTGACCGAAGCAATTCGATGAACATCAGACCCTGCAGATTTCCGTAAATATATTTGTCCAGCTTTGCACCATAAATAATTATACTTATATAATGTTTTTATATTTTTAGCCTCACGGTATAAATTTGACTGGAACGCTGTTAAGTGATGCATAATGTAGATACGCTGGACTGGATGGTTTACTGGTAGAAATACATCCAAATCTTGAGTAGACAGTGATTTGTGTTTTCGCATTTGCATTAAAATATTGTTTTTAAGTTCAGTTGAGTTTAGTTTCACAATAAAGAAATCTCTTAACAATGGCTTGAAGTGGTTTCTATTTGCAGCAGCGTTGACAGTAATTTTTTTATCGATCTTCTCAACTGAGACTATTTGATCACCATTTATGTTCACCCCTATTTTTTTGATAACACAAGTTATTAAACTACGAATGTCTTCATGGTTAGATGGTAAGCCACTGATAATAATGTTGGATACATTTTGCTGTTGATTTGGTTTATCGATTTCAGCTTCCAAATGACGTAATTTGTTGTCTTGCACAAGCAATTTTTCCTCTAAAACACAAACTTTCGACTTGATTTCCTCATATTCAAATTTTAACGATGTAACAATGGTTTTTAAATCTTCAAGTGCTGATAGCTTACTTTCCATGCGTTTAAGCTGGGTCATAACATCGGATAAACTAACGTTCATATTTGCCGAGTCCGACGCAACCTGATCATCATCCATAATTGATTGGTTTGACGTTGCACGACAGTCTTCACATAACCAATTCACAGATCGATTTTTGATGCCTTGTAGAAGATCATCAGATATGCGAGCGCATTTGATATGGAATGGTTTCATACAAGGTCCACCACATTTGACACCAGGAAATCTTCCCTTTGTAATATTGGAAGAGCAAGTGTTACAGGTTTCAGACATAGTACAAATACAGTTTAAAAATTATCTGTGGTAAGTGTACACAGCAATCAAAATAAACCAAAAATGATTTCCGAAATTGAATTTAACAATAAACAGTTTGTACACTATAACGGATTTGAAAGAAACAAATTGTATATACCAATAACGTTTTCACAAAATGAATGAAATCATAAACAGTTGCACTAAAACGGATTTTATTGTAACTTGCGATGCAACTTGTTAAACCTGCGCTAGCTGCTAGACTAGCGCTCCGAGTTCTCTCGACCGCAAAACATTTTACAAGTGCCTCAAATGTAATAAGGCTATGTGCAGAGACCATGTAGCCAAAATATGCTGCGAATGTGGAAATACAGTCTGATTTTGTTTTTTTTATATTTTGAAGAATAAAAATTTCATTCAACAATCAATTTTGTTATTTATTTATATTACACTTGTGCCTTGTTACGATAAATCAATCATGGAACGTTTTATCGCTATCCTAGAAAACGGGTTATTTCAAAGTTTAAAAAAAATATAGTTTTTGGAATGGATCAAAAAACTGATTCGGCCATTTTAAAGAACAACTTTTTAGCTTTAAAATGCAACAGAAAAATTTCGATATCTTTTTTTTTCACAAAGTTATGGAATTTAAAAAAAAAAGTGATTTTTCACAAAAAAAATTTTCAAAATGTTTAAACTTTTGAATGTATCTTTGTTTAAACAAATTATTCGATAAATCTATTAGCACCCTCGTATTTGTGACAAAATGGACTATCGATTTAAAAAAAATCGTTTCAATTGGCCAACTACAGCCCAAGATACAGCCAATCAAAGTTGCCGGGTTAGGCTAACCCATGTCAGTACTGAACGTGACTTTTTTATAGTCGGTACCCTGAGGGTTAAACAGATTAATTTATAATTTCACTTATTATTTTAAAAAAAAACTATATACACTATATTATCTACAAATAAATTTTTTAGTTTTACAAAACATATGAAAAACAAAATGGAGGACTATAGGTGTATATTTCAATCCGATACGAACAGAAATTTATTTCTGTAAAACTGTCTCTAAACGTTATAATATTGTTTCTCAGTAGTTACTAAACTAATTAAATTTTAATGTAAATAATTTTGGTTAAATTACCTTAAATAATTATATAATAGGCATTTTCGGAAATAGACCAAGGTAACTTCATAGTAAGTTTCAAACATTAAAGTTACCCATCTATTTACGAACGATCAAAGTAACTTCAGTACTGAAAAAAGTAACTTCATGAAACAAACGCACTCAAAATTCTATCTTACTTTTTTGTATGTGAAAGGTAACTTGAGTAACTTTGTTACCAACATAATAAAAATTGAAACTTACTCTGGAGTGGGATTTTGCACAAAAGGCGAGAAGCGAGTTTATGTCTTTTTTTAAAAGAATAAGTTTTAACTCCATTTCATTCGGTCGATGTCGCTTTTTCTATTGCGATCTCCGTCTATCATATTATGTAAACGAGCTATCTCTTTTTCTCCGCTTCGACCAACGTACCTTCGTTGGTGAGAGACACAGACGAATGAAAGTTGAAATAGAATATCATTTTATTCTAGTTAGGTGAGATCGCATGCTTCAAATATATTTCTTCTAAGCGAAATAGTGTTCATATTCAGTGTAAGTAAAAGAGACACAAACTCGCTTCTCGCCTTTTGTGCAAAATCCCACTCCTGAAGTTACTTTGGTCTATTTCCGAAAATGCCTATTATAGCAACGCTGCAAAAACAAATACACAAATTTCCTTAGGAACGCAAGTAACACAAACTAAATTAATGAAAAATAATACACCATTTTTGGTTGTTGTTTATTAAATGCGGTGTAATAGAATGAATGGGATAGGAAAATGGGAAATTTCCTATATACCCAAGTATTTTTATATCCGACAATTTTTGGTTTTTTCTGACACTTTGCTGATTTCATCACCGACTTTTTTCCGAAATAATGTCCAACTTATTCTAAGATTTACTATGAAAGTTGGCCACAAAAATCGGAAAATGATGACAAAAAAAGTGAGGTTCCCGCTAAACAATTTAAGCGAATTCGCAAAATATGTCGCATAAACGTACTATAAACGAATATCTTTTTTGCTCTACACTAACACATTCTCGAACTTAAATAAAATATATAATATGTAGTACAAAAATAGAAGGATAAAGAAAATAATCATTTGTTTTTGAATTTTCGATCGCCATTGTGTCTTTTTCTAATTGTTTTTGCGAATTAATTAAATTTATTTTAAAGTTTTCTAAGTACATATTGTGAAATGTGAATAGTAATTATAGTGAATATAGTAATTAGTTTATGAGTGAAACATAAAATAATTTATATATAGTGAATATATAAATTTAAATTAACTGTATGTAAATATAATAAATATAACTACGAAGTTACATTTTTTCATTAATAAATATAACTGTAAATAAATTTTAAAAATATCTGTATTAAAACAATTAAAAAGTAAGTTTCAAATTTCGTATGAAGTTTATATAATACGTAATAAACATGGACAAAAGACGGTATTATGAAATAAATCGCGAAATAAAAAAAATTTGCGGAGAAAAATCAAATGAAACCCGTTTCGAAACTGGCACAGATAATTTATTCAATGCCGTTTACGATAATATTGAAAAGCTAGAAAATGTTAGTTCCGAGTCGGATAATAATTCGTTTCTATCCAATGCTTCGAATTTTGGATGCGTTGAATGCAATTCATGTATTGAAACGGATAACAAAAATTTAGCGCGTGAATTAACGGAATGGCTGGTAAAATATAATATTTCGGTTGAATGTGGGAATGCCCTATTAAAGCTCCTATAAAATTATGATTTAAACCTCCCCAAAGATGTAAGAACGTTAAAAAGGGATTCTAAAAAACCTTGTGACATCGTACATATAGAAAATGGAGAGTATACCCACATTGGTTTAAAAAATTCAGTGGAAATTTTTTTAAGAAATATTGATTATTCTAATTTCCTTTCGACCGTTAATTGTTTTTAACCCGTTTATTTTACAATCGGCTTTTCGTTTTGACCGAAAAGCCGATTGTAAAATAAACGGGTTAAAAATATTGATTATATTAAATCAGAAATAAAAATTGATATCGGAATCGACGGTGTGCCTTTAGCAAAGAGCTCAAACAACCAGCTTTGGCCAATACTTGGTAATATTCCTCCTTTTAAGAAGGTTTTTGTTATCGGCATATACCACGGCAACAAAAAACCATCGTGTGCCAATAAGTTTTTGGAGCCATTTATTAATGAATTTAAAGATTTAAGCAAATCGGGAATACAATACAAGGACAAAATTCTTCAAATTTCGTTAAGAGCATTTATATGTGATGCTCCAGCACGAGCATTTATATTAGGTATGTATTATCCAAGATATACAACACCCTGAATGCGAGTGTCTTTGAGGAAATACTGGAAAAATATGGTAATATTGCTAGAATATTTTTAATACATTTATTCTTAGATAGATAAGATGAATACATGCATAAAACTGAACGCCATTTTTATTCAACAAATTTAAAATGAAATTAAATTCGCAGGTTAAACTGCGAATTGAATTTTATTTTAAATTGTTTTAATTAAAATGGCGTTCAGTTTTATGGATGTATCCATATTTATCTAAGAATAAACGTATTCAAAATGTTCTGGCAGTAGTCCAATATATATTTCCAGCATCTCCTCAAAAATAGGAAATTTGTTTTAATCGCAGTTCGTATTCACACTTAGTGTGTTGTGTCCCTAAACATTAGAAATAAATTATTCAAATTTAATTATTTTGTTTTTCGATTCTATTCCGTTTATAGTGCATTTTTTTGGTTAGAATTAACTTGACTCGATTCTACATTTTTTTTAGATCGAGTCGAGTTAACTATGGTGTGAAATATAACCCAAGTAAAAGCGTAATATGTACATGAATTTTTTTTTTTAGGAGTGAAAACGCATTCAGGGTACTATAGCTGTACAAAATGCAATATAAAGGGGGAATATATATCACATAAAGTATGTTTCCCAGGAACGAACAACATATTAAGAACGGATAGGGACTTTAAGGACAAAACTCAAGTGGATCACCACGTTAGGGATTCTAAATTGGATTCATTAAATATTGGATGTGTTACTAATTTCCCGATTGACTACATGCACTGCGCATTATTGGGTGTAACAAAACAGCTGCTCCATTTGTTTACTAAAATAAAAAGGAAACCTTTTTCGTTAAAAGCAAATGCTATAAATGCTATTAACAGAAATTTGAGAGCAATAAGACCATGTATACCATCGGAATTTGCTAGAAAACAGAGGCCATTTGAAGAGCTGCAGCCTTGGAAAGCAACAGAGTTCAGAATGTTTCTGCTGTACACTGGTATTGTAGCTTTTAAAGGAATTTTGCCAGAAGAGTTTTACACTCACTTTCTGCTTTTGGTTTGTGCGATTAGAATTTTATGCCATCCTGAAAATTCAAAATTCAACAACGCATGTGCTGCAGAAATGTTATCTGAATTCGTTCAAAAATTTTCAATTTTATTTGGCCAAGAAAATATGACATTTAATGTGCACTGTTTACTTCATTTATCAGAAGATGCCAAATTATTAGGAAATGTAGACAGTTACAGTGCGTTTAGATTCGAAAATCATCTACAAAAAATCAAAAAAATGGTCAAAAAAGGATCTTTTGCACTACAACAAGTAGTAAATAAAATTAATGAAATGGAAGAATTCCAGACAAATCCAGAAGAAACAACACATATCACCTTCAATTTATCTTCATCATTTCCAAATAATTATTGTATGATTCGAAACCAAATAATACAAATACAAATAATTGAAGCAGATAAAATGTATGGCAAAATCCTCACAAATATTGAAAATTTTTTCAACTATCCATTAGAATCTACTAATGTAGGAATATATTGCGTAGATTATACAAACGGGGAACAATTTTCTGAATTAAAACCTTTTCGACTTGAAGATATTGACACAAAAATCATGAAGATCAAAACAAGCTCTAATTTAGTGTACATAGCATTACAACACCTTAATTAAAATAATTCTCTACTTTTAGATGACGCATTCTCCAAATTATTATGATTCCCAATTATTTGAGTCAGACGAGGAAGCCAACTATGCAAATTTTTTAATGGTTGAAGATAATATTAAACCGTCAACAAGCACACAACTACCAGCCACGCAAAAGCAATTTTATTTTAAGCCAAAGCCATACGATAAAGAAAAATCTTTATTTTCGAGTGAACCAACTACCTCATCCGGATCCCCAAAATTAATAAATTCGTCGGTATCAAAAAATATCAGTGAAGTACCAGTCTCATCAGGAAGCTCATATTTACCAAATGCATCACCACATGTGCCCACAATAACTGACGTTTGTAAAATTTTAAATGAACAAGGAAATATGATGCGTGTTTTATTGAGGGAAATGAAACTCTTGCGACGGGAGCAGCGTTTAAATAACACCAAACCAAGTGAGCCTGAAGAAGAATCTCTATTATTCCAAATTCCTGCTACCTCCCCCGCCCAGTTTGAAGATCTGGAAAAAGAAGTTAATCAAAACAAATCCAAAGAAATTTTCATGGTAAGATTTAATAAATTATTAAATTATTTTAATACAATTTTATTAATAATTATTTAATTTTACAGATTAAGCTGTTTGAAAAGGTAACTGATCAAAATTTAGACAAATTTATAAGAGCTTGTCTAAAACTCTTAATTAATGATCATGCGGCTTCAAGTTTCTCGTGGTATGGCCGTCACGAGAACATTGCAGTGGAAAACTTTCATTTAATGAATTTAATTAAAGGTAAAAAGGTGGCATTACTCGTAAAACAATGGTTATATTGATTTTTTTTTTTAGAATGTGCAATGCGGAAATTTCCGACTTGTAAAACTGCAGAACAGAAATTACCAGTATAATCAAACGGTGGTTCCAGTACGCCAAAGATCGAGTAAAAAAATCGATGAAATAACGTTATAAACTGAAAAATTTTATAAATTGAAATTCCTGTTTACAATTTAATTACTATTTGACATAATTTTCTAAGGGTTACTAAGTTTTTTAAAATGAATTTTTTTATAAGAATTGTTGAGGTACCTATACCTTATTATATAGAGGCAAGCGATGAACGTTTCTGATAAAAAATAACGTAAAACTTATTTTAGTAGCTGAATTTTCGAATTATTTAAATACCTATCTAATCATGCCCAATTCTATAAATATTATAAAATGTTAAAAATGAAAAATCATATTCCAAAAATTAATTTTTTAATGGTTTGAATATAATTCGTTTTGAATAAGAAGATTTTTCATCTTTAACATTTTAAAAATATTTTGTAATAAATTATAGCCTTGGGCTAATCTAAACTTAAATAAGTTTTACGTTTTTTTATCTTTTATAAAAAACGTTCATTACATTAGTATATTATAATAAAGTAAAAATCTCTCATTTAAAATCAATTTTGTTGAATTAATTTTTTGAATTTATATAATGTTTTATATTTATGTATATAATTATAAAAAATGTTTATGTTACCTGACTGATATGATAATTTATATGTATCTAATTTATAATTGAAATTTAAATTTTACTTAAACATATTTATTTTCTTGAGACAATATTTAAATAATTAACACAATTGATGATTCTGGGCTCTTTATTTTAAACGATTTTAAAGCTTTAGCTTTCAAGCCCTTTTGAAGTTCATTTTTAAAAGCATAAATATGATCAATAAAAAATTGTGTTAAGAAATTTTACTTATGTTTTTATAATTTAATATGTATTAAGAAATGAATTACCAAAATTTTATTAAAAAAAAATTTGTGATATTAAAAATTTTGCGAGAATAAATATTAATTGTTATGATTAATTGCGTTTTTAATTCGCCCTCAATACGTTACGTTAATTCTGCGCTATGAACGTAACGTTAATGATTCGCCAAATGTGTATTTTTAATGCTGCACTAAATACGTTACGCTAATGAATAACTAAATACGTATCGTTAATGATTCACTAAATTCATTACGTTAATGCAATACTAATACGAGACAGTTTGCGAACTACTAACACAAAGACAACTCCTCGCTAAAAGTCTAATTATCATAGGACGGGAACGACATAACTGCTTCGTTATTGCAACACCAAAGTGTTACGTTTACGAAGAGTTGTATGAACAAAATTCTTCGCTAGTGTTACGTAAACGTAACATCTTGTTTGACGGGTTGTCGCCCAAAAAAATGGGCGGGGCTTATAATATAAATTTTGGCGGCGAAATTCCACTTTTATATACATCCCTATATCCATACATACATAAATAAACAGAAATATTTTTTTTTTTATTTTAAAATTTTATTAACATAATTTTTTTTTATTAATATACATACATATTAAAATTACAATTTTTTAAATTAATTATGTAATAGTAAAAAAAAAACGAATGTAAAACCAAATAGCTGATAATATCCAATTCACAAAAACGTCGCCATCATATTGTAAAATAATTTTGTAACCATAAATTTCTCCTAATTCGCGTTCATCTAAAAATATAAATTAATTTTATTATAATTAATAATTCCTACACACAAACACAAAAATAAAACTTCTACAAACCAAAAAATAATCGCACAACACAAAAAATAAAATTTAAGTTAACGTAAACACAAATCACAACCATTCATAATGGCGTCTCACACAAAACTAAAGTTGTAATTTGTAAACACAAAATAAAAAAGTACACACCAACGCCAGCATCTTTGCTGTGTTAAAAGTTGGAATTTGGAAACCCAACCCAATTTCATCATTTTCCGATTTTTTGTACCAATATGCTGAAAAAAATTCATGTTTTCAGCTTTGTTATACTTGGGTATCTGTCTCAGATATTGAAAAAGTAGATGAATGTCATATGAGATTCCTATAAGACAAGTCATCAGTTTGTCTATTAGTCAACATGCTGTCAATCTACGAAATATAAATATGTATTATCTTTCTCTTTCTTATGTATTGGAAAAATAAGAAAGAAACGAAAACGTATTTCTTTCCTAAAAATTTAATTCAGTTGCATGTTGACAGATTTCCTACTGGGAAGTTCTATTTTTCATCCATACAAATCAAAAAATATAACTAAGGCAAAACATATTTTAGTGATACTCATTAGGAAAATTATATCGCTATTGTTCCGTAATTAATGTATTAATGTAAATACACCAAAAAATTTACAGAAGACTGTCAAAGTATCATATATTTTGTAAACAAAAAACATTATAAGTAATAGACTATAGACATACGTTTGCTACAAAATTTTTTTTTTTTGATGTGGATGTACGTTTTTCTAGCATACTACAACCAAATAATAATTTTGGTATTTATCACTAAAATTTGCGCTTGGTTAGGCTCCAGTATGTCCGAACTCAGGTAATTTTTGTCATTAAAATTATTTAAAAAAATCAACAAATCGAGTGGTTATATACACTGCTCGTCAAAAAATTCCGGACACTTCAATTTCTTCATAAATTTTCAATTTCTAGAGCAATTCCGCATTGTTTAAAAGCAATGTCATATTAGACAGTACATAACCGAAAAATATGTGTAACAGAAACCGTATTTTTTTATTTTAAATCCAATCATAGCAACAAACAATAATAAATGAAAAATATTTAAAATTTGAATTGTGGATGGATTGTTAGGTACGTTTCTAAATAAATAAGCATCAATCAATTGTTTTTAAACGTTAAAAGTAGCATTTATTGTTAGTATTATTATTACAGTTTACGTAAGCAGTGCTTAGTAATTATTATTAGACAATATTATAATTATGACACAAGAAAATGTCGCAAAAGTAATCGCTTTGAGTGAGGATGGCCGTCGACGTGCGTTATATTGCTGCCCACCTAAATTTCTCTCGAAGTACAGTTCAAGACGTTATTATATGATATCGCGAAATTGGCCAGTACCAGCGAAGGGTTGGATCAAGTCGTAAACGAGCAACAAATGTGCGGCACGATCGATTTATGGTATCAATGGTACTGCGAGATCGTTTCCAAACAGCTAGAATCGTCGCTGGTCGATTAGCACAGGTACGTGGCGTCAATATTTCAGTCAATACAGCATCGCGAAGATTAAACGAACATGGATTGCAGTCTAGGAGGGCTACTACAGGGCAAGAGCATCTCCCAGCCCATCGCAAACCCGTTTAACTTTTGCCCGTAACTACGTCAGTTGGACTACGGACGAATGGAAGTCCGTGTTGCTCACTGATGAATCAAGGTTCAGTCTGCGATCACCGGATGGACGTAAGAGAGTATGGCGGAGATCTGAAGAACGATATGCGCAATGTGCCATATCCCCAATAGTCCCATTTCATGGCCGCTCAATAATGGCTGTGGGCAGGCATTTTTATAGATGCCCGTACGGACCTTGTGTTTCTATGCGGCGGCACCATAACTGCCGAACGATATATCGTGGACTGTCTAGAAGATTTTGTGGTTCCATACGCCTCATTTATTGGTCTATATTTTAAATTATGCATGACAACACCAAACCCCACGTTGCAAACGTTGTCAATAATTATTTGGATGAGGTGGGAATTGACCGAATTGCTTGGCCCGCTCGCAGCCCTGACCTTAATCCCATTGAGTACGTGTGGGACAAGCTAGAGCGTTGTTTAAGGCAAAGAGAAGTCGTTCCAGAAACCTTGGATCATCTTCAATCAGCTCTGCAGGAAGAATAGGAAATGATACCTCAGGAGTACGTTGCAAACCTGGTGCACAGTATGCCAAGATGAATGCTAGATGTGATCAGAGCTCGTGGAGGAAATACTCAATAATAGAGTACCGATCGCTTAGATTAATTTTTGATTTTGATTTAAATAAAGATGAAGATATATCAATATCCCCTTTTCGGTAATTTTGTTATTTCATTTGTTTTGATCCTGTGGTCACTTTTATAAAACAAAAACTTGTTCCTTTAGTGCCTTTTGGCGCATATTATATTATTTCGAACGACCATAACTCGAATAATGCGAATAGTTACCGTAAACACAAAAATTTACTAAAAAAATGTAGTGTCCGGAATTTTTTGACGAGCAGTGTAATTATGGACAAACATTTAGGCGTAAAACATAATGAAACCTCACTAGCAAACACACAAAATCGGTGAGTAATTCAAGCTTAGTAAAATCATTCGACTGTTTTAATTGATCATTTTGGTGCCTTGAGAGTTGGTTTTCGGTTGGCAAAGGTTCTAAAAACTCATCCTGAATCTGACGGAAAATGTCGATTTTTGTACTCTGATAAAGTTCGGCGAAGTGAAAGTACTGCATCCTGTCAGTCATGCCTGCATTTTGTTCAACTGGTCGGAATTCTGGAGAATCCCAAATTAAACGAAGGAAGAGTCACATTTTATCGCACGAATGGAAACACATTTGAGAATGTAGACATATGTTAAAAACGGATGCACATAATGAAATATTGTATTAGATTAAATTAATTACGAGTTGGTTTCGTAGAAGTCAAATATGTTCTCAATACCAAAAATGCTAATATTACCTAAGTTTTCTTAGAATTAAAGATGTTCAACGTATAATATAGTTTGTATATGAATATTCTTTTACATAAAAAAAGGTGGAAAGAGAATCAATACAAATATAAGAAATTGTAATAAAATTGGCACTCTTAAGAGATGCATTAAAGTTGTAACTCCAAGAAAGATAAAATCTGATACTCTAAAGAGTTAAAACTAAATAGATAAACCAAATTCATGTTACAGAAACATTTAATTAGCCCACAAAATGACGATGTGTAAATAACTCACCAATTTTTATTAAATTCTTAATTGAAGTAATAAACAAGTTATCTTACACCATTACATAATTTACTCGGTACTAATTAAATGTACATAGATACAAAACCACCTATGTCATCCTCTTGTAGACAGGCATAATTTAATTAGTTTTATTTTCCAGGAAACCATCAAAATATAAATGTGCTGTGATATCGACATATGGGGTACACATAAGAGTGACCTAAAAGCTACCAAAATTATTATTGCACTCCTTTTGTCATCTAATTTCCACCTGCGCTTTACGAAGAATAACACATTAAGGAAATAATTTATCATCAAGCATATTTTTCCGATTTTATTGTAATTATGTGGTATTATTGTTTGTATCTCTCCTATGTAGCTCTACAAATACCAATCATTTTTATTAATGATAATTGTAAGGCATTTAGGGATTATGTACATTTATTTTTACGTTAAGGATTCCCAGGGTTGTTTAGTTAATTAGTAGACTACCATTTTATGCAATGTTACACGTGTACGCTCGAAAAGAATATGCTGCTAATAAAACTAAAAATTCTTAACGGTACCAATAGCAAAACGTGTAGAGAGAACAGGAAATGAAAAAGCGAAAAACTATTAAAATTCATAAGCTTTCACCCTCTTCAAAATATGGGAAAAAAGTACCAAAAAAGGTGAGGACATGGCAAATAAACCATATAAAACTTGTAAAATTTTATTGAAAATGTCATTTCAACATAACTAAATGACAAAGTTGAAAAGGGTCGTTCGTTGAATATGTGTTTGAACAATGTATTTGTGTGTACATCCTTAGTTTTCAGCACACAAAAATAGTTGTTGCATGGTCTAGATTTGTTGACATAAAATTAATGTGGCAAGACATGATATCGATACATACGGATCGGAAACTTTTAATGAATAATTTAGCAACACACACACACACACGATTTTATATTGTGATAATTTATTTGGTTTAAATTTATTTATTTATACAGAAGAACCCCATCACCATTGTAACATCGTTTTATATAACTTAAAGTCGAAAATGTGCTGGATCCGTTCCTGCTGCCAAAAAAACATTTTCGACTGTGTACGGTGCTTTAAAATTATGCCATATATATTGTAGGCCAGCATCTTGTCGCGCCGACATAACAGCATTTCGCAATGCAAATAGTGCCACCACCGATAGACACAGTGGTGGTTCACCTGTTGCTTTTGAGCGAAGAACAGATTTGTTGTTGGTTGTGTTTTTGAAAAAGCTAACGCGAAAATCAACTGGTATGTCATTTGCACCTGGTGGATGATATACCCATGGCCTATTTGTTAATAGCTTTCCATTTGTGTCGTATACAATTTTTTCAGTTAACCACAATCCAAGTCCCATTACAAAGGCACCTTCTATTTGGCCCACATCAATCCATGGACTAATACTTTCACCAACATCTTCCAGAATATCAACACGTCTTAAAATAAATTTCCCCGTTAACATATCCGCCTCAACTTCGGCGCATGAAAAACCAGTTATGTTATATGATTCGGTCTCACTGGGTGATTGCATATAAAATGCACTCAGATTTATGTTTCGTTGATTACACATGATCGTAATTTCATTCCATGAAGCACCTGGAAATTCATCCCGAATTGGTTTAATGCGATCCTTTAATTTTTCGCACGCCTTTAGTACCGCAACACAAATCGAATCGCTCGGTAAACTTGCACCAGACGCCTCTGAATTTGAACCAATTAAATTGTTTGCTTCCTTAACCGAAATTAATTGTACAGGAATTCCCAGAGTACGTGCTGCAACTTGTGTCACTTTAGTGTTTATACCTTGACCCATTTCAATTCCTCCGTGACTAATCGCTACCGACCCATCTAGATGATAGATTGTCACGAATGCTGGAAAATGTCCGGAAAAATTATGATTTGAATCCATTATGGTAATAGCAATGCCACGTTTTATCCAACGATTTTTTATGTTAAAGGTTCGAATTTCTTTTTTACGCTTTTCGTACTCCACTGATGTAACAAACTGTAGAATTTTTTTCCTGATTGGATTACCATCGGTAATATTTTGAAGTCGTACTGCAACCGGATCTTTCCCAATTTCATACGCGATGTGTTCCATAATATTTTCGATCATTGCAATACCTTCGGTTGCGGCCGGTGCACGTGCAAACGTTGATGATGGTGCATCTGTGTGCACCGTATAAGACTGTACGTCCCACGAACTATTATCGTAACAATTTGAAAGGTAGCCGGGTATTCCAAACGTAACAAAATCATTTGGTGAGCATCCATTATCCGAATAGTACTGGTGGTAGAGTCTTTGAATTTTTCCATTCCGATCGACATCAACTGTATAGTCAGCGACGCATGAATGTCGTTTTCCGATCATCTCCATATTTGACTTGATGTCCATAACAAATCGAACTGGTTTATTAGTTAAATAGCATCCAAGCGATGCAACACAAGCCGCAAAATTGGCCCGAGTTAATTTTGCTCCAAATCCTCCGCCCAAACGTTTCACATGCAAATTCACAGCATTTTCAGGTATATTTAACGCTTTTGATATTGCCGCTTGCGTGAATGTTACCCATTGCGTTGCACTGTACACATTAACTCCATCTTCAGCCGGTAATGCAACACATGTTTGTGGTTCCATTGTAAAATGAAATTGTGCGCCCGATTCATATTTACCAATAATTTTATATTCCTTTTTGATGCCATACTCAGTTGCAGCCAAATTGAAAACAGTGTCCGCGATTCGAGTTCCGATTTCATTCGACTGCAAAACATCTTGAATGGTTGGCAAAGTCGGTTTAAGCACATCTATTTCATATAATATGTTGACTAGTTTTGCTGCATCAATAGCCAATTCCATTGTTTCGGCTAAAATCATTCCAGCCGGTTGGCCATTATATAAAACGCGTCCACTGCAAAATATTTCCTCAGGTTGGAAATTATTAAAATTTGGATTTGTAAAACTATTAACGCCGGGAATATCTAGAGCTGAGAAAAAATATTTTACTCCGGGTACTTTTAATGCTTCTGATGGATCAAAGGTGAAAATTTTCCCATGGACTGTACGTGCTTGAACTATCCCAGCCCATAATTCACCAGCCATTTTTGGATAATCATTTGTGTACAGTGCTTCACCAGCCGCTTGAGAAAACGCTTCGACCCGATGTATCGGCATTGTGATCGGATAATTTTCCTGAATTGTTTGAAATGATTGCTTCCCGGCTGAAATTCCTCGTTCTAATTTTGTGCCTCCGCTTCGATAAATAGATTTCATGATTACAATTGGATTAGTGTTCAACACGAATTTATAAAATAATGACTGTGCTGCTTTAATAATGTATTCTGATGACACGATAAATGTTTCATCATTTCCAGTTAGCTCTGTTGCCAGTATTTTTAAGGTCGAGGCTAAAACTGCATTGCTGTATAAAGGTTTGCCGACTAAATGCAGTTCTGCTTGAGTTGCACGGGTAAAATTCGACCTGATACCACCATAACCAATTCTAGCAGATATTACGAATTTTTTCTTTTCGGTAAATTCAACCAAAAAGGCAGCATTCAAGTAGGTCGGAGCGTTTTGTGTCCGTGGCATTATTTTATACGACCGAAATACATAGGTTCGTGGTGGTCGCGGTGGAAATGTAATCTTTAATATAATCTTCTTCTTCATGTTATATCCTAGGAAATGATCAACATCCATATCTGAAAATTGACCGCCATCATCTGCTATCGTTATCGTAGCGCCAACGACATTAAAAAGTAAAAATATATCCGACGGGAATTCTGGATGCTGATGTTTGATCATAAGGTTTCCGCCAATAGTGCCACAGTTTCGGATTTGAAGACCTCCAATTTCTTCCAAATGCTTATTTACTTCATTGAGGTACTGGAAATCTACTCGAGATCTAGCAGCTTTCTCAAATATTTCAATCATCTCCGTAATTGTTACATTCCCACCGAGTTCCAATTCAGGTTCCTGCGTAAATGATCTCAATTCTCGAACACGCGTTACATCGATAAAAACTTTTAAATTCGGATCCCGACGATAAATACCTTGGCCCGTATTACCCGCTACCAACATATAGGGAGTGTCATTTATTCCTTTCAATATGGAAAAAACTTCTGCAATCGAATAAACCCGATGCCATTCTCGTTTATGATGGGTGCCGACTATTTCAATAGGAACTTCATCCTGGATAAAACTACTCAGTTTAATTTTTAGTTCGGACACACATTTGATTCCGGATTTAGTACACAGCTTGATATCCTCGATATCAGTACACATGCTCTCAATTTTTTGATCGCCATCGACCGATAATGATTTGAATGCATCAAGTATTGGTCGATATCCGGTACAACGACATATATTACCACCAAATGATTTTTCAACTTCTGCCTTTGCCACTTTACCATCCTTTGAATCCAGTAAACTGCGCATATTCATTATCATTCCGGGCGTACAATAACCACACTGCGTCCCATTCATTATGACAAGACGGGTTTGTGTTTTTTCGTACGTATTTCGATCACCAATACCTTCGATGGTAGTTATATCGAGGTCATGACACGAAAAAACTGGCATTAAACACTAAAAATAAATTATTGATTATAGCCGACCGTTTTTAACTGACAACGCAAATATGATGTACATACCGAATTAGCTGACCATGTTCGTAATTCATTAGTCACCGAATGTTTTCCTAATATTTGTACGGTACATGCACCACAACTACCCTCCTGGCACATAAATTTTGTACCACGTAACTGCGCATGATTTCGTATAAACGTATTAAGTGATGTGCTGATAGGTATCTCACCACTGCGGGCCGAATACACTTTACCATTTATGGTGAATTTCACTAAATTTATTTTGTTCACGGGAAGCATGATTTAACAATTTTATTATTATTAACACAAAAATATATTTTACACTTTCGTTTGGTATAACTTTCTATCAATAACTGATAAGGTTGTTGATGTGCATATATCACAATTGGTGTGAAGTCAAACCCAGTTAATTGATAATTAATTAATTAGAGTAATTATAGTTGTCAAAATTTAATCGGTTGATCTTATCTAATGCAAACAAGAAAAAATATTTTGAATTTCTCGGCGCCCAAAGAGAAATAAGTGAGAGAGTTAAGTTAAGTAAACAAAATATTCTACGATAAAGAATTTATGATGTTAACTAAGTGGAGTCTAAACGGCTGGTGCGGCATATATGTACGTAGTTAACATGAATTGAAATTTTAACTAATGAAGTTATTACTCATGTTGTATTTACCAGTGATGGGCAAATCGCGACATGCGTGCCTTTTGCAGTCCGCCAATATTTTTACCAGTAGAAAGTTAGTACGAAAAGTTAGCACAGATTAAGTTGAATTAGGACGTATAAGATTAAATAATTTTAAAGTTGGGGGGCGAGTAGACGAGAAAGAAGAGACGGATCAACTCAAATATTTATTAATTAAATTCCTCACAGCTTTTCAGAACTTGCGGCTCTAATGGGGAAAGCTGTATTAGGAGATTGTATATTTTTGTGGTTTAACAAGTTTTGTCATAAAAATTAAAAATTACTAGCAAATTTACTAACTATCAACTGCATTAGGCGGCTGAAATCTGATCGATTCTCTAATACGAGTACTAATTTTCCTTTCCTATATCCTTCGGTATTGTTATATGTAGAAGAGTGTACGGTTGACCTGGCGCATTTCAGTAATCTTGTTTAATCTTGGTCGCACATCTCAATCAATCAATCAAACAAAAGGAGAAACAAAATTGCATCGGCCTTCCGCAGCGAGGGAAACAGTTCTTAAAAATAAAATTGGGGTAGTATGAAGAGAGGACGGCTGAGGTGAACAACAAATAAAAATTAAATTTAAAAAAAAAACTTAACGGCGTGTATTTTTTATATTTTATTGAAAAAAAAAATTGCGGTGGACAATTTAAAACTTTAGGTTGGTGCCGAAAACTCTTGGAATTTATTCGAAACCATCTGAAGATAGGTTTGCATTCAAATTCAACTTGGACGGGCAAGTCGAGATAAATAAACCGGCAACAAAACTTAATATTTTACCAACAATAGTACGATTATACGACACTCTTGGCTAATCATGCAACATTTGTGGATTGAAGACTTGGATTGGGACATTGTGATTTCGGACAAATTACAGGAAAAATGGTATCAATACGTTTATGATCTTAAATATTTATTGCAGATTAAAATCTCACGTTGGCTAGCAGTTACAGGTACATTAAACCAACGGACACTTGAGTTGCAAGCATTCTCTGATGCATCTGACAGAGCCTACGCCACATGTGTATTTATCTGGGAGTGTCATCCGACAACAAAAATTTCAATTGCCACCTGATAACATCATAATCGGAAATCGCTCCCATAAATCCGCTATTCTATGGGACGAGCAAGAAGAGTGGTTTGTGTGAGTGCAAATTTAGTTGCGTTAAAAGCTGATTCACATTTAGTTGACCATGAAAATTGGTTTTTCTTGTTAATTTTGCCTAGTTTGCTGAGGTGGCTGTGTATTGGTGCAAGATGTTCGGCTAAATGAGGGGTGAAGCGATGGTAATAGTTAACCATGCCCACGGAACGCGCACTTGCCTGATAGAGGTGAGTTGATAGAAAGACTGGATTACCACTCTTCGATCTGCAGAAGGCTTTACGCCATCTTTGGTGATTTCGTGGCTCAGGAAGTTGGGGAAAGCTGCACCAAATTCACAATTCGAAGGTTTAATTGTTAAACCATATTGTGCCAAACGTATGAGAATAAGATATTGAGATGCTCGTGGTGCTCGATTTTGTATATACTTGACACCAAAATATCATCAATATTACACATATACAAATTCCAATCCTTTCGTCACCTCATCCTTTAGCCGCTGAAATGTCTGCGCAGCATTCCCTAAACCGTAGGGCATCCTAGTGAATTCGTATAGTCCAAAAGGTACTGTAATATCGGTTTTGTGTATATCTTCTGCAGCGACAGGCATCTGATGGTAGGCATGCACAAGATCTATCTTCGAGAAAATGGTGCAGCCGTGAAGATTAAGGAAAAAGTTGTGGATATGTGTGAGAGGATATCTGTCTGGTACTGTAATCGTGTTTGATAAGCGATAGTCACCGCAAGGTCGCCAGTCGTTGCTGTCACGTTTAGTAACAAGGTGCATATGTGAAGCAGCGCTGGAAGGACTCTGTCTACATAAGCCCAATTGTAACATGTTCAAACTCATTTTTGGCTATCTTATATTTTTCCGAATTTAATCGTCTCGTGCTTTAAAAAGTTAAGTGATCTTCGGTGACGATTCTGTGCACTACGTTATGTTTTACGGGGAGATCATAACGAGCCTCCTGCGTAAGATTTGGAAATTTACGGAGGTATGCGCCATATGGACCTTCAATTGCCAATAATCGGGATATCGTATCAGTTGGAAAGTTAGCATCCACTGTGTTTACTGACAAAGTAGTAGTTGTGTCCACAAGGCGTTTGTGCTTAAGGTCCAATCCAAATTTAGCCAAAAAATCAGCACCAAATATTAGTCTTGTTACCGATGCAATGACATAAGGATGTCGAAATTCGCGTCGCAAGCCTAACTCTACGTGCAATAGACGTGTGCCAAAAGTAGTTATGCTAGAGCCGTTAGCTGCCACCAACCAACTCTCCGAATCGTTTACAAGATTTCTAAAATATGTTTTTGGTACGACGGAAACACCTGCACCAGAGTCGATGAGAAAATTAAATTTTGTTATGGAACATTTAATAGTTAAGCGAAGATTGTAATGAGTCCCATCGGTTGTCGCATTCACTTTAGAACAATTTAGATTTCCGTTTGAGAATTGGGATTTGAGGTAAGATTTTGTAAAAAAGATGAAGCCTCACATATTGAAAGAGGTGTCAACGATCGAAATCGGAGCACAATTGCAGATTTTCGATTTTTCTGGCTCTGAATTTGTGGACTATAGTTCAGTTGATTTTCAATAAAATTGAATTTTCTGCGAAATATGAAGAAATATTCGAGCGATCCAAATTATCGTTGGCATGACGATTACAGGTCCTCAACACCTATTGAAAGAGGTATCAACCATCGAAATCGGAGCACAATTGCAGATTTTCGATTTTTCTGGCTCTGAATTTGTGGGCTATAGTTCAGTTGATTTTCAATAAAATTGAATTTTCTGCGAAATATGAAGAAATATTCGAGCGATCCAAATGACCGTTGGTATGACGAATGTAGGTCTCAACACCTATTGAAATAGGTATCAACCATCGAAATCGGAGCACAATTGCAGATTTTCGATTTTTCTGGCTCTGAATTTTTGGGCTATAGTTCAGTTGATTTTCAATAAAATTGAATTTTCTGCGAAATGTGTAGAAATATTCTAGCGATCCAAATGACCGTTAGTATGAAAAATGTAGGTCTCAACACCTATTGAAAGAGGTGTCAACTTTCGAAATCGGAGCACAATTGCAGATTTTCGATATTTCTGGCTCTGAATTTGTGGGCTATAGTTCAGTTGATTTTCAACTAAATTGAATTTTCTGCGAAATATGAAGAAATGTTCGAGCGATCCAAATGACCGTTGGTATGACGAATGTAGGTCTCAACACCTATTGAAATAGGTATCAACCATCGAAATCGGAGCACAATTGCAGATTTTCGATTTTTCTGGCTCTGAATTTGTGGGCTATAGTTCAGTTGATTTGCAATAAAATTGAATTTTCTGACAAATGACCGTTGGTATGACGAATGTAGGTCTCAACACCTATTGAAAGAGGTGTCAACTTTCGAAATCGGAGCACAATTGCAGATTTTCGATATTTCTTGCTCTGAATTTGTGGGCTATAGTTCAGTTGATTTGCAATAAAATTGAATTTTCTGCGAAATGTGTAGAAATATTCTAGCGATCCAAATGACCGTTGGTATGACGAATGTAGGTCTCAACACCTATTGAAAGAGGTGTCAACTTTCGAAATCGGAGCACAATTGCAGATTTTCGATATTTCTTGCTCTGAATTTGTGGGCTATAGTTCAGTTGATTTGCAATAAAATAGAATTTTCTGCGAAATGCGTAGAAATAATCGAGTGATTCAAATGACCATTGGTATGACGAATGTAGGTCTCAACACCTATTGAAAGAGGTATCAACCATCGAAATCGGAGCACAATTGCAGATTTTCGATTTTTCTGGCTCTGAATTTGTGGGCTATAGTTCAGTTGATTTTCAATAAAATTGAATTTTCTGCGAAATGTGTAGAAATATTCGAGCGATCCAAATGACCGTTGGTATGACGAATGTAGGTCTCAATACCTATTGAAAGAGGTATCAACCATCAAAATCGGAGCACAATTGCAGATTTTCGATTTTTCTGGCTCTGAATTTGTGGGCTACAGTTCAGTTTTTCAATAAAATTGAATTTTCTGCGAAATGTGTAGAAATATTCGGGCGATCCAAATGACCGTTTGTATGACGAATGTAGGTTTCAACACCTATTTAAAGAGGTATCAACCATCGAAATCGGAGCACAATTGCAGATTTTCGATTTTTCTGGCTCTGAATTTGTGGGCTATAGTTCAGTTGATTTTCAATAAAATTGAATTTTCTGCGAAATGTGTAGAAATATTCGAGTGATTCAAATGACCGTTGGTATGATGAATGCAGGTCTCAACACCTATTAAAATAGGTATCAACCATCGAAATCGGAGCACAATTGCAGATTTTCAATTTTTCTGGCTCTGAATTTGTGGGCTATAGTTCAGTTGATTTTCAATAAATTTGAATTTTCTGCGAAATGTGTAGAAATATTCGAGTGATCCAAATGACCGTTGGTATGACGAATGTAGGTCTCAACACCTATTGAAAGAGGTATCAACCATCGAAATCGGAGCACAATTGCAGATTTTCGATTTTTCTGGCTCTGAATTTGTGGGCTATACATAGTTCAGTTGATTTGCAATAAAATTGAATTTTCTGCGAAATGTGTAGAAATATTCGGGCGATCCAAATGACCGTTGGTATGACGAATGTAGGTCTCAACACCTATTGAAAGAGGTATCAACCATCGAAATCGGAGCACAATTGCAGATTTTCGATTTTTCTGGCTCTGAATTTGTGGGCTATACATAGTTCAGTTGATTTGCAATAAAATTGAATTTTCTGCGAAATATGTAGAAATATTCGAGCGATCCAAATGACCGTTGGTATGACGAATATAGGTCTCAACACCTATTGAAAGAGGTATCAACCATCGAAATCGGAGCACAATTGCAGATTTTCGATTTTTCTGGCTCTGAATTTGTGGGCTATACATAGTTCAGTTGATTTGCAATAAAATTGAATTTTCTGCGAAATGTGTAGAAATATTCGGGCGATCCAAATGACCGTTGGTATGACGAATGTAGGTCTCAACACCTATTGAAAGAGGTAACAACCATCGAAATCGGAGCACAATTGCAGATTTTCGATTTTTCTGGCTCTGAATTTGTGGGCTATACATAGTTCAGTTGATTTGCAATAAAATTGAATTTTCTGCGAAATGTGTAGAAATATTCGGGCGATCCAAATGACCGTTGGTATGACGAATGTAGGTCTCAACACCTATTGAAAGAGGTATCAACCATCGAAATCGGAGCACAATTGCAGATTTTCGATTTTTCTGGCTCTGAATTTGTGGGCTATACATAGTTCAGTTGATTTGCAATAAAATTGAATTTTCTGCGAAATATGTAGAAATATTCGAGCGATCCAAATGACCGTTGGTATGACGAATATAGGTCTCAACACCTATTGAAAGAGGTATCAACCATCGAAATCGGAGCACAATTGCAGATTTTCGATTTTTCTGGCTCTGAATTTGTGGGCTATACATAGTTCAGTTGATTTGCAATAAAATTGAATTTTCTGCGAAATGTGTAGAAATATTCGGGCGATCCAAATGACCGTTGGTATGACGAATGTAGGTCTCAACACCTATTGAAAGAGGTAACAACCATCGAAATCGGAGCACAATTGCAGATTTTCGATTTTTCTGGCTCTGAATTTGTGGGCTATACATAGTTCAGTTGATTTGCAATAAAATTGAATTTTCTGCGAAATGTGTAGAAATATTCGGGCGATCCAAATGACCGTTGGTATGACGAATGTAGGTCTCAACACCTATTGAAAGAGGTAACAACCATCGAAATCGGAGCACAATTGCAGATTTTCGATTTTTCTGGCTCTGAATTTGTGGGCTATAGTTCAGTTGATTTTCAATAAAATTGAATTTTCTGCGAAATGTGTAGAAATATTCGAGCGATCCAAATGACCGTTGGTATGACGAATATAGGTCTCTACACCTATTGAAAGAGGTATCAACCATCGAAATCGGAGCACAATTGCAGATTTTCGATTTTTCTGGCTCTGAATTTGTGGGCTATAGTTCAGTTGATTTTCAATAAAATTGAATTTTCTGCGAAATGTGTAGAAATATTCGAGCGATCCAAATGACCGTTGGTATGACGAATATAGGTCTCTACACCTATTGAAAGAGGTATCAACCATCGAAATCGGAGCACAATTGCAGATTTTCGATTTTTCTGGCTCTGAATTTGTGGGCTATAGTTCAGTTGATTTGCAATAAAATTGAATTTTCTGCGAAATATGTAGAAATATTCGAGCGATCCAAATGACCGTTGGTATGACGAATATAGGTCTCAACACCTATTGAAAGAGGTATCAACCATCGAAATCGGAGCACAATTGCAGATTTTCGATTTTTCTGGCACTGAATTTATGGGCTATAGTTCAGTTGATTTGCAATAAAATTGAATTTTCTGCGAAATATGTAGAAATATTCGAGTGATTCAAATGACCGTTGGTATGACGAATATAGGTCTCAACACCTATTGAAAGAGGTGTCAACCATCGAAATCGGAGCACAATTGCAGATTTTCGATTTTTCTGGCTCTGAATTTGTGGGCTTCAGCTTGTGGGGTTCAGTTGATTTTCAATAAAATTGAATTTTCTGCGAAATGTGTAGAAATATTCGAGCGATCCAAATGACCGTTGGTATGACGAATGTAGGTCTCAACACCTATTGAAAGAGGTATCAACCATCGAAATCGGAGCACAATTGCAGATTTTCGATTTTTCTGGCTCTGAATTTGTGGGCTATAGTTCAGTTGATTTTCAATAAAACTGAATTTTCTGCGAAATGTGTAGAAATATTCGAGCGATCCAAATGACCGTTGGTATGACGAATGTTGGTCTCAACACCTATTGAGAGAGGTGTCAACCATCGAAATCGGAGCACAATTGCAGATTTTCGATTTTTCTGGCTCTGAATTTGTGGGCTATACATAGTTCAGTTGATTTGCAATAAAATTGAATTTTCTGCGAAATATGTAGAAATATTCGAGCGATCCAAATGACCGTTGGTATGACGAATATAGGTCTCAACACCTATTGAAAGAGGTATCAACCATCGAAATCGGAGCACAATTGCAGATTTTCGATTTTTCTGGCTCTGAATTTGTGGGCTATAGTTCAGTTGATTTTCAATAAAATTGAATTTTCTGCGAAATGTGTAGAAATATTCGAGCGATCCAAATGACCGTTGGTATGACGAATGTTGGTCTCAACACCTATTGAGAGAGGTGTCAACCATCGAAATCGGAGCACAATTGCAGATTTTCGATTTTTCTGGCTCTGAATTTGTGGGCTATACATAGTTCAGTTGATTTTCAATAAAATTGAATTTTCTGCGAAATGTGTAAAAATATTCGAGCGATCCAAATTATCGTTGGCATGACGATTACAGGTCCTCAACACCTATTGAAAGAGGTATCAACCATCGAAATCGGAGCACAATTGCAGATTTTCGATTTTTCTGGCTCTGAATTTATGGGCTATAGTTCAGTTGATTTGCAATAAAATTGAATTTCTGCGAAATATGTAGAAATATTCGAGCGATCCAAATGACCGTTGGTATGACGAATATAGGTCTCAACACCTATTGAAAGAGGTATCAACCATCGAAATCGGAGCACAATTGCAGATTTTCGATTTTTCTGGCTCTGAATTTATGGGCTATAGTTCAGTTGATTTGCAATAAAATTGAATTTTCTGCGAAATGTGTAGAAATATTCGAGTGATCCAAATGACCGTTGATATGACGAATGTTGGTCTCTACACCTATTGAGAGAGGTATCAACCATCGAAATCGGAGCACAATTGCAGATTTTCGATTTTTCTGGCTCTGAATTTGTGGGCTATAGTTCAGTTGATTTTCAATAAAATTGAATTTTCTGCGAAATATGTAGAAATATTCGAGCGATCCAAATGACCGTTGGTATGACGAATGTAGGTCTCAACACCTATTGAAAGAGGTATCAACCATCGAAATCGGAGCACAATTGCAGATTTTCGATTTTTCTGGCACTGAATTTATGGGCTATAGTTCAGTTGATTTGCAATAAAATTGAATTTTCTGCGAAATATGTAGAAATATTCGAGCGATCCAAATGACCGTTGGTATGACGAATATAGGTCTCAACACCTATTGAAAGAGGTATCAACCATCGAAATCGGAGCACAATTGCAGATTTTCGATTTTTCTGGCTCTGAATTTGTGGGCTATACATAGTTCAGTTGATTTGCAATAAAATTGAATTTTCTGCGAAATATGTAGAAATATTCGAGCGATCCAAATGACCGTTGGTATGACGAATATAGGTCTCAACACCTATTGAAAGAGGTATCAACCATCGAAATCGGAGCACAATTGCAGATTTTCGATTTTTCTGGCACTGAATTTATGGGCTATAGTTCAGTTGATTTGCAATAAAATTGAATTTTCTGCGAAATATGTAGAAATATTCGAGTGATTCAAATGACCGTTGGTATGACGAATATAGGTCTCAACACCTATTGAAAGAGGTGTCAACCATCGAAATCGGAGCACAATTGCAGATTTTCGATTTTTCTGGCTCTGAATTTGTCGGCTATAGTTCAGTTGATTTGCAATAAAATTGAATTTTCTGCGAAATGTGTAGAGATATTCTAGCGATCCAAATGACCGTTGGTATGACGAATGTAGGTCTCAACACCTATTGAAAGAGGTATCAACCATCGAAATCGGAGCACAATTGCAGATTTTCGATTTTTCTGGCTCTGAATTTGTGGGCTATAGTTCAGTTGATTTTCAATAAAATTGAATTTTCTACGAAATATGAAGAAATATTCGAGCGATCCAAATTATCGTTGGCATGACGATTACAGGTCCTCAACACCTATTGAAAGAGGTATCAACCATCGAAATCGGGACTTAATTGCAGATTTTCGATTTTTCTGGCTCTGAATTTGTCGGCTATAGTTCAGTTGATTTTCAATAAAATTGAATTTTCTGCGAAATGTGTAGAGATATTCTAGCGATCCAAATGACCGTTGGTATGACGAATGTAGGTCTCAACACCTATTGAAAGAGGTATCAACCATCGAAATCGGAGCACAATTGCAGATTTTCGATTTTTCTGGCTCTGAATTTGTGGGCTATAGTTCAGTTGATTTTCAATAAAATTGAATTTTCTGCGAAATATGTAGAAATATTCGAGCGATCCAAATGACCGTTGGTATGACGAATGTAGGTCTCAACACCTATTGAAAGAGGTATCAACCATCGAAATCGGAGCACAATTGCAGATTTTCGATTTTTCTGGCTCTGAATTTGTGGGCTATACATAGTTCAGTTGATTTGCAATAAAATTGAATTTTCTGCGAAATATGTAGAAATATTCGAGCGATCCAAATGACCGTTGGTATGACGAATATAGGTCTCAACACCTATTGAAAGAGGTATCAACCATCGAAATCGGAGCACAATTGCAGATTTTCGATTTTTCTGGCTCTGAATTTATGGGCTATAGTTCAGTTGATTTGCAATAAAATTGAATTTTCTGCGAAATGTGTAGAAATATTCGTGCGATCCAAATGACCGTTGGTATGACGAATGTAGGTCTCAACACCTATTGAAAGAGGTAACAACCATCGAAATCGGAGCACAATTGCAGATTTTCGATTTTTCTGGCTCTGAATTTGTGGGCTATAGTTCAGTTGATTTTCAATAAAATTGAATTTTCTGCGAAATGTGTAGAAATATTCGTGCGATCCAAATGACCGTTGGTATGACGAATGTAGGTCTCAACACCTATTGAAAGAGATAACAACCATCGAAATCGGAGCACAATTGCAGATTTTCGATTTTTCTGGCTCTGAATTTGTGGGCTATAGTTCAGTTGATTTTCAATAAAATTGAATTTTCTGCGAAATATGTAGAAATATTCGAGCGATCCAAATGACCGTTGGTATGACGAATGTAGGTCTCAACACCTATTGAAAGAGGTAACAACCATCGAAATCGGAGCACAATTGCAGATTTTCGATTTTTCTGGCTCTGAATTTGTGGGCTATACATAGTTCAGTTGATTTGCAATAAAATTGAATTTTCTGCGAAATATGTAGAAATATTCGAGCGATCCAAATGACCGTTGGTATGACGAATATAGGTCTCAACACCTATTGAAAGAGGTATCAACCATCGAAATCGGAGCACAATTGCAGATTTTCGATTTTTCTGGCTCTGAATTTGTGGGCTATAGTTCAGTTGATTTTCAATAAAATTGAATTTTCTGCGAAATGTGTAGAAATATTCGAGCGATCCAAATGACCGTTGGTATGACGAATATAGGTCTCTACACCTATTGAAAGAGGTATCAACCATCGAAATCGGAGCACAATTGCAGATTTTCGATTTTTCTGGCTCTGAATTTGTGGGCTATAGTTCAGTTGATTTTCAATAAAATTGAATTTTCTGCGAAATGTGTAGAAATATTCGTGCGATCCAAATGACCGTTGGTATGACGAATGTAGGTCTCAACACCTATTGAAAGAGGTAACAACCATCGAAATCGGAGCACAATTGCAGATTTTCGATTTTTCTGGCTCTGAATTTGTGGGCTATAGTTCAGTTGATTTTCAATAAAATTGAATTTTCTGCGAAATGTGTAGAAATATTCGAGTGATCCAAATGACCGTTGATATGACGAATGTTGGTCTCTACACCTATTGAGAGAGGTATCAACCATCGAAATCGGAGCACAATTGCAGATTTTCGATTTTTCTGGCTCTGAATTTGTGGGCTATAGTTCAGTTGATTTTCAATAAAATTGAATTTTCTGCGAAATATGTAGAAATATTCGAGCGATCCAAATGACCGTTGGTATGACGAATGTAGGTCTCAACACCTATTGAAAGAGGTATCAACCATCGAAATCGGAGCACAATTGCAGATTTTCGATTTTTCTGGCTCTGAATTTGTGGGCTATACATAGTTCAGTTGATTTGCAATAAAATTGAATTTTCTGCGAAATATGTAGAAATATTCGAGCGATCCAAATGACCGTTGGTATGACGAATATAGGTCTCAACACCTATTGAAAGAGGTATCAACCATCGAAATCGGAGCACAATTGCAGATTTTCGATTTTTCTGGCTCTGAATTTATGGGCTATAGTTCAGTTGATTTGCAATAAAATTGAATTTTCTGCGAAATGTGTAGAAATATTCGTGCGATCCAAATGACCGTTGGTATGACGAATGTAGGTCTCAACACCTATTGAAAGAGGTAACAACCATCGAAATCGGAGCACAATTGCAGATTTTCGATTTTTCTGGCTCTGAATTTGTGGGCTATAGTTCAGTTGATTTTCAATAAAATTGAATTTTCTGCGAAATGTGTAGAAATATTCGAGCGATCCAAATGACCGTTGGTATGACGAATATAGGTCTCTACACCTATTGAAAGAGGTATCAACCATCGAAATCGGAGCACAATTGCAGATTTTCGATTTTTCTGGCTCTGAATTTGTGGGCTATAGTTCAGTTGATTTTCAATAAAATTGAATTTTCTGCGAAATATGTAGAAATATTCGAGCGATCCAAATGACCGTTGGTATGACGAATGTAGGTCTCAACACCTATTGAAAGAGGTATCAACCATCGAAATCGGAGCACAATTGCAGATTTTCGATTTTTCTGGCTCTGAATTTGTGGGCTATACATAGTTCAGTTGATTTGCAATAAAATTGAATTTTCTGCGAAATATGTAGAAATATTCGAGCGATCCAAATGACCGTTGGTATGACGAATATAGGTCTCAACACCTATTGAAAGAGGTATCAACCATCGAAATCGGAGCACAATTGCAGATTTTCGATTTTTCTGGCACTGAATTTATGGGCTATAGTTCAGTTGATTTGCAATAAAATTGAATTTTCTGCGAAATATGTAGAAATATTCGAGCGATCCAAATGACCGTTGGTATGACGAATGTAGGTCTCAACACCTATTGAAAGAGGTATCAACCATCGAAATCGGAGCACAATTGCAGATTTTCGATTTTTCTGGCTCTGAATTTGTGGGCTATACATAGTTCAGTTGATTTGCAATAAAATTGAATTTTCTGCGAAATATGTAGAGATATTCGAGCGATCCAAATGATCGTTGGTATGACGAATGTAGGTCTCAACACCTATTGAAAGAGGTATCAACCATCGAAATCGGAGCACAATTGCAGATTTTCGATTTTTCTGGCTCTGAATTTGTGGGCTGTACATAGTTCAGTTGATTTGCAATAAAATTGAATTTTCTGCGAAATATGTAGAAATATTCGAGCGATCCAAATGACCGTTGGTATGACGAATATAGGTCTCAACACCTATTAAAAGAGGTGTCAACCATCGAAATCGGAGCACAATTGCAGATTTTCGATTTTTCTGGCTCTGAATTTATGGGCTATACATAGTTCAGTTGATTTTCAATAAAATTGAATTTTCTGCGAAATATGAAGAAATATTCGAGCGATCCAAATTATCGTTGGAATGACGATTACAGGTCCTCAACACCTATTGAAAGAGGTATCAACCATCGAAATCGGAACATAATTGCAGATTTTCGATTTTTCTGGCTCTGAATTTGTCGGGTATAGTTCAGTTGATTTTCAATAAAATTGAATTTTCTACGAAATATGATGAAATATTCGTGCGATCCAAATTATCGTTGGCATGACGATTACAGGTCCTCAACACCTATTGAAAGAGGTATCAACCATCGAAATCGGGACATAATTGCAGATTTTCGATTTTTCTGGCTCTGAATTTGTCGGCTATAGTTCAGTTGATTTTCAATAAAATTGAATTTTCTGCGAAATGTGTAGAGATATTCTAGCGATCCAAATGACCGTTGGTATGACGAATGTAGGTCTCAACACCTATTGAAAGAGGTAACAACCATCGAAATCGGAGCACAATTGCAGATTTTCGATTTTTCTGGCTCTGAATTTGTGGGCTATAGTTCAGTTGATTTTCAATAAAATTGAATTTTCTACGAAATATGAAAAATATTCGAGCGATCCAAATGACCGTTGGTATGACGAATGTAGGTCTCAACACCTATTGAAAGAGGTATCAACCATCGAAATCGGAGCACAATTGCAGATTTTCGATTTTTCTGGCTCTGAATTTGTGGGCTATACATAGTTCAGTTGATTTGCAATAAAATTGAATTTTCTGCGAAATATGTAGAAATATTCGAGCGATCCAAATGACCGTTGGTATGACGAATATAGGTCTCAACACCTATTGAAAGAGGTATCAACCATCGAAATCGGAGCACAATTGCAGATTTTCGATTTTTCTGGCTCTGAATTTATGGGCTATAGTTCAGTTGATTTGCAATAAAATTGAATTTTCTGCGAAATGTGTAGAAATATTCGTGCGATCCAAATGACCGTTGGTATGACGAATGTAGGTCTCAACACCTATTGAAAGAGGTAACAACCATCGAAATCGGAGCACAATTGCAGATTTTCGATTTTTCTGGCTCTGAATTTGTCGGCTATAGTTCAGTTGATTTTCAATAAAATTGAATTTTCTGCGAAATGTGTAGAGCTATTCTAGCGATCCAAATGACCGTTGGTATGACGAATGTAGGTCTCAACACCTATTGAAAGAGGTATCAACCATCGAAATCGGAGCACAATTGCAGATTTTCGATTTTTCTGGCTCTGAATTTGTGGGCTATAGTTCAGTTGATTTTCAATAAAATTGAATTTTCTGCGAAATATGAAGAAATATTCGAGCGATCCAAATTATCGTTGGCATGACGATTACAGGTCCTCAACACCTATTGAAAGAGGTATCAACCATCGAAATCGGGACATAATTGCAGATTTTCGATTTTTCTGGCTCTGAATTTGTCGGCTATAGTTCAGTTGATTTTCAATAAAATTGAATTTTCTGCGAAATGTGTAGAAATATTCGAGTGATTCAAATGACCGTTGGTATGACGAATGTAGGTCTCAACACCTATTGAAAGAGGTAGCAACCATTACGGGCGTCATGTGCAGCAGGAGCTAAGACAAGTTTGAGACATAACTGTTGGTCCATACACAATAAGAATGCGCTTGGAGGAAGCTCACCTCACTCCAAGACGGTTTGCTAGAGGCCCATAATTTACAGCACGCCACCGCAAAGAGCGACTCGAATTTGCTCGCGAACACATCAATAGTAGTATCGAGTAATGGAGGTTGTGCAGAATATGTCTCCATGCGGTAGTGATAGGAGTGCCGGGGTCTACCGGCGTCCAGGAGAGCGATTTTCGCAGTGCTGGTTTGCAGAAACAGTCTCGTACGCTGGCGGTTCGTGCATGGTGTTTGCTGGTATGTGGCTTGAGGCAAAAACAGATCTTGTTTTCGTACGTAGTGGAGGCCGTAGTGGAGGTCTGATCGCTGAACGATATATCTAAGACATTCTCTTGGATCACATATTGCCCTACGAAGGATATATAGGGGAAGATTTCATATTAATGCATGACAATGCCCGGTGTCACACAGCTCGAACAACGGATGAGGTTGGACTCGAGACGATGAGGTGTGCCACCCCTCCATCCACACATGAATCCAATTGAGCATTAATGGGACGAACTAAAACGGAGGGTCCGAGCTATAATAAGAAGCCCGAGCTAGAGGGTTCGAGATAGATACTCGTCGGTGACATAGAGGCAGCAACATTCTTTGCCGCACTTAAAAGATTTCTGGTAAGGTGAAATATGTGTTCCCATATTTATAGTGACTGTGGGACAAACTTCGTGGGTGCGACCAATCAATTTAAATCTCAAGAAAAATTGTGATTGAATACAAAGGACAAGAATATCCTACCATTCCTAATTAACCACTCAATTCAATGGCATTGCATCCCTCCAGCAGCGCCACATTTTGGTGGCATTTGGGAGGCTGGGGTAAAATAGGTCAAATACCACTTGAAACGAGTTTGTGGGGATAGATCTTACATCTTTGAAGAGTGGATAACCATACTCACGGAGATAGAAGTTTGTTTAAATAGTCGACCGTTGAGTGCATTCATCTCAGATTCTGACGATTTAACAGCCGATTTTACGCCGAACTATTTTCTGAATGGAGACACTCCGAGATATTTGCCTGAACCACAAGCAGCATCAATAATTAACATCCCGAGCAGATGGCATGAAATTATGCAGATGAAACAAAATTTTTGGCGACGATGGAGTGCAGAGTATTGTATACAAATTAATTTTTGTGATAGTTTTTCAAAAGGTAATCTGCGCCCGCTCAAGTTTTGATTGAAGTTAATCCGAGGGTTGATTCCAAATATGGATTGAAGATTAACCCAAATTTATTTTCTAATTCGAACATAGATTACCTAGAAAACGTATAATGAAAAAATATTGAATTTCAAATGGAAGTTAAATTTTACATAAATAAAATTTAATCAAACAGTCAAACTAGTTTCGAACAATATTTCAAAAGAAAATGGTAAATGGCACAATTTTAATCAAACTTCTTTTCCATTAAAAATGATCTTAACACAACAGTTTAAAATAATGTTATCTAATCAACAATGGAAATAAAAAAAAGAACAAAAATATTTTTTTGGCTGTGAAGCTTTAATTGCATTTAGTATTTATTACCCTAACACCACCACCAACGTTAACTCTGTCTCTAATATACGTAATCAATTATGTTTTATGTTGTACAAAAGAAATCTTATAATTGAAAATCTTTATAATTAGTTGACCCAGTTGCAAAATTCCTTTCAATTGTATACGGTGCTGACATATTTTCCCAAAAACTAGCACCTCCTGCATCTTTTCTGGCCGCTAGAAAGGCATAACGAAGCGCAAACACTATACCTACAGATAGGCAAGTTGGTGGTTCACCAGTAATTTTCGACGAAAGTGGCGATAACTCATTTGTTACACCTTTCAAGAAATTTACACGAAAATCAATTGGTATATCATTTGCACCTAGCGGGTGATAATTCCATGTCCGATTCGTTAACATTTTACCTTCGGCATTGTATAAAATTTGTTCCGTAGTCCACAATCCTAGACCCATAACGAATCCACCTTCGATTTGACCCACATCTCCATTTGGATTAAAGCTTTCTCCAACATCTTCTGTTATATCGGCCTGTTTGATCAACCAGCTACCTGTTAAAATGTCAGCCTCAACTTCAATACATGCAAACGCATATACACTGTAACCCGTTCGTTCACTACCCGTTAAGTTATAATCAACACTTAAATTGATATTTCTTCTACTGCACTGTGCCATTAGTTCAAGCCACGTAGCTTCAGGGAATTCATCCCGGACTGGTTGAATTCTTCGATTAATTTCTTGGCATGCTTTTAAAACTCCAACTGAAACTGCTTCACTCGACTGGCTCCCACCTGATGCTGAGGAATTAGCACCGATTAAACTTGTGGTTGGCTTAACTGCTACATCAAATATTTGAATTCCTAAGGTATGAGCCACCACTTGACATACCCTTGTATTCGTACCTTGTCCCATTTCCGTACCACCATGACTCACTGCCACAGTACCATCAGCATAGCATATGGACACAAATACTTTATATTGACCGCTAACTGAGTGCCGATACTCAATTGGAAGCACAGTAATTCCTCGTTTTCTCCAACGGTTGGTACTGTTGTAAAGATCTACGGCTGCTTTTCTCGTGCCATATTGCACCTCTGTTGCAAACTGACTGAATTTTGTTCTGACCGAATCCTCCAGAATATTTTGTAATCGAACGTTATACGGATCAATACCAGTTCCAAATGCAATATGTTCCATAATTGCTTCTGCTATAGCAACACCTTCGACGGAACCGGGTGATCGAGCATATGTTGTTGATGGAACATCCGTTATAACGGCATTTCCTCTAAGAGTCCATGCCGCCCTATTATAACAATTTTGTAGTGCATACAGAATACCACTGTCAGATAAATCTCTATGATTACAACCAGAATCAGAGTAATATGTACAACTCAATTTTTGAATTTGCCCGCTAGCATTAACATCTACATCGTACTGAGCAATCGCTGCATTACGTTTTCCCAATATTTCCATATTTTGTTCCACAGACATTACAAATCGTACCGGCACTTTAGCGACATGACACCCGAGTGCAGCTATGCATGCCGCAAAATTGGCACGCGTTAATTTTGAACCAAACCCACCTCCAATACGACGGGTTTCAATATTAATTCGATTCTGATGAAGATTTAATAAAGTAGATACCAATTGATGGGCGTAAGTCATGTATTGTGTTGATAAATGTAATGTCAGACCATCTTCAGCGGGCATTGCGACACATGTTTGTGGTTCAAGCGAAAAATGAAATTGGGTACCCATCTCAAATTCGCCTTTAACATTTACTTGTAGATCATCACCTTGTTCAGTTGGGTTAATTTGTTGACTGGTTGGCCTGATACGATCGGTAGCTTCTGCTTGTAAAACTTGACGTATTGATGTGTATATTGGTTGTTCAGCTTCCGCAAGATCGTATGATATGTTTACTAAAGTAGCGGCGTAGGTGGCAAGCTCTAATGATTTAGCTAAAATTAGACCAACTGCTTGACCATTATATGAAACTTTATCAGTTACAAATAATTGTTCGCCCGCTGCAAATTCGTTAGTGCCTGGAATATCGGTGGCTCTAATAAAATGTTCTACCCCATCAAGTTGAAGAGCCTCGGCGGCGTCTAACCCTAGGATGCGTGCGTTAACTGTTCGAGCTTGAACAATAGCTGCCCAAAGTTCATTTTTGAAACGCGGTAAATCATTTGAAAATGGCGTTTCACCACCAGCTTGTACAAAGCAATCCACACGATGCATGGCTATTGACAACGGATAACGCTCAGGTTGAGTTTCAAATGATTGCTTGCCCGAGGAAAGACCACGTTCCAGTGGTTGGCCACCAGTTAAGTAATTTGATCTGACGACACCAGCAGGACTTATCTGTAGTATATAACGATAGAATAATGATAAAGCCACATTATTTCGATATTCTGCCGAACCTGCTGTTGGATTTTCGTCCGCCTCAATCAAATCATGCAATGATTCAAGTGCTGTTTGTAGAACGCTATTGGTAAATATATTTTTGCCAACTAGATATAATTCGGTAGCGGTGGCTCGAATAAATGTGGAATTTATTCCGGCGTAACCGATTTTTGCGGACAGCACTGAAGTTTTTGCAGCGTTAAATTCAAATAAAAACGCTCCTGCAATATATGCTGGTGTGTTCTGAGCTCTCGGGGCCACTTTGTATGATCGATATACAAACGATGACGTAGAACGTGTTGGAACAAATATTTTCGTTATAACTCGTTTTGTTAAGTCCATTGTTGTTATATTCTGAATACTGGCTTCGTAATTTCGCCCTTCGATGTCGGTTACAACAAATGTAGCACCGATAATTTCAAGAATTAATACTAAATCTGAAATGAATTCAGGATGATCGTGTTTTATCATCAGATTTCCGGCAATCGTTGCAACATTTCGTATTTGTAGGTTGCCAATTTGTTCGATGTGCTTGTTTACTTCCAACAGATATTGAAATTCTGGGTTTGTCCCGGCGGCATTTTTAAATATATCAATTAGATCGGTAATCGTAACTCCAGCCCCGATTTCTAGCCGTGTACCAAACGCAAACCATTTTAATTCCTCGACTGAAGAAATATCAATAAAAATCTCAATATCATTTGATCGGCGATAAATTCCATGCGCTGTATTTCCAGCAACCAGCATATATTTTTGATTGTCGATACTATTGAAGATATCAACAATTTCACCAATTGTATAAACCTTAAACCAAGTTTGGTTTTGGCTAAATGTTAATTTAAGTTTTTGTTTCGGCGTTTTAATGCTACATGTTCCAGCACATTGCTTTCCAGTTTTCTTACACATTTTTAGGTCTTCAATATCGGCACATAATTTTGCAATCATAGGATCAGCATCGGTGGCCATTGATTTAAAAGCATCCAAAATTGGGCGATATCCGGTACAGCGGCACAAATTTCCACCAAACGATTTTTCCACCTCGCTACTTGAAACAATTCCATTTTTCGATGTGTACAATCCAAACATGTTCATGGCCATACCCGGTGAACAAAAACCGCATTGAATCCCATTCATTGCACCCAACCTTATTTGGGCTGTGTGATAACCATTTTTATTTCCAATCCCTTCGATCGTAACGATATTTATTCCATGTGCCGAAAATACCGGCATTAGGCATGAATTAACGGCGAAAGTTTCTTCATTTTTTGTTATCGGATTAGTTTTAACTGCCACAACCGTACATGCTCCACAACCACCTTCAAGACACATAAATTTTGTACCACGGAGTTGCGCATAACTGCGGATATACGTCAACAGGCTTGTTTCCAGTGGCACTTCATCACTTGAGACTAAAATAAATGGTGAATGAAATTATTAATTATAAGCGGCTGAACACACAAATCACTTTATTAAATTCGGTACCTTCGTATGGTTTGCCATTTATCGAAAATTGCACTGTAGTCATAATTTTAATTCACTTGTTATTCCACCAATGTTTAATTAAAAACTAAATTATTATTTATCTAAGTACTCGTATTTGCGTCCACCGATCGATTAGTAAAATATAAAATTTGATGCTCGTGACTATGGAAAATTCTTATCAAATCAAAAAAATCTTAATTAATTCTTCATAGTTAAATCAATTTCTCGGCAACAACAATAAGATATATTTGTAAGTACGCACTTTAGATCTGATTTTATAAACAATTACAGTTTTTAATAGGTTTTAATTATTGACAACAGCAACCATCAAGATTATAAATTTATTGGTATTAGTGTGTCAATTGTTCCCGGATTGAGTAATTTTTCTAATTTTCTTATCAAAATTTAATTTGATGGCTTGTTCTAAACCAGATAAGGAATGCGACTGAAGAATACAAGGACTGATAAAAGTGGTTATATGTATGTGGGCAAATTAGATTGACTAGATTGGGACTAATTTCTTTGTTTGCATTTTTAGCGTCCAACTTTGCAAGGCTGTGAATTTTAGTAGAATCAAATTTCGATCAAGCGTAACATTAACGTGTTTCGAATTGAATTTTGCTGCATTTTCTCAGTGTCTATGCTTAATCTACGGGTGGATGATTTCCAGAAGTGTTTGCTGTTTAAACTATGAGGAAATTATGCTGTTAAGGTTCTTTGAACCGAAACCTTCGATTCACCGAAAAATTATTATTATTAAAGAGGCTGACCTAATGATTATTAATGACCTTAAACCAAGGGATCGAGGATAACTGATCTAAATTAACAGATTTCGATTTAAGTAATTGGAACCTGATTATATCAAAAGCCGGACAACTGCTCTCGAAATGAATGCAGCCATCATCATCTTCAAGACAGTCCTCGCATAAAGCGTTCTGAGCCAGCCCATTGCGATCTAAATGAACCTTAAAACGGCCATGACCTGAAAGGGTGGCGACCTAGACTCTTAGTTGATCACTCTTTAAAGACAAAGCAAAATTAGACAGGGTTCAATTGGGCGCACGAATAAAGTATTTAGCCAGACGACAGCTTGAAGTAGGAAACCATCTCTGGCTTAACTCTCACAAATCAAAATTCTTATTCGCTATCTTACCAGTATTGAATGATGTGGGAGTAATCGGTTCAGGACCGAAACATTTCTTCCGAGCTCCAGCGTTGGCTAACGAGTGGGCATTATCTTCAATATTATAATCAGCAGGAACCCATACATGCTCGAAACACTGTTGTTTGTAGAAAAAAAATTGGTGAATGGTAAATTTAAAAAATAAGTTTTTGAAATCGAATTGATACTCTGCGTTATTGAATGATTTGCTAAGCTATTGATTGGGTTGTTATTGCCATAATTGTGGGAATGATGTTCTAGCGCCAAAAATCGGTGATTACGCAATGTCCTGCTTGGAATATTGGATTTGTTTTCCAATATAAAAACAGAATCGATGTGGTCAAGTAGCACGTTTCCGATTAAAGCAGCATCCAAAACAAGACGACTGTCCTGTAACAACCACCACTGATGTGTTAACAGCTGTCCAGTTCTTGCCTGATTTAGTTTTGGCCAAATCTGCCTAGTTATGACACACGAGGTACTATTAGACCATCTATAGTTCGCTGCTCGCCTAGCTTCTTCCTGAAGCAAAAGTTTGCATGTAGTGAGCGGAATTTCAACATTTAACTTACATGATACATGACGCAACACTGAAGTGCCCTGGCACCCACGTCGAGCGGATATTGAACTGATCTGCCATCTCGTTAAGAGATTAGAGACAGCTCTGGGCTACCTTTGACGTAAGGAAATAAGCTCCTAGCATTATAATAACAGCCTGATTGTCCGTAAAAATGCAAATATCCCTTACAGATACATATAATCTATATTTCTAATAGTACTGCCGAATTTAAGAACTGTAGGTTTCATCGGGTTCCAATTATTGAAGAATAAATGCTCGTCGATATTACAATTTATTGCAAAAATGACAAATAAGATATTTTTACGATAACAGGTGCGGCAAATGTTCTTCTAATTCTATGATTGTAGGGTTTTCGTTTAAAAATATTCGTTGTTGTGTAAAGGTTTGCTTAAACGCTTCTAAAATGTCTTTATTCAGTTCTTCATTTGATATATCCCGCCCATAAATTTCCGTCACTTGCTTGGTCACCTGATAGTAGTTTTCCAACTGTATTTTTTTAAAAAAAGTTAAGTACGGCGTCTGGTAAATTTGTTTTTCGTTTTAATAATTGCTCGATTTAGGTAGTTATTGTGATTGCAAAGCTTTGTTGCCAACGTAACTGGCTCCGTGCAAATTAATTTTCCCTCACTATCGACGACTGCCAAACTCAGGGGGAATTGTTGAATTAGCCGCGCTGAAACTGTTCGTAATACTTTCTGCGGAATGTCAAATGATTTGCAGTGCATGTCATTTACAATACTGTGAATAAAATCACAATATAAATGGCCAAGTGACTTGCCCTGGGGCCTTATCATGATTTCTGCCGCGAAAGAATTTTTTCACGATATCGTGAATTTGGGATCACGAAACACGATACATTTTCGCCATCTATTCGATAGCGAGAAAAATTCCGCCAACAAAAATAAGGCGGACAGTTTTCCGAATTTCCGATTGAGTTAAAATTGAAGATGTTAACAAGTAAAAGTAACTCGTTAATCGTTTGTTGAATTTTGCGTCAGTTCGATTGACAGATGGTTTATTTTTATTCAAAAATATAGTTCAAGAAAGGTAAAGGTAAATTTAATTGTACTAAAATCAAAACTATTCTCAAAATAACGCGTGCACTATAACAAACGTCACTAAATGAGTGCGTTTATTACTTTAAATGAATGCGTTTACATCCTTTTCGATAGCGGAATTCATAATAAGAAAGTTGAAGCGGGTCGAAAAGAACATATCGAAATTCTTTAAGACTCGCCGCGGAAATCATGATAGGGCCCCTGATTTAAATTTCGTAGTGCATATTCTGACTTGGAAATTCATAGTCTAAGAAAAGCTTTTCAGCTTGATTTACTCCAATGCTTTCCGATTTACCGGAAAAATCAGAACTTATTGACGTAACTTGTAATTTGTCCAGGCGTTTGTTCACACTCTATATAGTCGCGGCAGTAGATAGGCCTATTATAGGCGCTGATTTTCTGTCCAAATACGGTCTCGTGGTTGATTTAAAGAACAGCAGACTTTTTGATCTGCTTACAACCCTTGTCGTGAACGGAACCGTCGCTCAGGTTAATACGCCAACTTTAAAACATTTCAGCGTAAACAATTCATCGACGCTCTTCTAAAGAAATATCCCTAGCTCACTGAGGCTTCAAATTATAATCTTCCAGTGAAGCATAATGTAGTTCACTACATCATCCCACAAGGTAGATTACCTTGTGCCAAACCGCAACAACTCGACGCAACCAAACTGAAAGCTGCGAAAACTGAATTTCAGTGTATGACAGATATCGGAATTTGCCATCCCTCATCATCACCAGATTCCTCACCATTACATATGGTTTAAAAGAAAGACAAGGACTGGCGCCTTAGTGGAGACTATCGACAGCTCAATACTGTCACGATCCCCGATAGATATCCTATCCCACACATACAAAGTTTCTCGTTGAAACTCGCCGTCGCCACTATTTTCGCAAAAATACTTTTGGTACGTGCCTATCATCAGATTCCCATGGCTGCAGAGGATATCCAGAAAACAGCGATTACTACCCCCTTTGGGCTTTTTGAGTGCACCCGAATGCCTTACGGTCTTCGCAACTCAGCTCAGACATTCCAGCGATTCCTTAACGAAGTTCTAAAAAGGCTGGATTTTGTCTTTTCTTATATCGATGATATCCTCATTCCAAGCCACTCCGAGATGGAACATAGAGAACATCTCGAGTTAGTATTTAAACGTCTCTCCGCATTTGGAATAAACATTAAAGCTTCGAAATGCATTTTCGGCGTAAAGTCACTTGACTTCTTAAGCCACACAATTTCGAGAGATGGTATTCTTCCGTCAAAAGACAGAGTTAAAGCCATCTCAAACTTTCCAGAGCCAACGTCAATCCGCCAAATACAGCAGTTTTTAGGTATGGTGGGCTATTACCACCGCTTTATACCACGTTTAGCCTAACTGTCATCGCCTATTCACCGGCATTTGGCCGTACTCTACTCAAGAAAGGCAAAAACAGAAACAATTTCTCTTGGCCTGAAGAATGCACCGCATCTTTCAACGAGGTCAAGCGTTCTCTTGCCGCTGCCACTCTTTTGGCACATCCGTTGAACGACACTGAGCTCAACATTACTACAGACGCTTCCAGCTTAGCGGTTGGACCTGTCTTACAACCACGCAATCATGGATGTTGGCAACCACTAGCGTTCTTTCCAAAGAAGCTCTCTTCAGCGGAAATAAAATATTCTACATTCGATAGATAACTTCTTGCTATATATCTAGCAATCAAACACTTTCGACATTTCGTCGATGGCCGAAATTTCTCTATTTTCACACTTTAACAACAGCAATTGCATCAAAATCAGAACGTAGTCCCCGGCAATTACGACATCTCGATTATTCAAGATTCAACATTCACCACATAAAAGGTAAACAAAATGTGGTGAGCGACTGTTTATCACGTTCTAGTGAATCATTTTCGCCAGAAATTAATGTCTCCTCTTTCGACATGAAAGAATTACTTCAACAGCAACAATGTGACGACGAATTGCAGAAATTGATTTCAGTTCGGAATCCGAAATCAAAAGTAAACCTGCAATCGATCAACTTACCGAACAATAAGCAGCAAATTTGGTGTGAGACATCGTCAGCTCAAAATCGATCCTTCATCCCTAAAGATATGCGAGGAACAATCTTCGATAGCGTGCATGGCTTATCACATCCCGGCATCCGTGCCACACGAAAATTAATTACTTCGAAGTACTTCTGGCCACGAATGAATACTGATACAAGCAACTGGGCGAAATCTCTTATCCCATGTCAAAAGTCCAACGTTCACCGCCACACAAAATCAGAACTTGGTAAATTCGAGCTACCAAGTGGCAGGTTTGAACATATCCACATGGACCTAGTTAGTCCACTGCCCCAATCGAATGGCTATGATTATGTTCTAACGAGAAATGACTGCGAAAACCGTAAATAAAATCTTCTACAATGCGTATATCTGTAGATTTGGTATCTACTCTATATAACGGCAGACCAAGGAACACAATTTGAATCAACAAAGTTCACCGAGCTAACGAAGCTCTTAGGTTCATATCGCATTAGGACAACAGCTTATAATCCAAAAGCGAATGGTCTTGGCCGTCCCGGTGGCACAGTTGTTAGCATGCTTGCTTTAAGCCCCGGAGGTCCCGGGTTCGATTCCCGGCGGGTGATAAAAAAATCACGGCTGGTTATGTAGGATCAATGAATTAATCACTCATTATCCGTTACAAAAATGATTACGAAACTTCAATATGAAGCGGCCAAATCCCTCTATGGGATGTAGCGCCAGCGAAAAAAAAAAAATGGTCTTGTCGAACGCTATATATATAGACAACTAAGAGCCGCATTAACAGCTCGATGTAATACATTCCATTGGAGTTCTGACCTTCCAACTGTTTTATTGGGTATTCAAACCTCATTCAAGGAAGACCTCAACTGCACTCCAGCAGAGTTCAAACCTATCAAAACTCGAACCCAAACACAGATACTTCGGATTTCGTAGAGAAGCTTCGTACTACAATGAGAGGTTTAGTTCCTACGGACATACAACATCCGACCCAACAGGATACGTACATTCCCAAAAATCTGAAAAACTGCTCACACGTATTCGTTTGTGTTTTGAGTACACCGTATTCTGGACCATATTCAGTGACCCGCAAATTGCGCAAATTCTTTGTTGTGGTCATCAACGGAACACCCACGACAATTGGCATCGACAGGCTTAAGCCAGCCTACGGAATTCTTATGGTTTGCCCAGCCGAAAATCATAGTGTCCACAAAACCGTGAGATTTCACTTCTAAACACTAAGCGAGGTATTGCTCGTTGCTGAATAAAAATATTTCGCACACACATATACACCCTGCGCCATTGAAATGTTCGATTTCGATTATTTACTATTTCATGCAATTCTCTCCTAAATTTTACCTCATTCGCTATTTCTTTTTTTTGTTTTTTTATTTTTCAGCATATTTCACGCCTTATTATGTATTTAAAACCAAACTAAGGATGAAATATTCATTCGGTTTCAATTAAGTAGTCAAAGAGTTAATTTTACAAAGTGTCGCTCTAAATTAAATGCTAACGAAAAAGCCAAAATTTTGCAAGCAAAGGCAAAAAGTACACACATTCACAAATTGCAAGAGTAATTTAGTGTAACCAAACAGCAGTTAGAAAGTTTTTAAGGCACTATTCCGAAAATCAAACGATAATTTGGCTCTGATGCAAAGAGGAGAACTTCTGTTTCAACAAATCGAATTTCAGATATTTAGATCTTAAGCAAAGGTTTGCTACGGCTTTGGAGCTGAGAAGTTAGCTTCTAATAGCAACAACCGACACTATTTCAGTTCATACTATTAAAAGGAACTTGGTTTATATGCTTGTCGACCTGCGAGAAAATCATTAAGGACAGCAAAAATGGCAGCTGCAAGCCTCAAATTCGCAATAGAATGAAAAAACTGAATGCCCAGGGACTAGTGTTGGTTCATTTTTTCGGATAAATCCAAATTCAATATCTTTGGACCCGATGTAAGGACAAGGGTTCGGCGACGAAAAGGCAAACGGTATTTAACAGAATGTATTTCGCCGACAGTGAAAAATTCACCATATGTTATGGCCTGGAGAGCCATAACAGCCTTTGGAGTTTGATCACTAAGGCTTCTGGATAGTTCAGAAAGCGGAGGAAAATATAAAAAAATTATCGAAACTTGAATCGTGACTATTGAGGACCCGACTTAATACATCGGTATTCCACGCTTCCAGGACGATTACTCTCCGCGAGTTATTGATGTTATTTGTGAAGTAAGAATGCTTAATTTTAATGTCTATTTTGTTTAGGTAGCCGAATTTAAAAATAGCTTGGTGATTGAGTCGTTACCCTGGACAGGAAATAGTCCTGACCTCAATATTGATGAAAATATTTGGTCCTTCATGGGAAAGAAGATTACAAATTACAAGCTGTAAAGTGCCAAAGAGCGGAAAAAACTTATAGAAAAAGTCTGGTTTGAAGAAATAACAATATATTATTTAATCAAACTTTAGAATTCAATGCTGATCGGGTTTAAGGCCCGGGTTTAGGGTTATAAATCATTGATTTTAAAAAGTTCAATTTCTCTCAAAATATTTTGGTTGAGATGAATTATTTTATTTCTGTTAATTCTTATTTTGAATAAAAATTACCATTGTCAACAAAAAACTATTTTTCAATTGAAAAAACTTTGGTAAAAACACTGTAAAGACCTACCAAATTGTTACGAGGTAGGGCGGTAATATTCCTTATCCGACGTTATGTAGGTCTAAAATGTCGGATTACAGTTCTTTTTATTTGAATATATTCGGAATAGTGTAAAAATTGTTTTGATAATCAGAATCTATCATTTTTGCCATCTACTTTTGAAGCAAACGGTGGTATTTCCAAAATTTACTTTAAAAATTCAAACCGAACATTTCAATGGCGCAGGGTGTATATATATATATATATATATATCTTCCATAGTAGTAAATGGTCACGGCAAACTCACTGAACCAAGCAAAATCAGGTTACACGTACGTTAAACGATCCTTACAGTACTCGTTCAAAATTCTCAAATAAACATCGAACTCGTACTGCAACAACTCACACGGAAAAAAATAAACTGGTCCTCAGCTAAGAAAACGGATTTTTAATTCAAGAAAATGTACTTTTTCTTGATTTAAAAGCTAATTTTCTTATTTCTATCGAGTTTTTCTTCATGTAAGAATTGTGTTTCTTGAAATGAAGTAAAAATCGAAAGAAATAAGAAAATTAGCTTTTAAATCAAGAAAAAGTACATTTTCTTAAATTAAAAGTCCGTTTTCTTAGCTGAGGACCAGTTTATTTTTTTCCGTGCATTTACCACCCTTGTAACGCAAATAACTATTACACTACACAAGCATAATTTGTGGTCCTTTTACTCGTATGTAATTTTCATTTTCAAAAACACTTGATGCTGCGGCCATATACCGGGTGATTTTTTAACCTGATACACTCAAATATCTCGGAAATTAAGCACTCTACGAAAAAAATGGTTGAGATCAAAATTTAATTATTCCGCGAGGGAAATACAATAGTGTTGAATTTAGAACCCCCTCCTTGTAGGTGGGGCGGGGGGGGGGGGGGGGGGGGGTAATTTTGAAACTAAGATAGGAACCCCTATTTTTTATTACAGATTCCGGTTCTACGGCTAAAAATACATTTTTTGCGATTCATGATAGATGGCGCTGTAATTGACGATATTCAATTTTTTTTTATTTCTCCTACTGATAACTTACGCAAACGATTCTGCAATACGTCTGCAATAAAAATAACATAGTTTCGTTGTAAGTTCACAAAGTTAGTCTTAAACAATTTATTCATTTTGCAAATTTCGAATAATTGAGGAATAAGGGTGCTTGATTTACATGAGTCCCCTTGCCTCATCATCTTTCAATTAAATTAAGTGCTCAAAATGATGGCCTTCGACTTCAATGCACTTATTAATCCGCATTTCAAATGACTGTACACAACTGAGGAGTGTGTCTGCTTGAATTTCAGCACAAGCATTTCTGATTCGCTCAATCATATTCTCACGTGTTGTTGGTTTTTGTTTGTAAACTTGGTCTTTGAGATAGCCCCACAAAAAGAAATCTGGCGAACTAAGATCTGGTGATCTGGACAACCATCATGTTGAAACCACATGTTCCGTCGCACTTCTAAGCTCAAGTTTTCAAATAATGTTGGCAGTTCGTTTTCTAAAATATCTCAGCACATTTGACCATTCAAGTTGCCTTCAGTAATGTGGGGGCCGACGAATTTGTTGCCAATTATTCTTTACCACACATTGACAGTCCAAGGACGCTGATGTTCAACCTGGCGAAGCCAGTGCGGATTTTCAACACTCCATAATGCATGTTGTGGCGATTAACCGTTCCATGGTTTGTAAAAGACGAGTCGTCGGAGAACAATACGTATTGAAAGAAATTTGGGTTTTGCTGTATTTGTTCACGTGCCCACTGACAAAAAGTTACCCGATTTTGGAAATCAACGCCATGAAGATCTTGATGTAAAGATACATGATACGGATGATACTTATGACGTTTTAAAATTTTACAAACACTGGTCTGGGACAATCCGGAATCGCTAGCTATTTCTCGTGTACTAATATGAGGATTATAAGCTACTGCAGCCAATATATCAATTTTATTATTTTCTTCGGTGACTATGTTGCTGGACGAGTCCTTTTTTTTGGTTGAACACTTCCATCAGTAATAAATTGTTTGACAGTACGCTGAAATGACGCACGTGACCGAATCCTATCCGGAAAACGCGAAGCGTAGAGAGTGACAGTATTATCAAGACTCCGGCCAGCTTCTCCATAAATCAGAATCATTTCAATTTTCTCTTGTACAGTTAGATACACCATTCTGAAGTAGTATTAATAGCTTGACACTGGTATTGTTGTTTTCGAAATAATCTTCGGACTGAATCGGTATTTTTAAAACAAAATACAAACAATTTCATTAATTTGAAAGCTGATTTAATCGCATGTTCCTGGGTTACGATAATGACAAGCCATTTTACTGTTTAAGACTAACTTCGTGTATTTACAACGAAACCATGGTATTTTTATTGCAGACGTATTGCAGAATCGCTTGCGTAGGTTCTCAGTAGGAGAAATAAAAAATTGAATATCGTCAATTACAGCGCCATCTATCATGAATCGAAAAAATGTTTCAGTCAAATCCTACGTATTTTAGCCGTAGAATCCGAATATGCAATAAAAAATAGGGGTTCTTATCTTAGTTTCAAAGTAACCCCCGCCCCACCTAGAAGGAGGGGGGAGGGGTTCTAATTTTAACACTATTGTATTTCCCCCGCGGAATAATTAAATTTTGATCTCAACAATTTTTTTCGTAGAGTGCTTATTTTCCGAGATATTTGAGTGTATCAGGTTAAAAAAATCACCCGGTATAGCAGATATTTTCACAACAAAATAAATTAAAGTAGGCGGTGTTTTAAATTTTTTGTTTTGTATTCGGGTCACGATGTTTTTGAAATGCCGGATGATGTTTTATATTGCATGTGTATGCGTAGATTTTACATTGATTTTACGTTTTATTTATTTTTTGTTCTTATCGATATTACCTGCAATATTTTTTGTTCGGCATTTTTGTTTCCGTAACCCGATTTCTGTACAATTTTTTAGTCACTCCTGCCGCTAAAGTTGTTTTCACATCAAAAATATTTTATTATAAAAGTCGTCCGCAATCTATTATATAATCGGGTCAGTTTAAATTCAAAATTACTACTAAAGCAATCGGTACTCGACTAAGCACAAAATAGTGAAATCTAAATAAAATTAGAAACATACAAATTAAACACAAAACTTGAAACCAAATTAAAATAAATAAATATATTGTGAATTCAAAAACTAATAAAATATAATTGTGCGTTTCATTTATGTCCACCGAAATCGCACTATAAACTCTATACCACTCGACATTGATAACGTTGAACTTAAAGGACTATCAGGCGGTTCTACGTCTGTTGCTGGCATAATGTTGTCGCTTGTTGCTATCCATGTTATTATAATCTCTGAATTCGGGTCTGCTACATTATCCGGAGGTAGGTTGTCATCGCAAACATAACTTATTTGAGTTCCAGAAGATGATGATCGTGACACTTAGTCTGAAGTTGTTGGTGGTAGTATCCATGGAGTTGTACTCTCAAGAAGCTGAAAAATTTCGTTTTTCTGACAAAAATATTCAACCATTTCTATATCATCTACTTCCGTTCCATATACCTCGAGTACTAGTTTTGAGCCTGGAATACCTGCATTATTTGCTGAAAGTAAAATGGTTTAATTATAAAATGTGATTGACGGTAACAAACATTTACCCTTTTCAATTAAAATCTGTAAATTTCCGTCACACCTAAAACTTTGTTTAAGTTGCGACAGCGAGCAGTATGGCCGATATCATTTGAATATATAGTTGATACTTATTATATCTATTATGTTAGGTCGTCTCTGAGCTACTGTTGTATAGCTATACTGTTGTATAACAAATATCCGAATGCGGGTTCTGGAAGCTGAAGCAGCCAAGGGAAACAGACACTAATATTAACATTAAGACTGATTGTAGCACTTAGTGATTAATTCATAACAGGTTTATGAAAATTTATCTAAATTTGGGTTTAGGCTTAGTTAGTTGATAGTGTGATTGGTTACTTAAAAATCAAGCAATCAATTAAAAATGGTCGGAGAAAATAAGGTGGTGGGAAATATATAAGGGATAATGGATAACTAACTAATATTGACTTTAGGATGCCAAAGACGGACAGCAGTTCTTAGAAAAAATAATTAATAGAAAAATGTAACTACTAAGTACTAACAATTGATCGCCAAGACCGGGTCGATCTCAATCCTATATTAATAACGTATCCAATCCTTCCAAGTAAATGTAAAAAAAGGTGTACGGTGGGCTCAGCGTTAAAAATTTTTAGAATTACCGGGATATCCTGCTAAATGCTTGGTCGTACATTCAAAATCAATCAATCAACCAAACAATTTATTACCTATCGAAGAAGCAGACACTATGAACATGAAGCAACCAATCACACCCCTCATGACGAAAGTAGTACAGAACTGTCTCTCATCTCTTAACGAGATGGCAGATCAGACGATCCGAGCCGGTTCGATTTGGCACCATTAAAACACGCAGAAGGTATATTGAAATGCCTCTTGCGTCATGCAAACTACTGCTTCAGGAGCAAGCTATTAAGTTGACGAACTATATAGATGGTGGAATAGTACCTCATGTGTAATAACCCGGCAGGCCAAAGCGGTGTCAGATTAAGATAGTTATCGGAGTGATTACAGGGCCTCTCTTAGTCAGGTACGCGAGTAGACTTGTGTTCTTCTCACGCAGTCGCTGTTGTGAGACGAAGAGGAGAAAAAGACAGTACTACATCTTCTTTACACATATCGTCGTGAGTCTCAAAACAGGCTAAAGTTTTTAGAGCCACCTCTTCTAACTGACCTGACGGACCTCAGCAGCAGCTCAAATGTAGAAAAATAATAGTTTGTGATATGGCTATTGACCAGTTTGTGTCTATGCCGGTTTCCTTTGGACCGTCATAACCTATTCTATCTCTCTTACAACCGAGTTGTCCGAAGTTAAGTTCGTTAATTGGATCTTCAACTTATAAACTTTCAGCATTCTTAAGTAAAATCCTAAATATGTCTGTAGGAAAAACAGAAACTTTTGTCTTTAATTTTGCTGATTTTAATTCTTAATGTTGATTCAGTTATTTTTTATTATATAAATGACATAACCACGGAAGCAGCCAGAAATAGAGTTGACGATATCTTATGTGCATGAACCAAATATATATGGAATGGATAGGAATTATAAGCGCAAAATTGATCAATAAAAAAAAAAGTTGGTATATGAAGCATTTTATTTCATTTAAATCTGTTTGCAACCAAAACTGCTATAAAATAAACTTGAACCACCTCCAAATTTAACTGTAATAAGTAACCAGGTATATGTTTCATATTCTATAAACAAAAATTAAAATCTTATAATTGAAAATCTTTATAATTCGTTGACCCAGTTGCAAAATTTTTTTCAATTGTATACGGTGGTAACATATTTTCCCAAACGCTAGTACCGCCGGCATCTTTTCTGGCCACTAGAAAGGCATAACGAAGGGCAAACACTATTCCTACCGATAAGCAAATTGGTGGTTCACCAGTAATTTTGGACGAAAGAGGTGATAACTCATTTTTCGCGCCCTTCAAGAAATTCACGCGCAAATCAATTGGGATGTCATTGGCACCAGGCGGATAATAATTCCATGTCCGATTCGTTAACAGTTTACCTTCGGCATTGTATAAAATTTGTTCCATAGTCCACAATCCAAGACCCATTATGAATGCACCTTCGATTTGGCCCACATCTGCATGTGGATTAAAACTTTGTCCAACATCTTCCGTTATCTCAGCATATTTGATCAACCAGCTACCTGTTAAAATGTCAGCCTCAACTTCAATACATGCAAACGCATACACACTGTAATCATTTAGTTCCCTATACGATATTTGATAATCAACACTTAAATTGATATTTTGTCTATTGCACTCTAACAATAATTCAAGCCACGTAGCATCAGGGAATTCGTCCCGGACTGGTTGAATTCTTCGATTTAATTCTTGGCATGCTTTTAAAACTCCAACTGAAACTGAGTCGTTCGATTTGCTCCCACCTGATGATGCGGAATTAGCACCGATTAAACTTGTGGTTGGCCTAACTGCTACATTAAATATTTCAATTCCTAAGGTATGAGCAACTACTTGACATACCCTTGTATTCGTACCTTGTCCCATTTCCGTACCACCATGACACACTGCCACAGTACCATCAGCATAGTATATGGACACAAATACTTTAAAGTGTCCGTTAAATGAGTGCCGATACTCAATTGGAAGTATGGTAATTCCTCGTTTTCTCCAACGGTTGGTACTGTTGTAAAGGTCTACGGCTGCTTTTCGCGTGCCATATTGCACCTCTGTTGCAAACTGACTGAATTTTGTTCTGACCGAATCCTCCAGAATATTTTGTAATCGAACGTTATACGGATCAATACCAGTTCCAAATGCAATATGTTCCATAATTGCTTCTGCTATAGCCACACCTTCCAGTGCACCAGGTGATCGAGCGTAAGTTGTTGATGGAACATTCGTTATAACAACATTTCCTTTAAAAGTCCATGCCGCCGTATTATAACAATTTGGTAGCGTACCAAATATTTTTGGTACTGATGGTTCAGTTGGATCTGCATAATAACAACCAGTGTCAGAGTAAAATGTACCACTCAATTTTTGTATTTTTCCGCTGGCATTAACATCTACATCGTACTTGGCAATCACTGCATTACGTTTTCCCAATATTTCCATATTTTGTTCCACACTCATAACAAATCGTACCGGCACTTTAGCGACATGACAACCGAGTGCAGCTATGCATGCCGCAAAATTGGCACGCGTTAATTTTGAACCAAACCCACCTCCAATACGACGAGTTTCAATATTAATTCGATTCTGATGCAGATTTAATAAAGTCGATACCGATTGATGGGCGTAAGTCATGTATTGTGTTGATAAATATAATGTCAGACCATCTTCAGCGGGAATTGCGACACATGTTTGTGGTTCAAGCGAAAAATGAAATTGGGTACCCATCTCAAATTCGCCTTTAACATTTACTTGTATATCATCACCTTGTTCAGTTGAGGTCATTTCTCGAGAACTTGGTTTGATACGATCGGTAGCTTCTGCTTGTAAAACTTGACGAACTGATGTGTATATCGGTTGTGCGGCTTCTGCAAGATCGTATGATATTTTTACTAAAGAAGCGGCGTAGGTGGCAAGCTCTAATGATTTAGCTAAAATTAGACCAGCTGCTTGACCATTATATAAAATTTTATCAGTTACAAATAATTGTTCGCCTGGTGCAAATTCGTTAGTGCCTGGAATATCGGTGGCTGTAATAAAATGTTCTACTCCATCAAGTTGAAGAGCCTCGGTGGCATCTAACCCTAGGATGCGTGCGTTAATTGTTCGAGCTTGAACAATAGCTGCCCAAAGTTCATTTTTGAAACGCGGTAAATCATTTGAAAATGGCGTTTCACCACCAGCTTGAACAAAACAATCCACACGATGCATAACTATTGACAACGGATAACGTTCAGGTTGAGTTTCAAATGATTGCTTGCCCGACGAAAGGCCACGTTCCAGTGGTTGGCCACCAGTTAAGTAATTTGATCTGACGACACCAGGAGGACTTATCTCTAGTATATATCGATAGAATAATGATAAAGCCACATTATTCCGGTATTCTGCTGAACCTGCTGTTGGATTTTCGTCCGCCTCAATCAAAGCATGCAATGATTCAAGTGCTGTTTGTAGAACGCTATTGGTAAATATATTTTTGCCAACTAGATATAATTCGGTAGCGGTGGCCCGAATAAATGTGGAATTTATTCCGGCGTAGCCGATTTTTGCGGACAGCACTGAAGTTTTAGCAGCATTAAATTCAAATAAAAATGCTCCTGCAATATATGCTGGTGTGTTCTGAGCTCTCGGGGCCACTTTGTATGATCGATATACAAACGATGACGTAGAACGTGTTGGAACAAATATTTTCGTTATAACTCGTTTTGTCAAGTCCATTGTTGTTATATTCTGAATACTGGCTTCGTAATTTCGCCCTTCGATGTCGGTTACAACAAATGTAGCACCGATAATTTCAAGAATTAATACTAAATCTGAAATGAATTCAGGATGATCGTGTTTTATCATCAGATTTCCGGCAATCGTTGCAACATTTCGTATTTGTAGGTTGCCAATTTTTTCGATGTGTTTGTTTACTTCCAACAGATATTGAAAATCTGGGTTTGTCCCGGCAGCATTTTTAAATATATCAATTAGATCGGTAATCGTAACCCCAGCCCCGATTTCTAGCCGTGTACCAAACGCAAACCATTTTAATTCCTCGACTGAAGAAATATCAATAAAAATCTCAATATCATTTGATCGGCGATAAATTCCATGCGCTGTATTTCCGGCAACCAGCATATATTTTTGATTGTCGATACTATTGAAGATATCAACAATTTCACCAATTGTATAAACCTTAAACCAAGTTTGGTTTTGGCTAAATGTTAATTTAAGTTTTTGTTTCGGCGTTTTAATGCTACATGTTCCAGTACATTGCGTTCCAGTTTTCTTACACATTTTTAGGTCTTCAATATCGGCACATAATTTTGCAATTATAGGATCAGCATCGGTGGCCATTGATTTAAAAGCATCCAAAATTGGGCGATATCCGGTGCAGCGGCACAAATTTCCACCAAACGATTTTTCCACCTCGCTACTTGAAACAATTCCATTTTTCGATGAGTACAATCCAAACATGTTCATTGCCATACCCGGTGAACAAAAACCGCATTGAATCCCATTCATTGCACCCAACCTTATTTGGGCTGTGTGATAACCATTTTTATTTCCAATCCCTTCAATCGTAACGATATTTAATCCATGTGCCGAAAATACCGGCATTATGCATGAATTAACGGCGAAAGTTTCTTCATTTTTTGTTACCGGATTAGTTTTAACTGCCACAACCGTACCATGCTCCACAACCACCTTCAAGACACATAAATTTTGTACCACGCAGTTGCGCATAACTGCGGATATACGTCAACAGGCTTGTTTCCAGTGGCACTTCATCACTTGAGACTAAAATAAATCGTGAATGAAATTATTAATTATAAGCAGCTGAACACACAAATCACTTTATTAAATTCTGTACCTTCGTATGGTTTGCCATTTATCGAAAATTGCACTGTAGTCATAATTTTAATTCACTTGTTATTCCACCCGTATTTAATTAAAAACTAAATTGTTACAATTTATCTAGGTACTCGTATTTGCGTCCACCGATCGATTAGCAAAATACAAAATTAGACATCGTGACTATGGGTATTATTATCAAACCAAGCAATTGAAAGTAGATAGGCTCAATTAAGTACTTCATAATAAACATCGGTTGACAACAACAACAAAACCACTTTATTTAAGTACCCACTTCAAATCTGATTTTATAAATAATTACAGTTTTAATGAATAATTAATAAAAACAAAATAGCCAAAGATTACAATTTTATTGATGGTAGACTGATGTCAATTGTTACCAGATTGCCTAATTTTCCAATTTTCTTATCTAAATTTGATCGCGTGTTCCTAACGAGATAGACATTTGACCAAAGAATACTGACTATAAATTAAAAGTGGTTATACGTGGACACAGAAGATTGGGGTTATCAAAGGGTGGCAAAGGCTCTGAATTTTGACAGAGACACATGCAGGCCAATACCCTCGGAAACAAGTTTAAACCTAAGAAGGAAAATTCTTCAATGTGTCTTTTCGAAAATGCAGAATTTATTATTTTCTAGTTGGTGTTTTCTAGAACGTCTATAGAAAATATTTAAATAATTTTTTGAATATAAACTTTATTGTACAGATTAATAAAAATATTTAACAAAATTTAGTAACATATAAATTTCATAACATCATAAACAAATACCCCAATAATATCAGCATGTATTGAAATTATAAAGTAAATTGATTAGCATTTGTTCCCGCGGTCAAAAATATATTCTCAACGGTATACGGTCCCTTCAATGAACGCCATACATATTGCAAACCAGCGTCTCTTCTCGCTGACCATAAAGCATTACGCAGCGCGAATACTGCCACAACCGACATTAAAACTGGTGGTTCACCAACAATTTTCGATCCCAGTATAATTTTATCATTACGCGAATCTTTAAAGAAACTAACACGGAAATCGACTGGAATATCATTTGGCCCTGGTGGCAAATAATTCCATGATCGATTTGTTAACAAATCCCCGCCCAAACCATACATATATTTTTCCGTCAACCAAAGTCCCATGCCCATTATAAACCCACCCTCTATTTGTCCAACATCAGCCAATGGACTATAACTCTCACCAACATCTTCTAAGATATCAACACGGCGCAATATAAAATTACCGGTTAGCACATCAACTTCGATTTCGGCACATGTGAACGCATACAAATTATAATCTGGCATATCGGCCGGCGGTTGCAGGAATAATTCACTCAATTGAATATTTCGATGCTGTGCTTGAAACACCAGTTCCGTCCATGATGCATTTGGAAATTGTTGGCGAAGTGGTTCAAGTCGTTGATTTAAATTTTTGCAAGCATTTAATACAGCCATGCACACAGTATCACTAGTAATGGATCCACCGGATACAGAACAATTGCCACCGATTATATTATTAGTGGGCTTCACAGCTATATTGAATATTGGAATATTCAATGTGTGGGCCGCAACTTGGCATACACGAGTCGTAATTCCTTGGCCCATTTCAATTCCACCGTGGCTAATTGAAACTGTACCATCCACATGATGAATCGTTACAATACATTGGAATTGTCCGAAGAATATGTGACGGTATTCTAATGGTATTGCCGCAATTCCCCGTTTGGTCCAACGATTATTTGTGTTAAACGTTTCGATAGCAGCCTTACGAGTATTGTATGCGACAGACGTCAAAAAATCATTATATTTCGTTTTAATCTCAAATGTGTCCGGAATATTCTGTAACCGTACCAGTGTCGAATCCTTTCCAAGCTCATAGGCAATATGTTCCATTATATTTTCCGTGATAGCCATGCCCTCCAGCATACCGGGAGAACGTGTAAACGTTGACGAAGGTGTATCTGTGAGTACTGAATTTGATTGTACATTCCATGTACTATAATTGTAGCAGTTTGGGATAAAACGTGTTAAATTATCTTCAACATTATCGTTGCGTGCGCATCCAAGTTCAGAATAGTAAGTTACGTTCATATTTTGAATTTTACCATCACGATTTACGTGAACAATGTAATCACTAATGCAGGCATGTCGTTTACCCAAAATTTGCATATTTGCCTCAAGTGTCATCACGTAACGAACTGGGACTTGTGCTAAATGAGCACCTATTGCGGCAATGCATGCAGGAAAACTTGCACGCGTCAATTTTGATCCAAAACCTCCACCAAGTCGACGAGTCTCAATATTTAGACGATTTTCTGGGATGCGTAATACTTGTGCCACACTCGATGATATCAGCCCCATCCACTGTGTCGATGGGTGTAATGTAAGCCCATCTTCGGTTGGAATGGCAATGCACGTTTGTGGCTCCATGGAGAAATGAAATTGGTTCCCCATTTCAAATTGTCCATTAATGGTATACTGTAAATCAATTCCATTTTCCGTAGCCACCAAATTATTATTACCCGGAATTATTCTTGACGTTGCATTGTTTGCGAAAACTTGTTCGAGTGTTGTAAAGACTGGGTCAGTTGCTGGTCCATACGTAATACTGACTAATGATGCTGCATAAATGGCCAGATCCTGGGTATCAGCCAATATGACACCGACGGATTGACCGTGGTATAATACTCGCCCGGAACAGAAGAGTTCTTCAGGGAAATTACCCATACTTGTTGAAACAAATGAATTTGCTCCTGGAATATTACTAGCCGAGTAAAAATGACGTACACCTGGAATTAACTGTATGTAAATAGGTTAAATTTAGTCTAATCACTGCAAAAATTTAGTTTATAATAACTCACCAAAGCCGCAGCCGCATTGATTGATTGAATTGTAGCATGTACGCTGGTAGCTTGAACAACTGCGGCCCACAATTCACGTGGAAGCTTCGGTATATCGTTAACAAACGGTGTTTCACCACCGGCTTGTACAAAACCATCGACACGGTGCATTACTTGTGACAGAGGATAGCGTTCAGATTGCGTTTGGAATGATTGTGTTCCCGAAGATAGTCCACGTTCCAATGTGCTTCCACCGCTTTGATACCTTGCTGCTACGATACCGGCTGGTGCTTGGTTAATTACGAATCTATAGAAGAGGGACATAGCAACTTGATTTTTGTATTCGGCCGTTGGTGCTGGTGGGGCGGTTACGGCATTAATTTCTTGCTGCAGTGTACTAATCGCCGACCGAAAAACATCGTTGGTGAATAAATTTCTACCGGTAAGGTATAATTCAGTTGCCGAGGCTCGATTAAATGCAGGGTTTATTCCTCCATAAACAATACGTGCCGATAATACAGAGGTTTTGGCAGCATTGAATTCAAACAGAAAACCAGCATTCAGGTATGGTGGAGCACATTGAGCGCGCGGCAATACTTTGTACGACTTAAAGACATATGATGCTGAACGACCCGGAATTGTTATACGTAAAACGACTCGATGTGACATTTCAAGACGTAAGAAATTTATTGGCGATAAATCGGTTGTTCGACCACCAGATTCAGCAATTGTGATTCTAGCATTTAATGTTTCAAATATGACATACAAATCGGAAACAAACTCGTTATGCTTATTTTTTAGTATTAAATTACCAGCAACAGATGCAATATTACGTATTTGAATATTACCAAAAGAGCTTAAAGTTTTTATTGCATCAGTAAGAATTGCAAACTCTGGTCTAGTATTAACGGCCATTTGGAAAATGTCAATAAGCTCAGTTATGGTGACACCGCCTCCAATCTCAAGCTCTGCTCCATACGAATATGTTCTCAACTCTGGGACAGAACTTACATCGATGAATACTTCAATTTCTGGATCGCGTCGATAAACGCCGTGGGCGGTGTTCCCCGCCACCAACATATATTTTTTGGTTCCACTTGTGCTGAATATATTAAAGATTTCGGTCAAACTATAAACTTTATGCCATTCACGGTTGGCCGGAAAATAAAGTTGTAATTTATTCTTGGGTTCCTTTTTGGTTTTGCAGTTTCCGGCACATTGTTTGCCTGTTTTCTTGCACAGCTTTAAATCCTCAATATCGGCGCATAATTTGGCGAGAATGGGATCCGTATTTGATGCCAAACTTTTGTATCCATCTAAAATTGGCCGATATCCAGTACATCGACAAATATTTCCAGCAAAAGCTTGTTCCACCTGTTCCTGGGTCACAGAATCATTGTTCGCTTTAAGTAAACCATTCATATTCATGACCATGCCCGGTGTACAAAAACCACACTGAACCCCATTAAATAATACAATTCGTATTTGGGTACGATCGTACCCTAGTTTATTACCAACACCCTCAATAGTTGTAATATCCCAACCATGACATGAAAAAATTGGAGTTAAACATGAATTAACTGCAAAAGTTTTTATGTCTCGTGTAACCGGATGTTCTCCAGTCACGGTCACAGTACATGCTCCGCATCCACCTTCAAGACATAACGCTTTTGTGCCGCGTAATTGAGCATGATTTCGAATGTACGAATTTAAAGAGGTCTCGATTGGAACCTCTTCACTTGTAACTAAACCAAGATAACAAAACCGAAACTCAATTAATCCGTTAACAAAAAAATTAAAATTTATATGCAATTTACTCACTCGAATGAGCATTCCCGTTAATTGTAAATTTAACGGAAGTCATTTTTTTTTGTTTTGTCAAACACTTTTCTTTATTAAAACTCTAATGCACTGCTTCACTTGGTAACACTTAAACGTCAACTGATAAAAAATAAACCTTGCCAATAGGATTTTAATTTAAATAAATTTCAATTGTTATCAAACCTAATTAATGCTTACCGCCCGTCGATATTCGAACATCTAATGATGAGTGATAGATAGCGCGCTTGGCTAACAATTCGTGTAATTAATTCAAATTAAAAAAAAAATTAAAACATTGAAAATTATTTAATTGAATCTTAACTTGTGCTTTGGTGTCTAGAACAAAAACAAAAAGATGTTTTTTCACCTATGGTCGAATAATTGATAACGTTTTATTGTTTGGGTGCGTATACTTACTTACATATAAATAATCTCAAGTACTTCGGCAATGTTTTAGGACAAATTAATTTTTGATTTTATTACGATCAAAACTTGCAAAATTAAATTTGTTCTGGGTGTATGTGTTGCTGTTACGTTTGGTTATTGTTAATAATGAAGGTCGCAGATGCGACATGCGAACCGGACTAATTAGGTTTGTGAAGATACAACATGTCGAATTAATATTTTACATTGTACATATAAATTCAATAATAGGCTAGATAAGAATTGTATAATTATAAATTATCCGATTAAATCAAAGTCTAGCTAAAGCAGGTAGCTTGCTAAATACACTTAAATCTTATGTCAGAGTAACTAAAGAGCTTAGTAAAATATTTTTTTAACTTATAGTATCAAGAGTTAGTTGGGATACTGAAACGTGTAGGGTCATCATATATTTAACAAGGAATATATTTAGTGGTTTCCTTTTCCCGCAAACTTTCAGAAACTCAATCACAATATGTATGTATAAGAACTTGGCAGTTCGGCCACATTCTTTAAAGTGAAAATTCTTCTGATGAAGAAACTGTAAATAAAGTTAAGTTTGCAACCAAAAACATGAAACCACGAACAAGAATACATAAACTCACACGAAATTTAGCAGATAGGGTATTTCTACTCCGAGAAATTCGCAATTACCCCATGATGGAGGAGATTTTGATAACCAACAGGAAATTGTTCCAACATCTGAATCTTCGCCAGCCACAAACACTTTCTCGCGGAATGATAAAAATCAGTCACACCACCGATCTCGTTTTCAGTAGGCCTTCCGTCTCATATTATAATCAATGAACTATCCCAGCATACATATATCCAGTGAAATGGAGTATTCGATTCGATAGCTCCCCTGCCGGAGAAAATATTAAGCGGTTTTTCTTCAAAATTGAAAACTTAACTGAAAACAATAATATTCAGTTTTTTGAAATGGTCACCGACCTTAATTATTTGTTAAAAGATACGGCAGGAGATTATTATTGGACATTTATAGAAAGAAATCCTGGGGATATGTGGTCTCAATTTCTAATTGCATTGATGAAACGTTTTTAGAATAGACGTAGTGATGACGAAATCAGGTTGACGCTAGAGGCGCGTAAACAAAAACCACGAGAATCTTCCAATGAATTTATTTTACAGTGACGAATTAGAAGGCGGAGAACCTCTGAGGTAGATCATATATAAAATCATATATGCCAGTGGTGCCTTGCAATGATGTGGGATCATACGATGATATGTAATTTTTTTCAAGAAAATCTCTTGAGGCTAACAGGGTGTTTTATGATGACATTTAGTTTAAAAAATTAAAATCGGCCGTCGATTTGTTCCTAAGCTGTCCTAACTATTTCTAAAAGCATTAATAAGCATAGCCCATGGTGCCTTGCAATGAAGTGGGACCAACCCATGATATGTAATTTTTTTCAAGAAAATCCCTAGAGGCTAACAGGGTGTTCTATGATGACATTTAGTTTAAAAAATTAAAATCGGCCGTCGATTTGTTCCTAAGCTGTCCTAACTATTTCTAAAAGCATTAATAAGCATAGCCAATGGTGCCTTGCAATGAAGTGGAACCAAACGATGATATGTAATTTTTTTCAAGAAAATCTCTTGAGGCTAACAGGGTGTTCTATGATGACATTTAGTTTAAAAAATTAAAATCGACCGTCGATTTGTTCCTAAGCTGTCCTAACTATTTCTAAAAGCATTAATAAGCATAGCCAGTGGTGCCTTGCAATGAAGTGGAACCAAACGATGATATGTAATTTTTTTCAAGAAAATCTCTTGAGGCTAACATGGTGTTTTATGATGACATTTAGTTTAAAAAATTAAAATCGGCCGTCGATTTGTTCCTAAGCTGTCCTAACTATTTCTAAAAGCATTAATAAGCGTAGCCCATGGTCCCTTGCAATGAAGTGGGACCAAACCATAATACGCAATTTTTTTCAAGAAAATCTCTTGAGGCTAACAGGGTGTTCTATGATGACATTTAATTTAAAAAATTAAAATCGGCCGTCGATTTGTTCCTTAGATGTCCTAACTATTTCTAAAAGCATTAATAAGCATAGCCCATGGTGCCTTGCAATGAAGTGGGACCAAACCATGATACGTAATTTTTTTCAAGAAAATCTTTTGAGGCTAACCGGGTGTTCTATGATGACATTTAGTTTAAAAAATTAAAATCGGCCGTCGATTTGTTCCTAAGATGTCCTTACTATTTCTAAAAGCATTAATAAGCATAGCCAATGGTGCCTTGCAATGAAGTGGGACCAAACGATGATATGTAATTTTTTTCAAGAAAATCTCTTGAGGCTAACAGGGTGTTCTATGATGACATTTAGTTTAAAAAATTAAAATCGGCCGTCGATTTGTTCCTTAGATGTCCTAACTATTTCTAAAAGCATTACTAAGCATAGCCCATGGTGTCTTGCAATGAAGTGGGACCAAACGATGATATGTAATTTTTTTCAAGAAAATCTCTTGAGGCTAACAGGGTGTTTTATGATGACATTTAGTTTAAAAAATTAAAATCGGCCGTCGATTTGTTCCTAAGCTGTCCTAACTATTTCTAAAAGCATTAATAAGCGTAGCCCATGGTCCCTTGCAATGAAGTGGGACCAAACCATATTACGCAATTTTTTTCAAGAAAATCTCTTGAGGCTAACAGGGTGTTCTATGATGACATTTAATTTAAAAAATTAAAATCGGCCGTCGATTTGTTCCTTAGATGTCCTAACTATTTCTAAAAGCATTAATAAGCATAGCCCATGGTGCCTTGCAATGAAGTGGGACCAAACCATGATACGTAATTTTTTTCAAGAAAATCTTTTGAGGCTAACCGGGTGTTCTATGATGACATTTAGTTTAAAAAATTAAAATCGGCCGTCGATTTGTTCCTAAGATGTCCTTACTATTTCTAAAAGCATTAATAAGCATAGCCAATGGTGCCTTGCAATGAAGTGGGACCAAACGATGATATGTAATTTTTTTCAAGAAAATCTCTTGAGGCTAACAGGGTGTTCTATGATGACATTTAGTTTAAAAAATTAAAATCGGCCGTAGATTTGTTCCTAAGCTGTCCTAATTATTTCTAAAAGCATTAATAAGCATAGCCAATGGTGCCTTGCAATGAAGTGGGACCAAACGATGATATGTAATTTTTTTCAAGAAAATCTCTTGAGGCTAACAGGGTGTTCTATGATGACATTTAGTTTAAAAAATTAAAATCGGCCGTCGATTTGTTCCTTAGATGTCCTAACTATTTCTAAAAGCATTAATAAGCATAGCCAATGGTGCCTTGCAATGAAGTGGGACCAAACGATGATATGTAATTTTTTTCAAGAAAATCTCTTGAGGCTAACATGGTGTTTTATGATGACATTTAGTTTAAAAAATTAAAATCGGCCGTCGATTTGTTCCTAAGCTGTCCTAACTATTTCTAAAAGCATTAATAAGCGTAGCCCATGGTCCCTTGCAATGAAGTGGGACCAAACCATAATACGCAATTTTTTTCAAGAAAATCTCTTGAGGCTAACAGGGTGTTCTATGATGACATTTAATTTAAAAAATTAAAATCGGCCGTCGATTTGTTCCTTAGATGTCCTAACTATTTCTAAAAGCATTAATAAGCATAGCCCATGGTGCCTTGCAATGAAGTGGGACCAAACCATGATACGTAATTTTTTTCAAGAAAATCTTTTGAGGCTAACCGGGTGTTCTATGATGACATTTAGTTTAAAAAATTAAAATCGGCCGTCGATTTGTTCCTAAGATGTCCTTACTATTTCTAAAAGCATTAATAAGCATAGCCAATGGTGCCTTGCAATGAAGTGGGACCAAACGATGATATGTAATTTTTTTCAAGAAAATCTCTTGAGGCTAACAGGGTGTTCTATGATGACATTTAGTTTAAAAAATTAAAATCGGCCGTAGATTTGTTCCTAAGCTGTCCTAATTATTTCTAAAAGCATTAATAAGCATAGCCAATGGTGCCTTGCAATGAAGTGGGACCAAACGATGATATGTAATTTTTTTCAAGAAAATCTCTTGAGGCTAACAGGGTGTTCTATGATGACATTTAGTTTAAAAAATTAAAATCGGCCGTCGATTTGTTCCTTAGATGTCCTAACTATTTCTAAAAGCATTAATAAGCATAGCCAATGGTGCCTTGCAATGAAGTGGGACCAAACGATGATATGTAATTTTTTTCAAGAAAATCTCTTGAGGCTAACATGGTGTTTTATGATGACATTTAGTTTAAAAAATTAAAATCGGCCGTCAATTTGTTCCTAAGCTGTCCTAACTATTTCTAAAAGCATTAATAAGCGTAGCCCATGGTCCCTTGCAATGAAGTGGGACCAAACCATAATACGCAATTTTTTTCAAGAAAATCTCTTGAGGCTAACAGGGTGTTCTATGATGACATTTAATTTAAAAAATTAAAATCGGCCGTCGATTTGTTCCTTAGATGTCCTAACTATTTCTAAAAGCATTAATAAGCATAACCCATGGTGCCTTGCAATGAAGTGGGACCAAACCATGATACGTAATTTTTTTCAAGAAAATCTTTTGAGGCTAACCGGGTGTTCTATGATGACATTTAGTTTAAAAAATTAAAATCGGCCGTCGATTTGTTCCTAAGATGTCCTTACTATTTCTAAAAGCATTAATAAGCATAGCCAATGGTGCCTTGCAATGAAGTGGGACCAACCCATGATATGTAATTTTTTTCAAGAAAATCCCTAGAGGCTAACAGGGTGTTCTATGATGACATTTAGTTTAAAAAATTAAAATCGGCCGTCGATTTGTTCCTAAGCTGTCCTAATTATTTCTAAAAGCATTAATAAGCATAGCCAATGGTGCCTTGCAATGAAGTGGAACCAAACGATGATATGTAATTTTTTTCAAGAAAATCTCTTGAGGCTAACAGGGTGTTCTATGATGACATTTAGTTTAAAAAATTAAAATCGGCCGTAGATTTGTTCCTAAGCTGTCCTAATTATTTCTAAAAGCATTAATAAGCATAGCCAATGGTGCCTTGCAATGAAGTGGGACCAAACGATGATATGTAATTTTTTTCAAGAAAATCTCTTGAGGCTAACAGGGTGTTCTATGATGACATTTAGTTTAAAAAATTAAAATCGGCCGTCGATTTGTTCCTTAGATGTCCTAACTATTTCTAAAAGCATTAATAAGCATAGCCAATGGTGCCTTGCAATGAAGTGGGACCAAACGATGATATGTAATTTTTTTCAAGAAAATCTCTTGAGGCTAACAGGGTGTTCTATGATGACATTTAGTTTAAAAAATTAAAATCGGCCGTCGATTTGTTCCTTAGATGTCCTAACTATTTCTAAAAGCATTAATAAGCATAGCCAATGGTGCCTTGCAATGAAGTGGGACCAAACGATGATATGTAATTTTTTTCAAGAAAATCTCTTGAGGCTAACAGGGTGTTCTATGATGACATTTAGTTTAAAAAATTAAAATCGGCCGTCGATTTGTTCCTTAGATGTCCTAACTATTTCTAAAAGCATTAATAAGCATAGCCAATGGTGCCTTGCAATGAAGTGGAACCAAACGATGATATGTAATTTTTTTCAAGAAAATCTCTTGAGGCTAACAGGGTGTTCTATGATGACATTTAGTTTAAAAAATTAAAATCGGCCGTAGATTTGTTCCTAAGCTGTCCTAATTATTTCTAAAAGCATTAATAAGCATAACCCATGGTGCCTTGCAATGAAGTGGGACCAAACCATGATACGTAATTTTTTTCAAGAAAATCTCTTGAGGCTAACAGGGTGTTCTATGATGACATTTAGTTAAAAAAATTAAAATCGGCCGTCGATTTGTTCCTAAGATGTCCTTACTATTTCTAAAAGCATTAATAAGCATAGCCAATGGTGCCTTGCAATGAAGTGGGACCAACCCATGATATGTAATTTTTTTCAAGAAAATCCCTAGAGGCTAACAGGGTGTTCTATGATGACATTTAGTTTAAAAAATTAAAATCGGCCGTCGATTTGTTCCTAAGCTGTCCTAATTATTTCTAAAAGCATTAATAAGCATAGCCAATGGTGCCTTGCAATGAAGTGGAACCAAACGATGATATGTAATTTTTTTCAAGAAAATCTCTTGAGGCTAACAGGGTGTTCTATGATGACATTTAGTTTAAAAAATTAAAATCGGCCGTAGATTTGTTCCTAAGCTGTCCTAATTATTTCTAAAAGCATTAATAAGCATAGCCAATGGTGCCTTGCAATGAAGTGGGACCAAACGATGATATGTAATTTTTTTCAAGAAAATCTCTTGAGGCTAACAGGGTGTTCTATGATGACATTTAGTTTAAAAAATTAAAATCGGCCGTCGATTTGTTCCTTAGATGTCCTAACTATTTCTAAAAGCATTAATAAGCATAGCCAATGGTGCCTTGCAATGAAGTGGGACCAAACGATGATATGTAATTTTTTTCAAGAAAATCTCTTGAGGCTAACAGGGTGTTCTATGATGACATTTAGTTTAAAAAATTAAAATCGGCCGTAGATTTGTTCCTAAGCTGTCCTAATTATTTCTAAAAGCATTAATAAGCATAGCCAATGGTGCCTTGCAATGAAGTGGGACCAAACGATGATATGTAATTTTTTTCAAGAAAATCTCTTGAGGCTAACAGGGTGTTCTATGATGACATTTAGTTTAAAAAATTAAAATCGGCCGTCGATTTGTTCCTTAGATGTCCTAACTATTTCTAAAAGCATTAATAAGCATAGCCAATGGTGCCTTGCAATGAAGTGGGACCAAACGATGATATGTAATTTTTTTCAAGAAAATCTCTTGAGGCTAACATGGTGTTTTATGATGACATTTAGTTTAAAAAATTAAAATCGGCCGTCAATTTGTTCCTAAGCTGTCCTAACTATTTCTAAAAGCATTAATAAGCGTAGCCCATGGTCCCTTGCAATGAAGTGGGACCAAACCATAATACGCAATTTTTTTCAAGAAAATCTCTTGAGGCTAACAGGGTGTTCTATGATGACATTTAATTTAAAAAATTAAAATCGGCCGTCGATTTGTTCCTTAGATGTCCTAACTATTTCTAAAAGCATTAATAAGCATAACCCATGGTGCCTTGCAATGAAGTGGGACCAAACCATGATACGTAATTTTTTTCAAGAAAATCTTTTGAGGCTAACCGGGTGTTCTATGATGACATTTAGTTTAAAAAATTAAAATCGGCCGTCGATTTGTTCCTAAGATGTCCTTACTATTTCTAAAAGCATTAATAAGCATAGCCAATGGTGCCTTGCAATGAAGTGGGACCAACCCATGATATGTAATTTTTTTCAAGAAAATCCCTAGAGGCTAACAGGGTGTTCTATGATGACATTTAGTTTAAAAAATTAAAATCGGCCGTCGATTTGTTCCTAAGCTGTCCTAATTATTTCTAAAAGCATTAATAAGCATAGCCAATGGTGCCTTGCAATGAAGTGGAACCAAACGATGATATGTAATTTTTTTCAAGAAAATCTCTTGAGGCTAACAGGGTGTTCTATGATGACATTTAGTTTAAAAAATTAAAATCGGCCGTAGATTTGTTCCTAAGCTGTCCTAATTATTTCTAAAAGCATTAATAAGCATAGCCAATGGTGCCTTGCAATGAAGTGGGACCAAACGATGATATGTAATTTTTTTCAAGAAAATCTCTTGAGGCTAACAGGGTGTTCTATGATGACATTTAGTTTAAAAAATTAAAATCGGCCGTCGATTTGTTCCTTAGATGTCCTAACTATTTCTAAAAGCATTAATAAGCATAGCCAATGGTGCCTTGCAATGAAGTGGGACCAAACGATGATATGTAATTTTTTTCAAGAAAATCTCTTGAGGCTAACAGGGTGTTCTATGATGACATTTAGTTTAAAAAATTAAAATCGGCCGTCGATTTGTTCCTTAGATGTCCTAACTATTTCTAAAAGCATTAATAAGCGTAGCCCATGGTCCCTTGCAATGAAGTGGGACCAAACGATGATATGTAATTTTTTTCAAGAAAATCTCTTGAGGCTAACAGGGTGTTCTATGATGACATTTAGTTTAAAAAATTAAAATCGGCCGTCGATTTGTTCCTTAGATGTCCTAACTATTTCTAAAAGCATTAATAAGCATAGCCAATGGTGCCTTGCAATGAAGTGGGACCAAACGATGATATGTAATTTTTTTCAAGAAAATCTCTTGAGGCTAACAGGGTGTTCTATGATGACATTTAGTTTAAAAAATTAAAATCGGCCGTCGATTTGTTCCTTAGATGTCCTAACTATTTCTAAAAGCATTAATAAGCATAGCCAATGGTGCCTTGCAATGAAGTGGGACCAAACGATGATATGTAATTTTTTTCAAGAAAATCTCTTGAGGCTAACAGGGTGTTCTATGATGACATTTAGTTTAAAAAATTAAAATCGGCCGTCGATTTGTTCCTTAGATGTCCTAACTATTTCTAAAAGCATTAATAAGCATAGCCAATGGTGCCTTGCAATGAAGTGGGACCAAACGATGATATGTAATTTTTTTCAAGAAAATCTCTTGAGGCTAACAGGGTGTTCTATGATGACATTTAGTTTAAAAAATTAAAATCGGCCGTCGATTTGTTCCTTAGATGTCCTAACTATTTCTAAAAGCATTAATAAGCATAGCCAATGGTGCCTTGCAATGAAGTGGGACCAAACGATGATATGTAATTTTTTTCAAGAAAATCTCTTGAGGCTAACAGGGTGTTCTATGATGACATTTAGTTTAAAAAATTAAAATCGGCCGTCGATTTGTTCCTTAGATGTCCTAACTATTTCTAAAAGCATTAATAAGCATAGCCAATGGTGCCTTGCAATGAAGTGGGACCAAACGATGATATGTAATTTTTTTCAAGAAAATCTCTTGAGGCTAACATGGTGTTTTATGATGACATTTAGTTTAAAAAATTAAAATCGGCCGTCAATTTGTTCCTAAGCTGTCCTAACTATTTCTAAAAGCATTAATAAGCGTAGCCCATGGTCCCTTGCAATGAAGTGGGACCAAACCATAATACGCAATTTTTTTCAAGAAAATCTCTTGAGGCTAACAGGGTGTTCTATGATGACATTTAATTTAAAAAATTAAAATCGGCCGTCGATTTGTTCCTTAGATGTCCTAACTATTTCTAAAAGCATTAATAAGCATAACCCATGGTGCCTTGCAATGAAGTGGGACCAAACCATGATACGTAATTTTTTTCAAGAAAATCTTTTGAGGCTAACCGGGTGTTCTATGATGACATTTAGTTTAAAAAATTAAAATCGGCCGTCGATTTGTTCCTAAGATGTCCTTACTATTTCTAAAAGCATTAATAAGCATAGCCAATGGTGCCTTGCAATGAAGTGGGACCAACCCATGATATGTAATTTTTTTCAAGAAAATCCCTAGAGGCTAACAGGGTGTTCTATGATGACATTTAGTTTAAAAAATTAAAATCGGCCGTCGATTTGTTCCTAAGCTGTCCTAATTATTTCTAAAAGCATTAATAAGCATAGCCAATGGTGCCTTGCAATGAAGTGGAACCAAACGATGATATGTAATTTTTTTCAAGAAAATCTCTTGAGGCTAACAGGGTGTTCTATGATGACATTTAGTTTAAAAAATTAAAATCGGCCGTAGATTTGTTCCTAAGCTGTCCTAATTATTTCTAAAAGCATTAATAAGCATAGCCAATGGTGCCTTGCAATGAAGTGGGACCAAACGATGATATGTAATTTTTTTCAAGAAAATCTCTTGAGGCTAACAGGGTGTTCTATGATGACATTTAGTTTAAAAAATTAAAATCGGCCGTCGATTTGTTCCTTAGATGTCCTAACTATTTCTAAAAGCATTAATAAGCATAGCCAATGGTGCCTTGCAATGAAGTGGGACCAAACGATGATATGTAATTTTTTTCAAGAAAATCTCTTGAGGCTAACAGGGTGTTCTATGATGACATTTAGTTTAAAAAATTAAAATCGGCCGTCGATTTGTTCCTTAGATGTCCTAACTATTTCTAAAAGCATTAATAAGCATAGCCAATGGTGCCTTGCAATGAAGTGGGACCAAACGATGATATGTAATTTTTTTCAAGAAAATCTCTTGAGGCTAACATGGTGTTTTATGATGACATTTAGTTTAAAAAATTAAAATCGGCCGTCAATTTGTTCCTAAGCTGTCCTAACTATTTCTAAAAGCATTAATAAGCGTAGCCCATGGTCCCTTGCAATGAAGTGGGACCAAACCATAATACGCAATTTTTTTCAAGAAAATCTCTTGAGGCTAACAGGGTGTTCTATGATGACATTTAATTTAAAAAATTAAAATCGGCCGTCGATTTGTTCCTTAGATGTCCTAACTATTTCTAAAAGCATTAATAAGCATAACCCATGGTGCCTTGCAATGAAGTGGGACCAAACCATGATACGTAATTTTTTTCAAGAAAATCTTTTGAGGCTAACCGGGTGTTCTATGATGACATTTAGTTAAAAAAATTAAAATCGGCCGTCGATTTGTTCCTAAGATGTCCTTACTATTTCTAAAAGCATTAATAAGCATAGCCAATGGTGCCTTGCAATGAAGTGGGACCAACCCATGATATGTAATTTTTTTCAAGAAAATCCCTAGAGGCTAACAGGGTGTTCTATGATGACATTTAGTTTAAAAAATTAAAATCGGCCGTCGATTTGTTCCTAAGCTGTCCTAATTATTTCTAAAAGCATTAATAAGCATAGCCAATGGTGCCTTGCAATGAAGTGGAACCAAACGATGATATGTAATTTTTTTCAAGAAAATCTCTTGAGGCTAACAGGGTGTTCTATGATGACATTTAGTTTAAAAAATTAAAATCGGCCGTAGATTTGTTCCTAAGCTGTCCTAATTATTTCTAAAAGCATTAATAAGCATAGCCAATGGTGCCTTGCAATGAAGTGGGACCAAACGATGATATGTAATTTTTTTCAAGAAAATCTCTTGAGGCTAACAGGGTGTTCTATGATGACATTTAGTTTAAAAAATTAAAATCGGCCGTCGATTTGTTCCTTAGATGTCCTAACTATTTCTAAAAGCATTAATAAGCATAGCCAATGGTGCCTTGCAATGAAGTGGGACCAAACGATGATATGTAATTTTTTTCAAGAAAATCTCTTGAGGCTAACAGGGTGTTCTATGATGACATTTAGTTTAAAAAATTAAAATCGGCCGTAGATTTGTTCCTAAGCTGTCCTAATTATTTCTAAAAGCATTAATAAGCATAGCCAATGGTGCCTTGCAATGAAGTGGGACCAAACGATGATATGTAATTTTTTTCAAGAAAATCTCTTGAGGCTAACAGGGTGTTCTATGATGACATTTAGTTTAAAAAATTAAAATCGGCCGTCGATTTGTTCCTTAGATGTCCTAACTATTTCTAAAAGCATTAATAAGCATAGCCAATGGTGCCTTGCAATGAAGTGGGACCAAACGATGATATGTAATTTTTTTCAAGAAAATCTCTTGAGGCTAACATGGTGTTTTATGATGACATTTAGTTTAAAAAATTAAAATCGGCCGTCAATTTGTTCCTAAGCTGTCCTAACTATTTCTAAAAGCATTAATAAGCGTAGCCCATGGTCCCTTGCAATGAAGTGGGACCAAACCATAATACGCAATTTTTTTCAAGAAAATCTCTTGAGGCTAACAGGGTGTTCTATGATGACATTTAATTTAAAAAATTAAAATCGGCCGTCGATTTGTTCCTTAGATGTCCTAACTATTTCTAAAAGCATTAATAAGCATAACCCATGGTGCCTTGCAATGAAGTGGGACCAAACCATGATACGTAATTTTTTTCAAGAAAATCTTTTGAGGCTAACCGGGTGTTCTATGATGACATTTAGTTTAAAAAATTAAAATCGGCCGTCGATTTGTTCCTAAGATGTCCTTACTATTTCTAAAAGCATTAATAAGCATAGCCAATGGTGCCTTGCAATGAAGTGGGACCAACCCATGATATGTAATTTTTTTCAAGAAAATCCCTAGAGGCTAACAGGGTGTTCTATGATGACATTTAGTTTAAAAAATTAAAATCGGCCGTCGATTTGTTCCTAAGCTGTCCTAATTATTTCTAAAAGCATTAATAAGCATAGCCAATGGTGCCTTGCAATGAAGTGGAACCAAACGATGATATGTAATTTTTTTCAAGAAAATCTCTTGAGGCTAACAGGGTGTTCTATGATGACATTTAGTTTAAAAAATTAAAATCGGCCGTAGATTTGTTCCTAAGCTGTCCTAATTATTTCTAAAAGCATTAATAAGCATAGCCAATGGTGCCTTGCAATGAAGTGGGACCAAACGATGATATGTAATTTTTTTCAAGAAAATCTCTTGAGGCTAACAGGGTGTTCTATGATGACATTTAGTTTAAAAAATTAAAATCGGCCGTCGATTTGTTCCTTAGATGTCCTAACTATTTCTAAAAGCATTAATAAGCATAGCCAATGGTGCCTTGCAATGAAGTGGGACCAAACGATGATATGTAATTTTTTTCAAGAAAATCTCTTGAGGCTAACAGGGTGTTCTATGATGACATTTAGTTTAAAAAATTAAAATCGGCCGTCGATTTGTTCCTTAGATGTCCTAACTATTTCTAAAAGCATTAATAAGCATAGCCAATGGTGCCTTGCAATGAAGTGGGACCAAACGATGATATGTAATTTTTTTCAAGAAAATCTCTTGAGGCTAACAGGGTGTTCTATGATGACATTTAGTTTAAAAAATTAAAATCGGCCGTCGATTTGTTCCTTAGATGTCCTAACTATTTCTAAAAGCATTAATAAGCATAGCCAATGGTGCCTTGCAATGAAGTGGAACCAAACGATGATATGTAATTTTTTTCAAGAAAATCTCTTGAGGCTAACAGGGTGTTCTATGATGACATTTAGTTTAAAAAATTAAAATCGGCCGTAGATTTGTTCCTAAGCTGTCCTAATTATTTCTAAAAGCATTAATAAGCATAACCCATGGTGCCTTGCAATGAAGTGGGACCAAACCATGATACGTAATTTTTTTCAAGAAAATCTCTTGAGGCTAACAGGGTGTTCTATGATGACATTTAGTTAAAAAAATTAAAATCGGCCGTCGATTTGTTCCTAAGATGTCCTTACTATTTCTAAAAGCATTAATAAGCATAGCCAATGGTGCCTTGCAATGAAGTGGGACCAACCCATGATATGTAATTTTTTTCAAGAAAATCCCTAGAGGCTAACAGGGTGTTCTATGATGACATTTAGTTTAAAAAATTAAAATCGGCCGTCGATTTGTTCCTAAGCTGTCCTAATTATTTCTAAAAGCATTAATAAGCATAGCCAATGGTGCCTTGCAATGAAGTGGAACCAAACGATGATATGTAATTTTTTTCAAGAAAATCTCTTGAGGCTAACAGGGTGTTCTATGATGACATTTAGTTTAAAAAATTAAAATCGGCCGTAGATTTGTTCCTAAGCTGTCCTAATTATTTCTAAAAGCATTAATAAGCATAGCCAATGGTGCCTTGCAATGAAGTGGGACCAAACGATGATATGTAATTTTTTTCAAGAAAATCTCTTGAGGCTAACAGGGTGTTCTATGATGACATTTAGTTTAAAAAATTAAAATCGGCCGTCGATTTGTTCCTTAGATGTCCTAACTATTTCTAAAAGCATTAATAAGCATAGCCAATGGTGCCTTGCAATGAAGTGGGACCAAACGATGATATGTAATTTTTTTCAAGAAAATCTCTTGAGGCTAACAGGGTGTTCTATGATGACATTTAGTTTAAAAAATTAAAATCGGCCGTCGATTTGTTCCTTAGATGTCCTAACTATTTCTAAAAGCATTAATAAGCATAGCCAATGGTGCCTTGCAATGAAGTGGGACCAAACGATGATATGTAATTTTTTTCAAGAAAATCTCTTGAGGCTAACAGGGTGTTCTATGATGACATTTAGTTTAAAAAATTAAAATCGGCCGTCGATTTGTTCCTTAGATGTCCTAACTATTTCTAAAAGCATTAATAAGCATAGCCAATGGTGCCTTGCAATGAAGTGGAACCAAACGATGATATGTAATTTTTTTCAAGAAAATCTCTTGAGGCTAACAGGGTGTTCTATGATGACATTTAGTTTAAAAAATTAAAATCGGCCGTAGATTTGTTCCTAAGCTGTCCTAATTATTTCTAAAAGCATTAATAAGCATAACCCATGGTGCCTTGCAATGAAGTGGGACCAAACCATGATACGTAATTTTTTTCAAGAAAATCTCTTGAGGCTAACAGGGTGTTCTATGATGACATTTAGTTAAAAAAATTAAAATCGGCCGTCGATTTGTTCCTAAGATGTCCTTACTATTTCTAAAAGCATTAATAAGCATAGCCAATGGTGCCTTGCAATGAAGTGGGACCAACCCATGATATGTAATTTTTTTCAAGAAAATCCCTAGAGGCTAACAGGGTGTTCTATGATGACATTTAGTTTAAAAAATTAAAATCGGCCGTCGATTTGTTCCTAAGCTGTCCTAATTATTTCTAAAAGCATTAATAAGCATAGCCAATGGTGCCTTGCAATGAAGTGGAACCAAACGATGATATGTAATTTTTTTCAAGAAAATCTCTTGAGGCTAACAGGGTGTTCTATGATGACATTTAGTTTAAAAAATTAAAATCGGCCGTAGATTTGTTCCTAAGCTGTCCTAATTATTTCTAAAAGCATTAATAAGCATAGCCAATGGTGCCTTGCAATGAAGTGGGACCAAACGATGATATGTAATTTTTTTCAAGAAAATCTCTTGAGGCTAACAGGGTGTTCTATGATGACATTTAGTTTAAAAAATTAAAATCGGCCGTCGATTTGTTCCTTAGATGTCCTAACTATTTCTAAAAGCATTAATAAGCATAGCCAATGGTGCCTTGCAATGAAGTGGGACCAAACGATGATATGTAATTTTTTTCAAGAAAATCTCTTGAGGCTAACAGGGTGTTCTATGATGACATTTAGTTTAAAAAATTAAAATCGGCCGTCGATTTGTTCCTTAGATGTCCTAACTATTTCTAAAAGCATTAATAAGCATAGCCAATGGTGCCTTGCAATGAAGTGGGACCAAACGATGATATGTAATTTTTTTCAAGAAAATCTCTTGAGGCTAACAGGGTGTTCTATGATGACATTTAGTTTAAAAAATTAAAATCGGCCGTCGATTTGTTCCTTAGATGTCCTAACTATTTCTAAAAGCATTAATAAGCATAGCCAATGGTGCCTTGCAATGAAGTGGGACCAAACGATGATATGTAATTTTTTTCAAGAAAATCTCTTGAGGCTAACATGGTGTTTTATGATGACATTTAGTTTAAAAAATTAAAATCGGCCGTCGATTTGTTCCTAAGCTGTCCTAACTATTTCTAAAAGCATTAATAAGCGTAGCCCATGGTCCCTTGCAATGAAGTGGGACCAAACCATAATACGCAATTTTTTTCAAGAAAATCTCTTGAGGCTAACAGGGTGTTCTATGATGACATTTAATTTAAAAAATTAAAATCGGCCGTCGATTTGTTCCTAAGATGTCCTTACTATTTCTAAAAGCATTAATAAGCATAGCCAATGGTGCCTTGCAATGAAGTGGGACCAAACGATGATATGTAATTTTTTTCAAGAAAATCTCTTGAGGCTAACAGGGTGTTCTATGATGACATTTAGTTTAAAAAATTAAAATCGGCCGTCGATTTGTTCCTAAGATGTCCTTACTATTTCTAAAAGCATTAATAAGCATAGCCAATGGTGCCTTGCAATGAAGTGGGACCAACCCATGATATGTAATTTTTTTCAAGAAAATCCCTAGAGGCTAACAGGGTGTTCTATGATGACATTTAGTTTAAAAAATTAAAATCGGCCGTCGATTTGTTCCTAAGCTGTCCTAATTATTTCTAAAAGCATTAATAAGCATAGCCAATGGTGCCTTGCAATGAAGTGGGACCAACCCATGATATGTAATTTTTTTCAAGAAAATCCCTAGAGGCTAACAGGGTGTTCTATGATGACATTTAGTTTAAAAAATTAAAATCGGCCGTCGATTTGTTCCTAAGCTGTCCTAATTATTTCTAAAAGCATTAATAAGCATAGCCAATGGTGCCTTGCAATGAAGTGGAACCAAACGATGATATGTAATTTTTTTCAAGAAAATCTCTTGAGGCTAACAGGGTGTTCTATGATGACATTTAGTTTAAAAAATTAAAATCGGCCGTAGATTTGTTCCTAAGCTGTCCTAATTATTTCTAAAAGCATTAATAAGCATAGCCAATGGTGCCTTGCAATGAAGTGGGACCAAACGATGATATGTAATTTTTTTCAAGAAAATCTCTTGAGGCTAACAGGGTGTTCTATGATGACATTTAGTTTAAAAAATTAAAATCGGCCGTCGATTTGTTCCTTAGATGTCCTAACTATTTCTAAAAGCATTAATAAGCATAGCCAATGGTGCCTTGCAATGAAGTGGGACCAAACGATGATATGTAATTTTTTTCAAGAAAATCTCTTGAGGCTAACAGGGTGTTCTATGATGACATTTAGTTTAAAAAATTAAAATCGGCCGTCGATTTGTTCCTTAGATGTCCTAACTATTTCTAAAAGCATTAATAAGCATAGCCAATGGTGCCTTGCAATGAAGTGGGACCAAACGATGATATGTAATTTTTTTCAAGAAAATCTCTTGAGGCTAACATGGTGTTTTATGATGACATTTAGTTTAAAAAATTAAAATCGGCCGTCGATTTGTTCCTAAGCTGTCCTAACTATTTCTAAAAGCATTAATAAGCGTAGCCCATGGTCCCTTGCAATGAAGTGGGACCAAACCATAATACGCAATTTTTTTCAAGAAAATCTCTTGAGGCTAACAGGGTGTTCTATGATGACATTTAATTTAAAAAATTAAAATCGGCCGTCGATTTGTTCCTTAGATGTCCTAACTATTTCTAAAAGCATTAATAAGCATAGCCCATGGTGCCTTGCAATGAAGTGGGACCAAACCATGATACGTAATTTTTTTCAAGAAAATCTTTTGAGGCTAACCGGGTGTTCTATGATGACATTTAGTTTAAAAAATTAAAATCGGCCGTCGATTTGTTCCTAAGATGTCCTTACTATTTCTAAAAGCATTAATAAGCATAGCCAATGGTGCCTTGCAATGAAGTGGGACCAAACGATGATATGTAATTTTTTTCAAGAAAATCTCTTGAGGCTAACAGGGTGTTCTATGATGACATTTAGTTTAAAAAATTAAAATCGGCCGTCGATTTGTTCCTAAGATGTCCTTACTATTTCTAAAAGCATTAATAAGCATAGCCAATGGTGCCTTGCAATGAAGTGGGACCAACCCATGATATGTAATTTTTTTCAAGAAAATCCCTAGAGGCTAACAGGGTGTTCTATGATGACATTTAGTTTAAAAAATTAAAATCGGCCGTCGATTTGTTCCTAAGCTGTCCTAATTATTTCTAAAAGCATTAATAAGCATAGCCAATGGTGCCTTGCAATGAAGTGGAACCAAACGATGATATGTAATTTTTTTCAAGAAAATCTCTTGAGGCTAACAGGGTGTTCTATGATGACATTTAGTTTAAAAAATTAAAATCGACCGTCGATTTGTTCCTAAGCTGTCCTAACTATTTCTAAAAGCATTAATAAGCATAGCCAGTGGTGCCTTGCAATGAAGTGGAACCAAACGATGATATGTAATTTTTTTTCAAGAAAATCTCTTGAGGCTAACAGGGTGTTCTATGATGACATTTAGTTTAAAAAATTAAAATCGGCCGTAGATTTGTTCCTAAGATGTCCTAACTATTTCTAAAAGCATTAATAAGCATAGCCAATGGTGCCTTGCAATGAAGTGGGACCAACCCATGATATGTAATTTTTTTCAAGAAAATCCCTAGAGGCTAACAGGGTGTTCTATGATGACATTTAGTTTAAAAAATTAAAATCGGCCGTCGATTTGTTCCTAAGCTGTCCTAACTATTTCTAAAAGTATTAATAAGCATAGCCAATAGTGCCTTGCAATGAAGTGGGACCAAACGATGATATGTAATTTTTTTCAAGAAAATCTCTTGAGGCTAACAGGGTGTTTTATGATGACATTTAGTTTAAAAAATTAAAATCGGCCGTCGATTTGTTCCTAAGCTGTCCTAACTATTTCTAAAAGCATTAATAAGCATAGCCCATGGTGCCTTGCAATGAAGTGGGACCAACCCATGATATGTAATTTTTTTCAAGAAAATCCCTAGAGGCTAACAGGGTGTTCTATGATGACATTTAGTTTAAAAAATTAAAATCGGCCGTCGATTTGTTCCTAAGCTGTCCTAACTATTTCTAAAAGCATTAATAACCATAGCCAATGGTGTCTTGCAATGAAGTGGGACCAAACGATGATATGTAATTTTTTTCAAGAAAATCTCTTGAGGCTAACAGGGTGTTTTATGATGACATTTAGTTTAAAAAATTAAAATCGGCCGTAGATTTGTTCCTAAGCTGTCCTAACTATTTCTAAAAGCATTAATAAGCATAGCCAATGGTGCCTTGCAATGAAGTGGGACCAACCCATGATATGTAATTTTTTTTCAAGAAAATCTCTTGAGGCTAACAGGGTGTTCTATGATGACATTTAGTTTAAAAAATTAAAATCGACCGTCGATTTGTTCCTAAGCTGTCCTAACTATTTCTAAAAGCATTAATAAGCATAGCCAATGGTGCCTTGCAATGAAGTGGAACCAAACGATGATATGTAATTTTTTTCAAGAAAATCCCTAGAGGCTAACAGGGTGTTCTATGATGACATTTAGTTTAAAAAATTAAAATCGGCCGTAGATTTGTTCCTAAGATGTCCTAACTATTTCTAAAAGCATTAATAAGCATAGCCAATGGTGCCTTGCAATGAAGTGGGACCAACCCATGATATGTAATTTTTTTTCAAGAAAATCTCTTGAGGCTAACAGGGTGTTCTATGATGACATTTAGTTTAAAAAATTAAAATCGGCCGTAGATTTGTTCCTAAGATGTCCTAACTATTTCTAAAAGCATTAATAAGCATAGCCAATGGTGCCTTGCAATGAAGTGGGACCAACCCATGATATGTAATTTTTTTCAAGAAAATCCCTAGAGGCTAACAGGGTGTTCTATGATGACATTTAGTTTAAAAAATTAAAATCGGCCGTCGATTTGTTCCTAAGCTGTCCTAACTATTTCTAAAAGCATTAATAAGCATAGCCAATGGTGCCTTGCAATGAAGTGGAACCAAACGATGATATGTAATTTTTTTCAAGAAAATCTCTTGAGGCTAACAGGGTGTTCTATGATGACATTTAGTTTAAAAAATTAAAATCGACCGTCGATTTGTTCCTAAGCTGTCCTAACTATTTCTAAAAGCATTAATAAGCATAGCCAGTGGTGCCTTGCAATGAAGTGGAACCAAACGGTGATATGTAATTTTTTTTCAAGAAAATCTCTTGAGGCTAACAGGGTGTTCTATGATGACATTTAGTTTAAAAAATTAAAATCGGCCGTAGATTTGTTCCTAAGATGTCCTAACTATTTCTAAAAGCATTAATAAGCATAGCCAATGGTGCCTTGCAATGAAGTGGGACCAACCCATGATATGTAATTTTTTTCAAGAAAATCCCTAGAGGCTAACAGGGTGTTCTATGATGACATTTAGTTTAAAAAATTAAAATCGGCCGTCGATTTGTTTCTAAGCTGTCCTAACTATTTCTAAAAGCATTAATAAGCATAGCCAATGGTGCCTTGCAATGAAGTGGAACCAAACGATGATATGTAATTTTTTTCAAGAAAATCTCTTGAGGCTAACAGGGTGTTCTATGATGACATTTAGTTTAAAAAATTAAAATCGACCGTCGATTTGTTCCTAAGCTGTCCTAACTATTTCTAAAAGCATTAATAAGCATAGCCAGTGGTGCCTTGCAATGAAGTGGAACCAAACGATGATATGTAATTTTTTTTCAAGAAAATCTCTTGAGGCTAACAGGGTGTTCTATGATGACATTTAGTTTAAAAAATTAAAATCGGCCGTCGATTTGTTCCTAAGCTGTCCTAACTATTTCTAAAAGCATTAATAACCATAGCCAATGGTGTCTTGCAATGAAGTGGGACCAAACGATGATATGTAATTTTTTTCAAGAAAATCTCTTGAGGCTAACATGGTGTTTTATGATGACATTTAGTTTAAAAAATTAAAATCGGCCGTCGATTTGTTCCTAAGCTGTCCTAACTATTTCTAAAAGCATTAATAAGCGTAGCCCATGGTCCCTTGCAATGAAGTGGGACCAAACCATAATACGCAATTTTTTTCAAGAAAATCTCTTGAGGCTAACAGGGTGTTCTATGATGACATTTAATTTAAAAAATTAAAATCGGCCGTCGATTTGTTCCTTAGATGTCCTAACTATTTCTAAAAGCATTAATAAGCATAGCCCATGGTGCCTTGCAATGAAGTGGGACCAAACCATGATACGTAATTTTTTTCAAGAAAATCTTTTGAGGCTAACCGGGTGTTCTATGATGACATTTAGTTTAAAAAATTAAAATCGGCCGTCGATTTGTTCCTAAGATGTCCTTACTATTTCTAAAAGCATTAATAAGCATAGCCAATGGTGCCTTGCAATGAAGTGGGACCAAACGATGATATGTAATTTTTTTCAAGAAAATCTCTTGAGGCTAACAGGGTGTTCTATGATGACATTTAGTTTAAAAAATTAAAATCGGCCGTCGATTTGTTCCTTAGATGTCCTAACTATTTCTAAAAGCATTACTAAGCATAGCCCATGGTGTCTTGCAATGAAGTGGGACCAAACGATGATATGTAATTTTTTTCAAGAAAATCTCTTGAGGCTAACAGGGTGTTCTATGATGACATTTAGTTTAAAAAATTAAAATCGGCCGTCGATTTGTTCCTTAGATGTCCTAACTATTTCTAAAAGCATTAATAAGCATAGCCAATGGTGCCTTGCAATGAAGTGGGACCAAACGATGATATGTAATTTTTTTCAAGAAAATCTCTTGAGGCTAACATGGTGTTTTATGATGACATTTAGTTTAAAAAATTAAAATCGGCCGTCGATTTGTTCCTAAGCTGTCCTAACTATTTCTAAAAGCATTAATAAGCGTAGCCCATGGTCCCTTGCAATGAAGTGGGACCAAACCATAATACGCAATTTTTTTCAAGAAAATCTCTTGAGGCTAACAGGGTGTTCTATGATGACATTTAATTTAAAAAATTAAAATCGGCCGTCGATTTGTTCCTTAGATGTCCTAACTATTTCTAAAAGCATTAATAAGCATAGCCCATGGTGCCTTGCAATGAAGTGGGACCAAACCATGATACGTAATTTTTTTCAAGAAAATCTTTTGAGGCTAACCGGGTGTTCTATGATGACATTTAGTTTAAAAAATTAAAATCGGCCGTCGATTTGTTCCTAAGATGTCCTTACTATTTCTAAAAGCATTAATAAGCATAGCCAATGGTGCCTTGCAATGAAGTGGGACCAAACGATGATATGTAATTTTTTTTCAAGAAAATCTCTTGAGGCTAACAGGGTGTTCTATGATGACATTTAGTTTAAAAAATTAAAATCGGCCGTAGATTTGTTCCTAAGATGTCCTAACTATTTCTAAAAGCATTAATAAGCATAGCCAATGGTGCCTTGCAATGAAGTGGGACCAACCCATGATATGTAATTTTTTTCAAGAAAATCCCTAGAGGCTAACAGGGTGTTCTATGATGACATTTAGTTTAAAAAATTAAAATCGGCCGTCGATTTGTTCCTAAGCTGTCCTAACTATTTCTAAAAGTATTAATAAGCATAGCCAATAGTGCCTTGCAATGAAGTGGGACCAAACGATGATATGTAATTTTTTTCAAGAAAATCTCTTGAGGCTAACAGGGTGTTTTATGATGACATTTAGTTTAAAAAATTAAAATCGGCCGTCGATTTGTTCCTAAGCTGTCCTAACTATTTCTAAAAGCATTAATAAGCATAGCCCATGGTGCCTTGCAATGAAGTGGGACCAACCCATGATATGTAATTTTTTTCAAGAAAATCCCTAGAGGCTAACAGGGTGTTCTATGATGACATTTAGTTTAAAAAATTAAAATCGGCCGTCGATTTGTTCCTAAGCTGTCCTAACTATTTCTAAAAGCATTAATAAGCATAGCCAATGGTGTCTTGCAATGAAGTGGGACCAAACGATGATATGTAATTTTTTTCAAGAAAATCTCTTGAGGCTAACATGGTGTTTTATGATGACATTTAGTTTAAAAAATTAAAATCGGCCGTCGATTTGTTCCTAAGCTGTCCTAACTATTTCTAAAAGCATTAATAAGCATAGCCCATGGTGCCTTGCAATGAAGTGGGACCAAACCATGATACGTAATTTTTTTCAAGAAAATCTTTTGAGGCTAACCGGGTGTTCTATGATGACATTTAGTTTAAAAAATTAAAATCGGCCGTCGATTTGTTCCTAAGATGTCCTTACTATTTCTAAAAGCATTAATAAGCATAGCCAATGGTGCCTTGCAATGAAGTGGGACCAAACGATGATATGTAATTTTTTTTCAAGAAAATCTCTTGAGGCTAACAGGGTGTTCTATGATGACATTTAGTTTAAAAAATTAAAATCGGCCGTAGATTTGTTCCTAAGATGTCCTAACTATTTCTAAAAGCATTAATAAGCGTAGCCCATGGTCCCTTGCAATGAAGTGGGACCAAACCATGATACGTAATTTTGTTCAAGAAAATCTCTTGAGGCTAACAGGGTGTTCTATGATGACATTTAGTTTAAAAAATTAAAATCGGCCGTCGATTTGTTCCTAAGATGTCCTAACTATTTCTAAAAGCATTAATAAGCATAGCCAATGGTGCCTTGCAATGAAGTGGGACCAACCCATGATATGTAATTTTTTTCAAGAAAATCCCTAGAGGCTAACAGGGTGTTCTATGATGACATTTAGTTTAAAAAATTAAAATCGGTCGCCGATTTGTTCCTAAGCTGTCCTAACTATTTCTAAAAGCATTAATAAGCATAGCCAATGGTGCCTTGCAATGAAGTGGGACCAAACGATGATATGTAATTTTTTTCAAGAAAATCTCTTGAGGCTAACAGGGTGTTCTATGATGACATTTAGTTTAAAAAATTAAAATCGGCCGTCGATTTGGTCCTAAGCTGTCCTAACTATTTCGAAAAGCATTAATAAGCATAGCCAATGGTGCCTTGCAATGAAGTGGGACCAAACGATGATATGTAATTTTTTTCAAGAAAATCTCTTGAGGCTAACAGGGTGTTCTATGATGACATTTAGTTTAAAAAATTAAAATCGGCCGTCGATTTGTTCCTAAGCTGTCCTAACTATTTCTAAAAGCATTAATAAGCATAGCCCATGGTGCCTTGCAATGAAGTGGGACGAAACCATGATATATAATTTTTTTCAAGAAAATCTCTTGAGGCTAACATGGTGTTTTATGATGACATTTAGTTTAAAGAATTAAAATCGGCCGTCGATTTGTTCCTAAGCTGTCCTAACTATTTCTAAAAGCATTAATAAGCATAGCCAATGGTGCCTTGCAATGAAGTGGGACCAAACCATGATATGTAATTTTTTTCAAGAAAATCTCTTGCGGCTAACAGGGTGTTCTATGATGATATTTAGTTTAAAAAATTAAAATCGGCCGTAGATTTGTTCCTAAGATGTCCTAACTATTTCTAAAAGCATTAATAAGCATAGCCAATGGTGCCTTGCAATGAAGTGGGACCAACCCATGATATGTAATTTTTTTCAAGAAAATCCCTAGAGGGTAACAGGGTGTTCTATGATGACATTTAGTTTAAGAAATTAAAATCGGCCGTCGATTTGTTCCTAAGCTGTCCTAAATATTTCTAAAAGCATTAATAAGCGTAGCCCATGGTCCCTTGCAATGAAGTGGGACCAAACCATGATATGTAATTTTTTTCAAGAAAATCTCTTGAGGCTAACAGGGTGTTCTATGATGACATTTAGTTTAAAGAATTAAAATCGGCCGTCGATTTGTTCCTAAGCTGTCCTAACTATTTCTAAAAGCATTAATAAGCATAGCCAATGGTGCCTTGCAATGAAGTGGGACCAAACCATGATATGTAATTTTTTTCAAGAAAATCTCTTGCGGCTAACAGGGTGTTCTATGATGACATTTAGTTTAAAAAATTAAAATCGGCCGTCGATTTGTTCCTAAGATGTCCTAACTATTTCTAAAAGCATTAATAAGCATAGCCAATGGTGCCTTGCAATGAAGTGGGACCAACCCATGATATGTAATTTTTTTCAAGAAAATCCCTAGAGGCTAACAGGGTGTTCTATGATGACATTTAGTTTAAAAAATTAAAATCGGCCGTCGATTTGTTCCTAAGCTGTCCTAACTATTTCTAAAAGCATTAATAAGCATAGCCAATGGTGCCTTGCAATGAAGTGGGACCAAACGATGATATGTAATTTTTTTCAAGAAAATCTCTTGAGGCTAACAGGGTGTTCTATGATGACATTTAGTTTAAAAAATTAAAATCGGCCGTCGATTTGTTCCTAAGATGTCCTAACTATTTCTAAAAGCATTAATAAGCATAGCCAATGGTGCCTTGCAATGAAGTGGGACCAACCCATGATATGTAATTTTTTTCAAGAAAATCCCTAGAGGCTAACAGGGTGTTCTATGATGACATTTAGTTTAAAAAATTAAAATCGGCCGTCGATTTGTTCCTAAGCTGTCCTAACTATTTCTAAAAGCATTAATAAGCATAGCCAATGGTGCCTTGCAATGAAGTGGGACCAAACGATGATATGTAATTTTTTTCAAGAAAATCTCTTGAGGCTAACATGGTGTTTTATGATGACATTTAGTTTAAAGAATTAAAATCGGCCGTCGATTTGTTCCTAAGCTGTCCTAACTATTTCTAAAAGCATTAATAAGCATAGCCAATGGTGCCTTGCAATGAAGTGGGACCAAACCATGATATGTAATTTTTTTCAAGAAAATCTCTTGCGGCTAACAGGGTGTTCTATGATGACATTTAGTTTAAAAAATTAAAATCGGCCGTCGATTTGTTCCTAAGATGTTCTTACTATTTCTAAAAGCATTAATAAGCATAGCCAATGGTGCCTTGCAATGAAGTGGGACCAACCCATGATATGTAATTTTTTTCAAGAAAATCCCTAGAGGCTAACAGGGTGTTCTATGATGACATTTAGTTTAAAAAATTAAAATCGGCCGTCGATTTGTTCCTAAGCTGTCCTAAATATTTCTAAAAGCATTAATAAGCGTAGCCCATGGTCCCTTGCAATGAAGTGGGACCAAACCATGATATGTAATTTTTTTCAAGAAAATCTCTTGAGGCTAACAGGGTGTTCTATGATGACATTTAGTTTAAAAAATTAAAATCGGCCGTCGATTTGTTCCTAAGATGTCCTAACTATTTCTAAAAGCATTAATAAGCATAGCCAATGGTGCCTTGCAATGAAGTGGGACCAAACCATTATATGTAATTTTTTTCAAGAAAATCCCTAGAGGCTAACAGGGTGTTCTATGATGACATTTAGTTTAAAAAATTAAAATCGGCCGTCGATTTGTTCCTAAGCTGTCCGTAATATTTCTAAAAGCATTAATAAGCGTAGCCCATGGTCCCTTGCAATGAAGTGGGACCAAACCATGATATGTAATTTTTTTCAAGAAAATCCCTAGAGGCTAACAGGGTGTTCTATGATGACATTTAGTTTAAAAAATTAAAATCGGCCGTCGATTTGGTCCTAAGCTGTCCTAACTATTTCTAAAAGCATTAATAAGCGTAGCCCATGGTCCCTTGCAATGAAGTGGGACCAAACCATGACATGTAATTTTTTTAAAGAAAATCTCTTGAGGCTAACAGGGTGTTCTATGATGACATTTAGTTTAAAAAATTAAAATCGGCCGTCGATTTGTTCCTAAGCTGTCCTAACTATTTCTAAAAGCATTAATAAGCGTAGCCCATGGTCCCTTGCAATGAAGTGGGACCAAACCATGATACGTAATTTTTTTCAAGAAAATCCCTAGAGGCTAACAGGGTGTTCTATGATGACATTTAGTTTAAAAAATTAAAATCGGCCGTCGATTTGTTCCTAAGCTGTCCTAACTATTTCTAAAAGCATTAATAAGCGTAGCCCATGGTCCCTTGCAATGAAGTGGGACCAAACCATGATACGTAATTTTTTTCAAGAAAATCTCTTGAGGCTAACAGGGTGTTCTATGATGACATTTAGTTTAAAAAATTAAAATCGGCCGTCGATTTGTTCCTAAGCTGTCCTAACTATTTCTAAAAGCATTAATAAGCATAGCCAATGGTGCCTTGCAATGAAGTGGGACCAAACCATGATATGTAATTTTTTTCAAGAAAATCTCTTGCGGCTAACAGGGTGTTCTATGATGACATTTAGTTTAAAAAATTAAAATCGGCCGTCGATTTGTTCCTAAGATGTCCTAACTATTTCTAAAAGCATTAATAAGCATAGCCAATGGTGCCTTGCAATGAAGTGGGACCAACCCATGATATGTAATTTTTTTCAAGAAAATCCCTAGAGGCTAACAGGGTGTTCTATGATGACATTTAGTTTAAAAAATTAAAATCGGCCGTCGATTTGTTCCTAAGCTGTCCTAAATATTTCTAAAAGCATTAATAAGCGTAGCCCATGGTCCCTTGCAATGAAGTGGGACCAAACCATGATATGTAATTTTTTTCAAGAAAATCTCTTGAGGCTAACAGGGTGTTCTATGATGACATTTAGTTTAAAAAATTAAAATCGGCCGTCGATTTGTTCCTAAGCTGTCCTAACTATTTCTAAAAGCATTAATAAGCATAGCCAATGGTGCCTTGCAATGAAGTGGGACCAAACGATGATATGTAATTTTTTTCAAGAAAATCTCTTGAGGCTAACAGGGTGTTCTATGATGACATTTAGTTTAAAAAATTAAAATCGGCCGTCGATTTGTTCCTAAGATGTCCTAACTATTTCTAAAAGCATTAATAAGCATAGCCAATGGTGCCTTGCAATGAAGTGGGACCAACCCATGATATGTAATTTTTTTCAAGAAAATCCCTAGAGGCTAACAGGGTGTTCTATGATGACATTTAGTTTAAAAAATTAAAATCGGCCGTCGATTTGTTCCTAAGCTGTCCTAACTATTTCTAAAAGCATTAATAAGCATAGCCAATGGTGCCTTGCAATGAAGTGGGACCAAACGATGATATGTAATTTTTTTCAAGAAAATCTCTTGAGGCTAACAGGGTGTTCTATGATGACATTTAGTTTAAAAAATTAAAATCGGCCGTCGATTTGGTCCTAAGCTGTCCTAACTATTTCTAAAAGCATTAATAAGCATAGCCAATGGTGCCTTGCAATGAAGTGGGACCAAACGATGATATGTAATTTTTTTCAAGAAAATCTCTTGAGGCTAACATGGTGTTTTATGATGACATTTAGTTTAAAGAATTAAAATCGGCCGTCGATTTGTTCCTAAGCTGTCCTAACTATTTCTAAAAGCATTAATAAGCATAGCCAATGGTGCCTTGCAATGAAGTGGGACCAAACCATGATATGTAATTTTTTTCAAGAAAATCTCTTGCGGCTAACAGGGTGTTCTATGATGACATTTAGTTTAAAAAATTAAAATCGGCCGTCGATTTGTTCCTAAGATGTTCTTACTATTTCTAAAAGCATTAATAAGCATAGCCAATGGTGCCTTGCAATGAAGTGGGACCAACCCATGATATGTAATTTTTTTCAAGAAAATCCCTAGAGGCTAACAGGGTGTTCTATGATGACATTTAGTTTAAAAAATTAAAATCGGCCGTCGATTTGTTCCTAAGCTGTCCTAAATATTTCTAAAAGCATTAATAAGCGTAGCCCATGGTCCCTTGCAATGAAGTGGGACCAAACCATGATATGTAATTTTTTTCAAGAAAATCTCTTGAGGCTAACAGGGTGTTCTATGATGACATTTAGTTTAAAAAATTAAAATCGGCCGTCGATTTGTTCCTAAGATGTCCTAACTATTTCTAAAAGCATTAATAAGCATAGCCAATGGTGCCTTGCAATGAAGTGGGACCAAACCATTATATGTAATTTTTTTCAAGAAAATCCCTAGAGGCTAACAGGGTGTTCTATGATGACATTTAGTTTAAAAAATTAAAATCGGCCGTCGATTTGTTCCTAAGCTGTCCGTAATATTTCTAAAAGCATTAATAAGCGTAGCCCATGGTCCCTTGCAATGAAGTGGGACCAAACCATGATATGTAATTTTTTTCAAGAAAATCCCTAGAGGCTAACAGGGTGTTCTATGATGACATTTAGTTTAAAAAATTAAAATCGGCCGTCGATTTGGTCCTAAGCTGTCCTAACTATTTCTAAAAGCATTAATAAGCGTAGCCCATGGTCCCTTGCAATGAAGTGGGACCAAACCATGACATGTAATTTTTTTAAAGAAAATCTCTTGAGGCTAACAGGGTGTTCTATGATGACATTTAGTTTAAAAAATTAAAATCGGCCGTCGATTTGTTCCTAAGCTGTCCTAATTATTTCTAAAAGCATTAATAAGCGTAGCCCATGGTCCCTTGCAATGAAGTGGGACCAAACCATGACATGTAATTTTTTTAAAGAAAATCTCTTGAGGCTAACAGGGTGTTCTATGATGACATTTAGTTTAAAAAATTAAAATCGGCCGTCGATTTGTTCCTAAGCTGTCCTAACTATTTCTAAAAGCATTAATAAGCGTAGCCCATGGTCCCTTGCAATGAAGTGGGACCAAACCATGATACGTAATTTTTTTCAAGAAAATCTCTTGAGGCTAACAGGGTGTTCTATGATGACATTTAGTTTAAAAAATTAAAATCGGCCGTCGATTTGTTCCTAAGCTGTCCTAACTATTTCTAAAAGCATTAATAAGCATAGCCAATGGTGCCTTGCAATGAAGTGGGACCAACCCATGATATGTAATTTTTTTAAAGAAAATCTCTTGAGGCTAACAGGGTGTTCTATGATGACATTTAGTTTAAAAAATTAAAATCGGCCGTCGATTTGTTCCTAAGCTGTCCTAATTATTTCTAAAAGCATTAATAAGCATAGCCAATGGTGCCTTGCAATGAAGTGGGACCAACCCATGATATGTAATTTTTTTCAAGAAAATCCCTAGAGGCTAACAGGGTGTTCTATGATGACATTTAGTTTAAAAAATTAAAATCGGCCGTCGATTTGTTCCTAAGCTGTCCTTATTATTTCTAAAAGCATTAATAAGCATAGCCAATGGTGCCTTGCAATGAAGTGGGACCAACCCATGATATGTAATTTTTTTCAAGAAAATCCCTAGAGGCTAACAGGGTGTTCTATGATGACATTTAGTTTAAAAAATTAAAATCGGCCGTCGATTTGTTCCTAAGCTGTCCTAACTATTTCTAAAAGCATTAATAAGCGTAGCCCATGGTCCCTTGCAATGAAGTGGGACCAAACCATGATACGTAATTTTTTTAAAGAAAATCTCTTGAGGCTAACAGGGTGTTCTATGATGACATTTAGTTTAAAAAATTAAAATCGGCCGTAGATTTGTTCCTAAGCTGTCCTAACTATTTCTAAAAGCATTAATAAGCGTAGCCCATGGTCCCTTGCAATGAAGTGGGACCAAACCATGATACGTAATTTTTTTCAAGAAAATCCCTAGAGGCTAACCGGGTGTTCTATGATGACATTTAGTTTAAAAAATTAAAATCGGCCGTCGATTTGTTCCTAAGCTGTCCTAACTATTTCTAAAAGCATTAATAAGCGTAGCCCATGGTCCCTTGCAATGAAGTGGGACCAAACCATGATATGTAATTTTTTTCAAGAAAATCCCTAGAGGCTAACAGGGTGTTCTATGATGACATTTAGTTTAAAAAATTAAAATCGGCCGTCGATTTGTTCCTAAGCTGTCCTAACTATTTCTAAAAGCATTAATAAGCATAGCCAATGGTGCCTTGCAATGAAGTGGGACCAAACGATGATATGTAATTTTTTTCAAGAAAATCTCTTGAGGCTAACAGGGTGTTCTATGATGACATTTAGTTTAAAAAATTAAAATCGGCCGTCGATTTGTTCCTAAGATGTCCTAACTATTTCTAAAAGCATTAATAAGCATAGCCAATGGTGCCTTGCAATGAAGTGGGACCAACCCATGATATGTAATTTTTTTCAAGAAAATCCCTAGAGGCTAACAGGGTGTTCTATGATGACATTTAGTTTAAAAAATTAAAATCGGCCGTCGATTTGTTCCTAAGCTGTCCTAACTATTTCTAAAAGCATTAATAAGCATAGCCAATGGTGCCTTGCAATGAAGTGGGACCAAACGATGATATGTAATTTTTTTCAAGAAAATCTCTTGAGGCTAACAGGGTGTTCTATGATGACATTTAGTTTAAAAAATTAAAATCGGCCGTCGATTTGGTCCTAAGCTGTCCTAACTATTTCTAAAAGCATTAATAAGCATAGCCAATGGTGCCTTGCAATGAAGTGGGACCAAACGATGATATGTAATTTTTTTCAAGAAAATCTCTTGAGGCTAACATGGTGTTTTATGATGACATTTAGTTTAAAGAATTAAAATCGGCCGTCGATTTGTTCCTAAGCTGTCCTAACTATTTCTAAAAGCATTAATAAGCATAGCCAATGGTGCCTTGCAATGAAGTGGGACCAAACCATGATATGTAATTTTTTTCAAGAAAATCTCTTGCGGCTAACAGGGTGTTCTATGATGACATTTAGTTTAAAAAATTAAAATCGGCCGTCGATTTGTTCCTAAGATGTTCTTACTATTTCTAAAAGCATTAATAAGCATAGCCAATGGTGCCTTGCAATGAAGTGGGACCAACCCATGATATGTAATTTTTTTCAAGAAAATCCCTAGAGGCTAACAGGGTGTTCTATGATGACATTTAGTTTAAAAAATTAAAATCGGCCGTCGATTTGTTCCTAAGCTGTCCTAAATATTTCTAAAAGCATTAATAAGCGTAGCCCATGGTCCCTTGCAATGAAGTGGGACCAAACCATGATATGTAATTTTTTTCAAGAAAATCTCTTGAGGCTAACAGGGTGTTCTATGATGACATTTAGTTTAAAAAATTAAAATCGGCCGTCGATTTGTTCCTAAGATGTCCTAACTATTTCTAAAAGCATTAATAAGCATAGCCAATGGTGCCTTGCAATGAAGTGGGACCAAACCATTATATGTAATTTTTTTCAAGAAAATCCCTAGAGGCTAACAGGGTGTTCTATGATGACATTTAGTTTAAAAAATTAAAATCGGCCGTCGATTTGTTCCTAAGCTGTCCGTAATATTTCTAAAAGCATTAATAAGCGTAGCCCATGGTCCCTTGCAATGAAGTGGGACCAAACCATGATATGTAATTTTTTTCAAGAAAATCCCTAGAGGCTAACAGGGTGTTCTATGATGACATTTAGTTTAAAAAATTAAAATCGGCCGTCGATTTGGTCCTAAGCTGTCCTAACTATTTCTAAAAGCATTAATAAGCGTAGCCCATGGTCCCTTGCAATGAAGTGGGACCAAACCATGACATGTAATTTTTTTAAAGAAAATCTCTTGAGGCTAACAGGGTGTTCTATGATGACATTTAGTTTAAAAAATTAAAATCGGCCGTCGATTTGTTCCTAAGCTGTCCTAATTATTTCTAAAAGCATTAATAAGCGTAGCCCATGGTCCCTTGCAATGAAGTGGGACCAAACCATGACATGTAATTTTTTTAAAGAAAATCTCTTGAGGCTAACAGGGTGTTCTATGATGACATTTAGTTTAAAAAATTAAAATCGGCCGTCGATTTGTTCCTAAGCTGTCCTAACTATTTCTAAAAGCATTAATAAGCGTAGCCCATGGTCCCTTGCAATGAAGTGGGACCAAACCATGATACGTAATTTTTTTCAAGAAAATCTCTTGAGGCTAACAGGGTGTTCTATGATGACATTTAGTTTAAAAAATTAAAATCGGCCGTCGATTTGTTCCTAAGCTGTCCTAACTATTTCTAAAAGCATTAATAAGCATAGCCAATGGTGCCTTGCAATGAAGTGGGACCAACCCATGATATGTAATTTTTTTAAAGAAAATCTCTTGAGGCTAACAGGGTGTTCTATGATGACATTTAGTTTAAAAAATTAAAATCGGCCGTCGATTTGTTCCTAAGCTGTCCTAATTATTTCTAAAAGCATTAATAAGCATAGCCAATGGTGCCTTGCAATGAAGTGGGACCAACCCATGATATGTAATTTTTTTCAAGAAAATCCCTAGAGGCTAACAGGGTGTTCTATGATGACATTTAGTTTAAAAAATTAAAATCGGCCGTCGATTTGTTCCTAAGCTGTCCTTATTATTTCTAAAAGCATTAATAAGCATAGCCAATGGTGCCTTGCAATGAAGTGGGACCAACCCATGATATGTAATTTTTTTCAAGAAAATCCCTAGAGGCTAACAGGGTGTTCTATGATGACATTTAGTTTAAAAAATTAAAATCGGCCGTCGATTTGTTCCTAAGCTGTCCTAACTATTTCTAAAAGCATTAATAAGCGTAGCCCATGGTCCCTTGCAATGAAGTGGGACCAAACCATGATACGTAATTTTTTTAAAGAAAATCTCTTGAGGCTAACAGGGTGTTCTATGATGACATTTAGTTTAAAAAATTAAAATCGGCCGTAGATTTGTTCCTAAGCTGTCCTAACTATTTCTAAAAGCATTAATAAGCGTAGCCCATGGTCCCTTGCAATGAAGTGGGACCAAACCATGATACGTAATTTTTTTCAAGAAAATCCCTAGAGGCTAACCGGGTGTTCTATGATGACATTTAGTTTAAAAAATTAAAATCGGCCGTCGATTTGTTCCTAAGCTGTCCTAACTATTTCTAAAAGCATTAATAAGCGTAGCCCATGGTCCCTTGCAATGAAGTGGGACCAAACCATGATATGTAATTTTTTTCAAGAAAATCCCTAGAGGCTAACAGGGTGTTCTATGATGACATTTAGTTTAAAAAATTAAAATCGGCCGTCGATTTGTTCCTAAGCTGTCCTAACTATTTCTAAAAGCATTAATAAGCGTAGCCCATGGTCCCTTGCAATGAAGTGGGACCAAACCATGATACGTAATTTTTTTAAAGAAATTCTCTTGAGGCTAACAGGGTGTTCTATGATGACATTTAGTTTAAAAAATTAAAATCGGCCGTAGATTTGTTCCTAAGATGTCCTAACTATTTCTAAAAGCATTAATAAGCGTAGCCCATGGTCCCTTGCAATGAAGTGGGACCAAACCATGATACGAAATTTTTTTCAAGAAAATCTCTTGAGGCTAATAGGGTGTTCTATGATGACATTTAGTTTAAAAAATTAAAATCGGCCGTCGATTTGTTCCTAAGCTGTCCTAACTATTTCTAAAAGCATTAATAAGCGTAGCCCATGGTCCCTTGCAATGAAGTGGGACCAAACCATGATACGTAATTTTTTTCAAGAAAATCCCTAGAGGCTAACAGGGTGTTCTATGATGACATTTAGTTTAAAAAATTAAAATCGGCCTTCGATTTGTTCCTAAGCTGTCCTAACTATTTCTAAAAGCATTAATAAGCGTAGCCCATGGTCCCTTGCAATGAAGTGGGACCAAACCATGATACGTAATTTTTTTAAAGAAAATCTCTTGAGGCTAACAGGGTGTTCTATGATGACATTTAGTTTAAAAAATTAAAATCGGCCGTCGATTTGTTCCTAAGCTGTCCTAATTATTTCTAAAAGCATTAATAAGCATAGCCAATGGTGCCTTGCAATGAAGTGGGACCAACCCATGATATGTAATTTTTTTCAAGAAAATCCCTAGAGGCTAACAGGGTGTTCTATGATGACATTTAGTTTAAAAAATTAAAATCGGCCGTCGATTTGTTCCTAAGCTGTCCTAACTATTTCTAAAAGCATTAATAAGCGTAGCCCATGGTCCCTTGCAATGAAGTGGGACCAAACCATGATACGTAATTTTTTTAAAGAAAATCTCTTGAGGCTAACAGGGTGTTCTATGATGACATTTAGTTTAAAAAATTAAAATCGGCCGTCGATTTGTTCCTAAGCTGTCCTAACTATTTCTAAAAGCATTAATAAGCGTAGCCCATGGTCCCTTGCAATGAAGTGGGACCAAACCATGATACGTAATTTTTTTCAAGAAAATCCCTAGAGGCTAACCGGGTGTTCTATGATGACATTTAGTTTAAAAAATTAAAATCGGCCGTCGATTTGTTCCTAAGCTGTCCTAACTATTTCTAAAAGCATTAATAAGCGTAGCCCATGGTCCCTTGCAATGAAGTGGGACCAAACCATGATATGTAATTTTTTTCAAGAAAATCCCTAGAGGCTAACAGGGTGTTCTATGATGACATTTAGTTTAAAAAATTAAAATCGGCCGTCGATTTGGTCCTAAGCTGTCCTAACTATTTCTAAAAGCATTAATAAGCGTAGCCCATGGTCCCTTGCAATGAAGTGGGACCAAACCATGATACGTAATTTTTTTAAAGAAAATCTCTTGAGGCTAACAGGGTGTTCTATGATGACATTTAGTTTAAAAAATTAAAATCGGCCGTAGATTTGTTCCTAAGATGTCCTAACTATTTCTAAAAGCATTAATAAGCGTAGCCCATGGTCCCTTGCAATGAAGTGGGACCAAACCATGATACGAAATTTTTTTCAAGAAAATCTCTTGAGGCTAATAGAGTGTTCTATGATGACATTTAGTTTAAAAAATTAAAATCGGCCGTCGATTTGTTCCTAAGCTGTCCTAACTATTTCTAAAAGCATTAATAAGCGTAGCCCATGGTCCCTTGCAATGAAGTGGGACCAAACCATGATACATAATTTTTTTCAAGAAAATCCCTAGAGGCTAACAGGGTGTTCTATGATGACATTTAGTTTAAAAAATTAAAATCGGCCTTCGATTTGTTCCTAAGCTGTCCTAACTATTTCTAAAAGCATTAATAAGCGTAGCCCATGGTCCCTTGCAATGAAGTGGGACCAAACCATGATACGTAATTTTTTTAAAGAAAATCTCTTGAGGCTAACAGGGTGTTCTATGATGACATTTAGTTTAAAAAATTAAAATCGGCCGTCGATTTGTTCCTAAGATGTCCTAACTATTTCTAAAAGCATTAATAAGCGTAGCCCATGGTCCCTTGCAATGAAGTGGGACCAAACCATGATACGAAATTTTTTTCAAGAAAATCTCTTGAGGCTAATAGGGTGTTCTATGATGACATTTAGTTTAAAAAATTAAAATCGGCCGTAGATTTGTTCCTAAGCTGTCCTAACTATTTCTAAAAGCATTAATAAGCGTAGCCCATGGTCCCTTGCAATGAAGTGGGACCAAACCATGATACGTAATTTTTTTCAAGAAAATCCCTAGAGGCTAACAGGGTGTTCTATGATGACATTTAGTTTAAAAAATTAAAATCTGCCGTCGATTTGTTCCTAAGCTGTCCTAACTATTTCTAAAAGCATTAATAAGCGTAGCCCATGGTCCCTTGCAATGAAGTGGGACCAAACCATGATACGTAATTTTTTTCAAGAAAATCCCTAGAGGCTAACAGGGTGTTCTATGATGACATTTAGTTTAAAAAATTAAAATCGGCCGTCGATTTGTTCCTAAGCTGTCCTAACTATTTCTAAAAGCATTAATAAGCGTAGCCCATGGTCCCTTGCAATGAAGTGGGACCAAACCATGATACGTAATTTTTTTCAAGAAAATCTCTTGAGGCTAACAGGGTGTTCTATGATGACATTTAGTTTAAAAAATTAAAATCGGCCGTCGATTTGTTCCTAAGCTGTCCTAACTATTTCTAAAAGCATTAATAAGCATAGCCAATGGTGCCTTGCAATGAAGTGGGACCAAACCATGATACGAAATTTTTTTCAAGAAAATCTCTTGAGGCTAACAGGGTGTTCTATGATGACATTTAGTTTAAAAAATTAAAATCGGCCGTCGATTTGTTCCTAAGCTGTCCTAACTATTTCTAAAAGCATTAATAAGCGTAGCCCATGGTCCCTTGCAATGAAGTGGGACCAAACCATGATACGTAATTTTTTTCAAGAAAATCTCTTGAGGCTAACAGGGTGTTCTATGATGACATTTAGTTTAAAAAATTAAAATCGGCCTTCGATTTGTTCCTAAGCTGTCCTAACTATTTCTAAAAGCATTAATAAGCGTAGCCCATGGTCCCTTGCAATGAAGTGGGACCAAACCATGATACGTAATTTTTTTAAAGAAAATCTCTTGAGGCTAACAGGGTGTTCTATGATGACATTTAGTTTAAAAAATTAAAATCGGCCGTCGATTTGTTCCTAAGCTGTCCTAACTATTTCTAAAAGCATTAATAAGCGTAGCCCATGGTCCCTTGCAATGAAGTGGGACCAAACCATGATACGAAATTTTTTTCAAGAAAATCTCTTGAGGCTAATAGGGTGTTCTATGATGACATTTAGTTTAAAAAATTAAAATCGGCCGTAGATTTGTTCCTAAGCTGTCCTAACTATTTCTAAAAGCATTAATAAGCGTAGCCCATGGTCCCTTGCAATGAAGTGGGACCAAACCATGATACGTAATTTTTTTAAAGAAAATCTCTTGAGGCTAACAGGGTGTTCTATGATGACATTTAGTTTAAAAAATTAAAATCGGCCGTCGATTTGTTCCTAAGCTGTCCTAATTATTTCTAAAAGCATTAATAAGCATAGCCAATGGTGCCTTGCAATGAAGTGGGACCAACCCATGATATGTAATTTTTTTCAAGAAAATCCCTAGAGGCTAACAGGGTGTTCTATGATGACATTTAGTTTAAAAAATTAAAATCGGCCGTCGATTTGTTCCTAAGCTGTCCTAACTATTTCTAAAAGCATTAATAAGCGTAGCCCATGGTCCCTTGCAATGAAGTGGGACCAAACCATGATACGTAATTTTTTTAAAGAAAATCTCTTGAGGCTAACAGGGTGTTCTATGATGACATTTAGTTTAAAAAATTAAAATCGGCCGTCGATTTGTTCCTAAGCTGTCCTAACTATTTCTAAAAGCATTAATAAGCGTAGCCCATGGTCCCTTGCAATGAAGTGGGACCAAACCATGATACGTAATTTTTTTCAAGAAAATCCCTAGAGGCTAACCGGGTGTTCTATGATGACATTTAGTTTAAAAAATTAAAATCGGCCGTCGATTTGTTCCTAAGCTGTCCTAACTATTTCTAAAAGCATTAATAAGCGTAGCCCATGGTCCCTTGCAATGAAGTGGGACCAAACCATGATATGTAATTTTTTTCAAGAAAATCCCTAGAGGCTAACAGGGTGTTCTATGATGACATTTAGTTTAAAAAATTAAAATCGGCCGTCGATTTGGTCCTAAGCTGTCCTAACTATTTCTAAAAGCATTAATAAGCGTAGCCCATGGTCCCTTGCAATGAAGTGGGACCAAACCATGATACGTAATTTTTTTAAAGAAAATCTCTTGAGGCTAACAGGGTGTTCTATGATGACATTTAGTTTAAAAAATTAAAATCGGCCGTAGATTTGTTCCTAAGATGTCCTAACTATTTCTAAAAGCATTAATAAGCGTAGCCCATGGTCCCTTGCAATGAAGTGGGACCAAACCATGATACGAAATTTTTTTCAAGAAAATCTCTTGAGGCTAATAGGGTGTTCTATGATGACATTTAGTTTAAAAAATTAAAATCGGCCTTCGATTTGTTCCTAAGCTGTCCTAACTATTTCTAAAAGCATTAATAAGCGTAGCCCATGGTCCCTTGCAATGAAGTGGGACCAAACCATGATACATAATTTTTTTCAAGAAAATCCCTAGAGGCTAACAGGGTGTTCTATGATGACATTTAGTTTAAAAAATTAAAATCGGCCTTCGATTTGTTCCTAAGCTGTCCTAACTATTTCTAAAAGCATTAATAAGCGTAGCCCATGGTCCCTTGCAATGAAGTGGGACCAAACCATGATACGTAATTTTTTTAAAGAAAATCTCTTGAGGCTAACAGGGTGTTCTATGATGACATTTAGTTTAAAAAATTAAAATCGGCCGTAGATTTGTTCCTAAGCTGTCCTAACTATTTCTAAAAGCATTAATAAGCGTAGCCCATGGTCCCTTGCAATGAAGTGGGACCAAACCATGATACGTAATTTTTTTCAAGAAAATCCCTAGAGGCTAACAGGGTGTTCTATGATGACATTTAGTTTAAAAAATTAAAATCTGCCGTCGATTTGTTCCTAAGCTGTCCTAACTATTTCTAAAAGCATTAATAAGCGTAGCCCATGGTCCCTTGCAATGAAGTGGGACCAAACCATGATACGTAATTTTTTTCAAGAAAATCCCTAGAGGCTAACAGGGTGTTCTATGATGACATTTAGTTTAAAAAATTAAAATCTGCCGTCGATTTGTTCCTAAGCTGTCCTAACTATTTCTAAAAGCATTAATAAGCGTAGCCCATGGTCCCTTGCAATGAAGTGGGACCAAACCATGATACGTAATTTTTTTCAAGAAAATCCCTAGAGGCTAACAGGGTGTTCTATGATGACATTTAGTTTAAAAAATTAAAATCGGCCGTCGATTTGTTCCTAAGCTGTCCTAACTATTTCTAAAAGCATTAATAAGCGTAGCCCATGGTCCCTTGCAATGAAGTGGGACCAAACCATGATACGTAATTTTTTTCAAGAAAATCTCTTGAGGCTAACAGGGTGTTCTATGATGACATTTAGTTTAAAAAATTAAAATCGGCCGTCGATTTGTTCCTAAGCTGTCCTAACTATTTCTAAAAGCATTAATAAGCATAGCCAATGGTGCCTTGCAATGAAGTGGGACCAAACCATGATACGAAATTTTTTTCAAGAAAATCTCTTGAGGCTAACAGGGTGTTCTATGATGACATTTAGTTTAAAAAATTAAAATCGGCCGTCGATTTGTTCCTAAGCTGTCCTAACTATTTCTAAAAGCATTAATAAGCGTAGCCCATGGTCCCTTGCAATGAAGTGGGACCAAACCATGATACGTAATTTTTTTCAAGAAAATCTCTTGAGGCTAACAGGGTGTTCTATGATGACATTTAGTTTAAAAAATTAAAATCGGCCTTCGATTTGTTCCTAAGCTGTCCTAACTATTTCTAAAAGCATTAATAAGCGTAGCCCATGGTCCCTTGCAATGAAGTGGGACCAAACCATGATACGTAATTTTTTTAAAGAAAATCTCTTGAGGCTAACAGGGTGTTCTATGATGACATTTAGTTTAAAAAATTAAAATCGGCCGTCGATTTGTTCCTAAGCTGTCCTAACTATTTCTAAAAGCATTAATAAGCGTAGCCCATGGTCCCTTGCAATGAAGTGGGACCAAACCATGATACGAAATTTTTTTCAAGAAAATCTCTTGAGGCTAATAGGGTGTTCTATGATGACATTTAGTTTAAAAAATTAAAATCGGCCGTAGATTTGTTCCTAAGCTGTCCTAACTATTTCTAAAAGCATTAATAAGCGTAGCCCATGGTCCCTTGCAATGAAGTGGGACCAAACCATGATACGTAATTTTTTTCAAGAAAATCCCTAGAGGCTAACAGGGTGTTCTATGATGACATTTAGTTTAAAAAATTAAAATCTGCCGTCGATTTGTTCCTAAGCTGTCCTAACTATTTCTAAAAGCATTAATAAGCGTAGCCCATGGTCCCTTGCAATGAAGTGGGACCAAACCATGATACGTAATTTTTTTCAAGAAAATCCCTAGAGGCTAACAGGGTGTTCTATGATGACATTTAGTTTAAAAAATTAAAATCGGCCTTCGATTTGTTCCTAAGCTGTCCTAACTATTTCTAAAAGCATTAATAAGCGTAGCCCATGGTCCCTTGCAATGAAGTGGGACCAAACCATGATACGTAATTTTTTTAAAGAAAATCTCTTGAGGCTAACAGGGTGTTCTATGATGACATTTAGTTTAAAAAATTAAAATCGGCCGTCGATTTGTTCCTAAGATGTCCTAACTATTTCTAAAAGCATTAATAAGCGTAGCCCATGGTCCCTTGCAATGAAGTGGGACCAAACCATGATACGAAATTTTTTTCAAGAAAATCTCTTGAGGCTAATAGGGTGTTCTATGATGACATTTAGTTTAAAAAATTAAAATCGGCCGTAGATTTGTTCCTAAGCTGTCCTAACTATTTCTAAAAGCATTAATAAGCGTAGCCCATGGTCCCTTGCAATGAAGTGGGACCAAACCATGATACGTAATTTTTTTCAAGAAAATCCCTAGAGGCTAACAGGGTGTTCTATGATGACATTTAGTTTAAAAAATTAAAATCTGCCGTCGATTTGTTCCTAAGCTGTCCTAACTATTTCTAAAAGCATTAATAAGCGTAGCCCATGGTCCCTTGCAATGAAGTGGGACCAAACCATGATACGTAATTTTTTTCAAGAAAATCCCTAGAGGCTAACAGGGTGTTCTATGATGACATTTAGTTTAAAAAATTAAAATCGGCCGTCGATTTGTTCCTAAGCTGTCCTAACTATTTCTAAAAGCATTAATAAGCGTAGCCCATGGTCCCTTGCAATGAAGTGGGACCAAACCATGATACGTAATTTTTTTCAAGAAAATCCCTAGAGGCTAACAGGGTGTTCTATGATGACATTTAGTTTAAAAAATTAAAATCGGCCGTCGATTTGTTCCTAAGCTGTCCTAACTATTTCTAAAAGCATTAATAAGCGTAGCCCATGGTCCCTTGCAATGAAGTGGGACCAAACCATGATACGAAATTTTTTTCAAGAAAATCTCTTGAGGCTAATAGGGTGTTCTATGATGACATTTAGTTTAAAAAATTAAAATCGGCCGTCGATTTGTTCCTAAGCTGTCCTAACTATTTCTAAAAGCATTAATAAGCGTAGCCCATGGTCCCTTGCAATGAAGTGGGACCAAACCATGATACGTAATTTTTTTCAAGAAAATCCCTAGAGGGTAACAGGGTGTTCTATGATGACATTTAGTTTAAAAAATTAAAATCGGCCGTCGATTTGTTCCTAAGCTGTCCTAACTATTTCTAAAAGCATTAATAAGCGTAGCCCATGGTCCCTTGCAATGAAGTGGGACCAAACCATGATACGTAATTTTTTTCAAGAAAATCCCTTGAGGCTAACAGGGTGTTCTATGATGACATTTAGTTTAAAAAATTAAAATCGGCCGTCGATTTGTTCCTAAGCTGTCCTAATTATTTCTAAAAGCATTAATAAGCATAGCCAATGGTCCCTTGCAATGAAGTGGGACCAAACCATGATATGTAATTTTTTTCAAGAAAATCCCTAGAGGCTAACAGGGTGTTCTATGATGATATTTAGTTTAAAAAATTAAAATCGGCCGTCGATTTGTTCCTAAGCTGTCCTAACTATTTCTAAAAGCATTAATAAGCGTAGCCCATGGTCCCTTGCAATGAAGTGGGACCAAACCATGATACGAAATTTTTTTCAAGAAAATCTCTTGAGGCTAACAGGGTGTTCTATGATGACATTTAGTTTAAAAAATTAAAATCGGCCGTCGATTTGTTCCTAAGCTGTCCTAACTATTTCTAAAAGCATTAATAAGCGTAGCCCATGGTCCCTTGCAATGAAGTGGGACCAAACCATGATACGTAATTTTTTTCAAGAAAATCCCTAGAGGGTAACAGGGTGTTCTATGATGACATTTAGTTTAAAAAATTAAAATCGGCCGTCGATTTGTTCCTAAGCTGTCCTAACTATTTCTAAAAGCATTAATAAGCGTAGCCCATGGCCCCTTGCAATGAAGTGGGACCAAACCATGATACGTAATTTTTTTCAAGAAAATCTCTTGAGGCTAACAGGGTGTTCTATGATGACATTTAGTTTAAAAAATTAAAATCGGCCGTCGATTTGTTCCTAAGCTGTCCTAACTATTTCTAAAAGCATTAATAAGCATAGCCAATGGTGCCTTGCAATGACGTGGGACCAAACCATGATACGAAATTTTTTTCAAGAAAATCTCTTGAGGCTAACAGGGTGTTTTATGATGACATTTAGTTTAAAAAATTAAAATCGGCCGTCGATTTGTTCCTAAGCTGTCCTAACTATTTCTAAAAGCATTAATAAGCATAGCCACTAGTGCCTTGCAATGAAGTGGGACCAAACGATGATATGTTATTTTTTTCAAGAAAATCTCTTGAGGCTAAGAGGGTGTTCTATGATGACATTTAGTTTAAAAAATTAAAATCGGCCGTCGATTTGTTCCTAAGATGTCCTAACTATTTCTAAAAGCATTAATAAGCGTAACCCATGGTCCCTTGCAATGAAGTGGGACCAAACCATGATACGTAATTTTTTTCAAGAAAATCCCTTGAGGCTAACAGGGTGTTCTATGATGACATTTAGTTTAAAAAATTAAAATCGGCCGTCGATTTGTTCCTAAGCTGTCCTAATTATTTCTAAAAGCATTAATAAGCATAGCCAATGGTCCCTTGCAATGAAGTGGGACCAAACCATGATATGTAATTTTTTTCAAGAAAATCCCTAGAGGCTAACAGGGTGTTCTATGATGACATTTAGTTTAAAAAATTAAAATCGGCCGTCGATTTGTTCCTAAGCTGTCCTAACTATTTCTAAAAGCATTAATAAGTAGCCCATGGTCCCTTGCAATGAAGTGGGACCAAACCATGATACGAAATTTTTTTCAAGAAAATCTCTTGAGGCTAATAGGGTGTTCTATGATGACATTTAGTTTAAAAAATTAAAATCGGCCGTCGATTTGTTCCTAAGCTGTCCTAACTATTTCTAAAAGCATTAATAAGCGTAGCCCATGGTCCCTTGCAATGAAGTGGGACCAAACCATGATACGTAATTTTTTTCAAGAAAATCCCTAGAGGGTAACAGGGTGTTCTATGATGACATTTAGTTTAAAAAATTAAAATCGGCCGTCGATTTGTTCCTAAGCTGTCCTAACTATTTCTAAAAGCATTAATAAGCGTAGCCCATGGCCCCTTGCAATGAAGTGGGACCAAACCATGATACGTAATTTTTTTCAAGAAAATCTCTTGAGGCTAACAGGGTGTTCTATGATGACATTTAGTTTAAAAAATTAAAATCGGCCGTCGATTTGTTCCTAAGCTGTCCTAACTATTTCTAAAAGCATTAATAAGCATAGCCAATGGTCCCTTGCAATGAAGTGGGACCAAACCATGATATGTAATTTTTTTCAAGAAAATCCCTAGAGGCTAACAGGGTGTTCTATGATGACATTTAGTTTAAAAAATTAAAATCGGCCGTCGATTTGTTCCTAAGCTGTCCTAACTATTTCTAAAAGCATTAATAAGCATAGCCACTAGTGCCTTGCAATGAAGTGGGACCAAACGATGATATGTTATTTTTTTCAAGAAAATCTCTTGAGGCTAAGAGGGTGTTCTATGATGACATTTAGTTTAAAAAATTAAAATCGGCCGTCGATTTGTTCCTAAGATGTCCTAACTATTTCTAAAAGCATTAATAAGCGTAGCCCATGGTCCCTTGCAATGAAGTGGGACCAAACCATGATACGTAATTTTTTTCAAGAAAATCCCTTGAGGCTAACAGGGTGTTCTATGATGACATTTAGTTTAAAAAATTAAAATCGGCCGTCGATTTGTTCCTAAGCTGTCCTAATTATTTCTAAAAGCATTAATAAGCATAGCCAATGGTCCCTTGCAATGAAGTGGGACCAAACCATGATATGTAATTTTTTTCAAGAAAATCCCTAGAGGCTAACAGGGTGTTCTATGATGACATTTAGTTTAAAAAATTAAAATCGGCCGTCGATTTGTTCCTAAGCTGTCCTAACTATTTCTAAAAGCATTAATAAGCGTAGCCCATGGTCCCTTGCAATGAAGTGGGACCAAACCATGATACGAAATTTTTTTCAAGAAAATCTCTTGAGGCTAACAGGGTGTTTTATGATGACATTTAGTTTAAATAAGCATAGCCACTAGTGCCTTGCAATGAAGTGTGACCAAACGATGATATGTTATTTTTTTCAAGAAAATCTCTTGAGGCTAAGAGGGTGTTCTATGATGACATTTAGTTTAAAAAATTTAAATCGGCCGTCGATTTGTTCCTAAGATGTCCTAACTATTTCTAAAAGCATTAATAAGCGTAGCCCATGGTCCCTTGCAATGAAGTGGGACCAAACCATGATACGTAATTTTTTTCAAGAAAATCTCTTGAGGCTAACAGGGTGTTCTATGATGACATTTAGTTTAAAAAATTAAAATCGGCCGTCGATTTGTTCCTAAGCTGTCCTAATTATTTCTAAAAGCATTAATAAGCATAGCCAATGGTGCCTTGCAATGAAGTGGGACCATCCCATGATATGTAATTTTTTTCAAGAAAATCCCTAGAGGCTAACAGGGTGTTCTATGATGACATTTAGTTTAAAAAATTAAAATCGGCCGTCGATTTGTTCCTAAGCTGTCCTAACTATTTCTAAAAGCATTAATAAGCATAGCCACTAGTGCCTTGCAATGAAGTGGGACCAAACCATTATATGAAATTTTTTTCAAGAAAATCTCTTGAGGCTAACCGGGTGTTCTATGATGACATTTAGTTTAAAAAATTAAAATCGACCGTCGATTTGTTCCTCAGCTGTCCTAACTATTTCTAAAAGCATTAATAAGCATAGCCAATGGTGCCTTGCAATGAAGTGGGACAAAACCATGATATGTAATTTTTTTCAAGAAAATCTCTTGAGGCTAACCGGGTGTTCTATGATGACATTTAGTTTAAAAAATTAAAATCGGCCGTCGATTTGTTCCTAAGCTGTCCTAACTATTTCTAAAAGCATTAATAAGCATAGCCAGTGGTGCCTTGCAATGAAGTGGGACCAAACGATGATATGAAATTTTTTTCAAGAAAATCTCTTGCGGCTAACAGGGTGTTCTATGATGACATTTAGTTTAAAAAATTAAAATCGGCCGTCGATTTGTTCCTAAGCTGTCCTAACTATTTCTAAAAGCATTAATAAGCATAGCCAGTTGTGCCTTGCAATGAAGTGGGACCAAACGACGATATGAAATTTTTTTCAATAAAATCTCTTGAGGCTAACAGGGTGTTCTATGATGACATTTAGTTTAAAAAATTAAAATCGACCGTCGATTTGTTCCTAAGATGTCCTAACTATTTCTAAAAGCATTAACGTACAAAACTAATGTTTGAGGATCACCATCATATTCCTGAAAATAAAAATCTTAAAAAAAAATCCCAAAAAAATACAAAATTATGTGCCCCATTAAAAAGGAAGGCGGGATTATTTTGGGATTATTTTATTTTTGATAAACGATACCAATCCATTATCAATTAATATAATTTTTTCGGCTTTATTTATATAATTATTTTTAATAGTATTTTAGATTTGATCAATATAATTCGCTAAATCAGTACGTTATTCCTAGTACTACACGTAAAAGATGGGAATTTTATTTATGTAGTTTGGTCGTAGCTACCTAATGAGTCGACCTACTTTTTGTCAGTACGAAACCAAACTACCAAGAGATTAAGGAAAGTTTTGAAAGGGTATAATTCTTCGTATAATCCTTAGGGAAATTAGGGGATTTTTAGTGACAGAATTTTTCATTAAAACCGATTTCCAGCACACCACCACGATATTTTGCTCTGCTATGCGGTGATTAAATATTTTACGCCAAACAGCTTATGGGAAAAATTTCCATGTTAAAGAGCTGCTGTCATTTTCAGTTACTTCTTATTACTGAAAAGTTATGCATGTTACAGATATGGACAACTTTTAAGTTCAAATCACAAGATTTCTTCTGGAAGCACCAGATGACTATTTTTTACTAGAGAAGGTTATTTTAGTGTTTGGAATATTTGCCGCTTGTCGTCGCCAAGAACTTTTTACGTTGCAAACAATCCATATTGAAAATACTGAAAGATTGATAATCGTAAAGCTGGAAAACAAAAAAAAACCTGCCGAAAATATACTATTACGGAAGATGATACTCCTTTTAAAGGATGTACGCTTTATAGGCAACAAGCAGCACTTTGGCTCTTTGGTGTACAAAGTCAACGTGTGTTTGTATTTAGATTACGGAAAAGGTAAATGCACAAGACAGCTGGTTGGAATTTATAAAGTTAGCCATCCTTTTACCTCCTCTTGGATAAACGCGTCTCTATTGAAACCACTGTGAATCTGTGATGTCACAGTCTTTTGTTATAAAACGGCGACTTATGTTGCAAGTAGCGGCCTTCGATCAATGCAGTTCCCGCTGTGCTTGAGGTGCCAGGTATACTGGTCATTATTGTTGGTTTTATTACGAATTGCTCAATTTATAACGTCTTAAAATGGAATATACGAATAATTTGATATATCTTAAAATCTTTATGAACAACATAAAATTCGATGTACTTTAATCGAACAATTAATTATAACAACTTAAGCTAAATTTGATTGATGGCGAGTGGTTTTCCTAACATCAGCTGACTGTACGAACGCAATTTCAATTATCTAGGTTATCAATAGACTCATGTTTATATTAACAGATAACGTGAAAATCAATTATTCAAAACACAAAATAGAGAGAAAGATATACTTGAAAAAGAAGACAATCGCAACGACTTTCTTTATTTACAATGGAAAAATACTTGGAGTCATTTAGTTTGTAATTTCTCATCATTATTGTAAGGCTTTCCTTTTCCGATAACAACCAATTTTGCTATCATCATTCATCAAACAATCAAATAAAAAAAAAACGCCGTATAATTTTTGTAATTACATCAGCCGCTTATCGCGTACAAAACATTGTATAAAAATAATTATAAATTAATTTTATTGAAGTCTACTTTATATCTGCCCACGGCCTATTTCTTTATTCAGTCATAAAATAATTGACAAACCAAAAGGTAGTGTGCTTGTATATTAACAGTATTTTAATATTATTATGGAAACCATAGAGTTTACCCTTAACGGTCAAATCTATAAATTGAACAGTAAAGATGTACCAGTCAATACTTCGTTAAATTCATTTATTCGGAATCATGCCCAATTACCTGGGACTAAGTTTATGTGTCTTGAAGGTGGTTGTGGTGCGTGCACAGTTGCTATAAGTGGTCTTCATCCGGTAACTAATGAGTACAAAACATGGTCAGCCAATTCGGTAGGTTTTCATTGATTATTAGAAGTTCTTTTTTACTAAATGTTTAATATTTCTTCAATACTACAGTGTTTAGTTCCAATATATTCTTGTCATGGATTAACTGTAACGACGATCGAAGGAATTAAAGGATCAAATTATCATCAGGCACAGTTTCGATTAGCTACATTCAATGGCATCCAATGTGGATTTTGTTCACCAGGAATGGCAATGAATATGTACGGTTTGTTGGAAGCAAATAACCAAATTGTTAGTCAGGAGGAGATAGAGACTTCATTTGGTGGTAACGTGTGTCGTTGTACGGGTTATCGGCCTATTTTGCAAGGTTTTAGATCCTTAGCAACTGATGCAGATCCAAAAATTACGCGTTTGTGTCGAGATATTGAGGATATCAAATTATGTACCGATAAAAATTCAAAAACGAATGGAAAATGTAAAGGAACAATTGATTGTGCCAAAAAGTGTAAAACACAAATTAAAATTGCGTTTAGTGACATGAATGAGTGGCACAAAGTGTCAAACTTGAACGATATTTTCCCCATCTTTAATGCAATTGATAATCGACCATACATGCTGGTAGGCGGTAACACAGGTCACGGTATTTATCGTCGCAATCCAAATCTTGAGATTTTCATCGACGTAACCAGTATTGCAGCACTACGACAAACTTCTATTGGGGATACAATTGAACTGGGCGGAAATGTTACAATCACCGAAATGATTGCATTATTTGAATCAGCTTCAACCAATGTAAATTTCAGATATTTGGCTGAAATTGTTCAACATCTTAAGGAATTAGGAAATTATCAGGTACGAAATGTTGCAACAATTGCCGGAAATCTTGCCTTGAAACATCAGTATCCCGATTTTGCGTCCGACTTGTTTTTAATTTTTTCTGTAATCGATGCAACATTTACAATAATTGGTCCAAATAGTACAGCACAAACGGTCGACGTATCGCCAGCTGCATTTTTGATAACGGATATGACAAAGAAAATTATCACTAAAATTACGCTTAAAGGATATACGGATGCCTACGTGTATCGCTCTTATAAAATAAAACAACGGGCACAAAATGTAATCGGTTATATCAAGGCAGCATTTTTATTCAGTTTTAATGGTGATAAGACATCAGTTGAATTTGCCCGAATTGGATACGCAGGTGTAAATAATATCTTAACACGTGCTACAGCAACCGAGGAGTTTGTTATTGGTACAAATCTATTTACTAATGACAGTTTTCGATCTGTTTTACAAACACTTCAAAGTGAGGTAGTTGCTGTTGCTGCACCTCCAAATGCTTCTCCGGAATACAGAAATGCAGTGGCACTCGCGTTATTCTATAAATTTGTGATGAGCATCAGTCCAACCGGAATAGTGGACGCAAGAAATCAAAGTGGAGCCAGTGTACTAACACGAGGACTATCATCAGGCGAACAATCGTTTGAAACACAATCTGAACGCTACCCATTATCAATAGTTATGCATCGGGTTGATGCATTCGTCCAAGCTGGAGGAGAAACTCCATTCTCAAACGATTTACCAAAACAGCCAAATGAATTGTGGGCGGCTATTGTTCAAGCTTATAAAGTTCACGGTAAAATCATTGGATTCGATACAACGGCTGCATTTCAAATACCCGGTGTTAAACATTTCTTTAATTCGACTAATGTAACGGGTGTAAATAGTTTCGCACCAAGCGGGGCGATAGAAGAAATATTTTGTAGCGAAAGAGTATTGTATGGAGGACAATCTGCTGGAATGATTTTAGCTGATACGTTAGAAATTGCAAATTACGCCGCATCTTTAGTGAATATAATCTATGAAACTGAAACAATTACCGAACCAGTATTACCAACTATGAATGATGTATTTGCAGCTGGTGCTGATAGTAGAATTAGGCCGGGAAATGTTAATAGACAAGCTACTGATGTGGGAACTGATATTTATACTACCGTGGAAGGTAGATTTGAGATGGGAGCACAATACCATTTTTCTATGGAAACGCAAACTTGTGTTGCAATACCTGCAGAAGATGGACTAACGTTATTTCCCTCGACTCAATGGATGTCATGGTTTACATCGTCTGTGGCAAACGCGTTAGGAATGCCACAAAATCGTCTAAATGTGGAATGTCGACGAATAGGCGGTGGATTTGGTTCAAAATTAACGCGTGCCAATTTTGCTGGATGTATTGCTGCACTTGGTTGCCATTTGACTGGCGTGGCGGTACGTTATGTTATGACGCTAGAATCAAATATGGAAATTCTAGGTAAACGGAACAATTCAATAGGTGAATATGTAGTGGATGTAGATCGTGAAGGTAAAATACAAAAGCTCGTTCATAAAATTTACGTGGACACCGGAAGCTCACCAAATTACTCTGATGATTCTAACATTGGATCATTTTTCCGAAACTGTTATAATTGGGATCGTTGGCAAATTTCATCATCCCTTCTTGCAACGGATTCACCAGCCCATACACCTATGCGTTCACCGGGATCTTTGGATGGTATTGCAATGATTGAATCTATTATGGAACATATTTCTTACGAAACTGGGCGCGATTCCGTCGAAGTTCGTTTACAAAATATGCCAGTAGATCATCCAATTATTCCAAGATGGCAAGAATTTATGACAACTATTGATTACAGAGCGCGTAAAGAGATTGTTGATGAGTTCAATGCAGCAAATCGTTGGAAAAAACGTGGAATTGCAATAATTCCAATGGAATATCGACATAACTATGGAGGACAATATCATGCGCTGGTTTCAATTCACCACCTTGATGGGACGGTTTCCATTAGCCACGGTGGTATTGAAATGGGTCAAGGTATTAACACAAAAGCATGTCAAGTCGCCGCCCATACATTGGGCATTCCAATCTTTAATGTAGCCATAAAACCCACAATTAGTTTGTTGGGTCCAAATGCCGCACCATCAGGGGGCAGTTGGACTAGTGATTCGGTTTCAATGGCAGTGCTGCGAGCTTGTGAACAACTTAAGAATCGAATTCAGCCGATTCAGAATCAATTTCCTGCTCTAACGTGGGCACAGGTTACACAAATATGTAATCAACGAAATATTAAATTGACTGAGTATTACTCTCAGCATCCGGACCTTATGCAGGGGCATACTGTCCTTGGATTTACGTGTGCTGAAATTGAAGTTGATATATTAACGGGCAATTATATTTTGCGCCGTGTTGATATTTCCGAAGACGTGGGCGAAAGTTATAATCCCCAAGCCGATGTTGGCCAAGTAGAAGGAGCATTAGTTATGGGAATTGGTTTGTGGTTAACAGAAAAACTGATGTACGACACAAATGGTAAATTATTAACAAACCGTTCATGGAATTACCTGCCACCGGGTCCCAATGATATTCCAGTTGATATTCGTATCACATTCTGGAAGAATTCCACCAATGAATTATCAATTTTGCGTTCAAAGGTTACGGGAGAGCCACCAATATGTATGTCGGTTGTGGTACTATTTGCATTACGCAACGCACTATTTGATGCCCGTAAAGAGGGTGGTCTTCTTGAATGGATGGATTTGAAAGCACCTTATACCGTCGAAAATATTTTCTTATCCGCCGGTACTGACCCGGATTCATTTACGTTGTAAAAAATGAGAGTTTATAAACCAATAATAATCAAACAGCAGCAAATCAATATTAAATGAGTAGCTGTTTTAATAAAATCTTATCTGTGTTTACTTATAATTTAAAGACAGATAACTATTCAATTATAAATTATAGCACTTAACGCGCTATCACACACAATTTGAAGGTAGATGGAAATTAGTTTTAACAAGTGCTCCCATACGAAATGTACTTCAACCTAAGTTTAATTTAATAAAGAAGTTTTTATTATTACAAACTATTATAATAGACATCTTAATTGCTTGCCCTTGGTAAATGAGAGGCCTTACTAATAAATTGATGATCCGAAACTTGCTACATCGCAAGCAAGACAGATGGTCGACACAATGGCATGGCCCATAAGAAAGATGACCAACAAAACCAGATCGCCGGCAAGACGGATTGTTAATGTAGCTTATCGATGTTTAGTGTATGTGAGTGCCCAGACTATGTCTATATCAGTTCCCGCGCCGTCTAATTTCTGTGCTGTTTTGTCTCCGTTGTCGGTATGCTTTGCCAGGAAACTGCCTTGTTTCCGTCTCTACCTCCTGGGGACGCAAACCCGTCTACTATTGTAATACCCGTTGATTTGTACGTCCGTAGACACAAAGTACCTTAGTCTTATTGGAGATTAGTTCTTGTTACAAATAATAGTTTAACACCGCTTAAAGCTTAAACATTCTCTTCTGTCGTACAGGCATTGTCTTAGTTACGTATGTAAAAGCTTAAGATCTTATCGAACGTTAATTTAAAACAGCTTCAACATTTGTAAAATGCTTAAAATATTTCACCGAAAACCCCTAAAATATAACTTTTCACAGACTGTTTTACCATGTTGACCAAGGTCACTGTGGCGTCCTCTCTGGAGCGTCCGTTTCTGAACCCAAACTGTTACCAGTAACCAATTTCTCGAGCAGTTTGATCATGGATGGCAGCAGAATAGCGCTTTATCTCTTTTCATTGACAAAACAGATAGTGTCAGTTCATCTCAGCCAAAAACAAATTTTTAAGTAGTCATCAGACGCTGGCGACCGTTAACGATGACGCGATTTCTAGTCGCCTGATAATTTTTGACTATCTGAGTCATCTAAAATTCCTTGTTGATACGGGCGCGGACTTATCGATAGTCCCTCTAAAATTATTTAAGCCAGCCAAATCTATTTCGACATTAAAACTTTACGCAGCTAACGGCACACCGGTCCTCGCATATGGCACCAAATTATTAAAGTTGGATGTCGAATTGCGTCGCGAGTTCCGTTGGGAATTTGTCATTGCGGATGTCACGACTCCGATTTTGGGCGCCGATTTTTTGAAATTCACCGGCCTCCTCATCGTTGACACGCGGGGACGCAAGATCGTCGATCCAGTGACTTCACTATCTGTTACGGGCATACCAACACACATGCAGACATCAAGTCTGTCATTTATCAATAACGTTACAGTACCCAAACAAATCCAGGATTTAATCAGAATGTTCTCGGGGATCGCAAGCCATTCATTAGGTAGCACTACGGTCAAACACAACGTTAAGCACCGTTTGGAAACAACAGGCCAGCCAATTTACGCAAAAGCGCGCCGTTTGGCGCCTGATAAGTTCAAAATAGCAAGGGTGGAGTTCAAACACATGATGGCACAGGGTGTTTGTTGTCCGAGTAATAGTCCGTGGGCGAGCGCCCTTCGCTTGGTGTTAAAAAACAATGGAGACTGGAGGCGATCCCTGACAGGTACCCAATACCGAATATACAGGACTTTTCGTACCAACTCGCAGGTTGTACAATATTTTTGACTATCGACCTTGTTCAAGCATACCATCAAATCCCGATCGAACCATCAGATATTCCTAAGACTGCCATCTCCACACCCTTCTTCCGGACAAAGTCAGTTTCATTAAAAATTTCGAACAGCCTGTAATGGATTATTGGCGATCAACTCAAGCGTTTTTTGGGCATGATCAATTTTTATAGACGTTTTATCCCAGGCGCTGCCGCTGACCAAGCTTTGTTAAATGACTTCTCGAAAGGCTACAAGAAGAAAAGCAAGCGACGCTTCTGGCACACCCAATTCCCGTGGCTCGTTTAAACAAGACGCAACGATAGGGAGCTGTTCGCGGCTTACCACGGAATCAAACATTTTCGGCATTCCCTCGAAGGTCGTGAGTTCAGACTGTTCACCGACCATAAACCCTTAGTCTACGCCTTTCGATCTCGATTTTATCGGTCAATTCACAACCGACATTCAACACAACTCCGGCGTTGACAACGTCGTTGCAGATACCTTTTCACGTATAGATCAAATTTCTCTTCTTGAAAACATTGACTATGCACAAC